>LR738713.1:40403698-40421789 GCA_902687465.1 Secale cereale | reverse complement strand
TTATAAGGAAAATAAATAACAAGCATGCCACAGTCGGGCGTCTGAGCGACACCACATAAAGGGCATATAAGTAAAATAAATAACAAGTATGCCACAGTCGGGCGTCTGAGTGACACCACATAAAGGGCTTATAAGGAAAATAAATAACAAGTATGCCACAGTCGGGCGTCTGAGCGACACCACATAAAGGGCTTGTAAGGAAAATAAATAACATTGAATATCCAGGAGGTAGAACCATCCCAGGGATACTCAATTCTCAAATACACAAACGGTTAGTCCATAACAATAATAATAGTAACAATCATCAAAGGTCACAAGTCATGATCCATGTTCTGTTTTAGTAGTTACTCCTCCGAAGACCGATGCTAAGACCGACACTTGACCCATCCCAGACTGTAGTCCTAACCCAGGGACACGGCTATTCGAATAGATTTCATCTCTGCAGAGGGTGTACTCCTTACCCACGAATAACAGATTCCTTTAGTCCATCTGGACTAATTCTGTCTACGGTCTTTTAATTTGAAGACACACCTGACCGCACACACCAGCCTAACTTACCAGTGTCTGGAATCACCCACGACACCCGTTAAGCCAAACTCTAAGTGGGGAGGCTACAACCTCGACTAGCATGGGATCACAAAATTTATAACGCGCGCAAAACTGGGGAAGCTACCCCCTTCGGCTCCAACCGAAACAGCCATGCCCCCGAACCAGGTGGACTGCCTACCGGATGCAGCCGGTATCTTCCACCATGGCCTCTCTATACAGTGTGTGCCAGAACAGGAGTCGACAATTTACTGAACCGTACCCTTCCTGAGGCAGGGACAAGTGGTAGTACGAAACGAGTATGGGGGTTACTGGAACAAGACTCGATCTACGATCGACTCAGGAGGTTTCAGCATCACTTGAATGATCAGCATAACCGATATATTCCACAATAACAGTCGGGATCACCACCCGTCATGCCTCACCAAGTCATACCGGATTCCACTATCCAGATGAGGAGCTAGTGACAAGCTCGTGTCTACACAAGACATCGACTTTCACGGCTTTCTTTCGTTAGGCATGGAAGGCATACGAGGTGGGTCACCGTTATGCATATTAATTATTCACAGCAAGGGGTCTTCCTCATGGATATGATCATATTATCACATATGAAAGAAAATGAATACATCCCTATCGAGGTGACGTTGCAATCGTATCAACAGCACCCACAAGCATTAGACCAGGGTTCAAAAGTACCTGCCTTCAAGTAGTGGGGAGGTAGAGTGCATTCCAAAACTTTTGGAATTTTTCTCCCTCTTCAAAATCCTATTTGAGAGAATACGAAATCAATACATTGACTCAAAACAGCAAAAAAAGTTGTTTGGAAAATTTTCAAATAAATATGAAAATAAACTAGACCAAATTTGAGGAACAACAGAAAAAGAATCAATTCATTTGGATTTGTATTTAAAAAGTTGTAGCCAGCCAAAGTTTCAGTCAAACTCTGTTTTTAAATAAAACTAGAACAGAAAACGTTTCGAGGCAGAATGCGTATTCGATGCGGGGAAGACGTACTTGCGAGTTTACGCTTTCACTTAAAACGCCTGGAGGCGGGGCTGTGTCACTGACAGTGGGTCCATGGGGCCCACTGGTTAGGTTTGGCCAGTCGTCTCTCCCTCCTCTTCCTTTGTCCGAGCGGAGGCGGGACTCCGGCGATCTTCGCCGGCGAATGGAGGCTCCTCGAGGGCATATGAGGGCAGGAATGGACCCGCCAGACCGGGGCGGTCCTCGCGGTGGTCGTTGGGTCGTCGGGGGTGGAGGGAGTCGCCGGCGGCGAGCTCCGCGGTAGAGGGGGCTTTGGTTGATTTAGGGGCTCGGTCTGTGGTGGTTCCTGGCTGCGTTTGAGAGGCTCGGCAGTTCCGCGCGATCAAGTGGAGTCGAACGGTGGAGTCGGGATGGCAGGGGAGGCTTTGGATGCGTCGGAATGGACCGGAATGCGGCAGCGTCCAAGCTGACCGGAGATGGAGAAGATGGCCTTCCCCTGGCGATTGCGGGCTAGGGGAGCTCTATGGGGTGGCCCGAGGCTGCCTGAGGGCTCAGACGAGATCGGGGGGCCCTACTTATGGTGCAACCATGTCGGTTCGCGGCGGCCGTGGATAAGATCGCTGGCGACCGCCATTCTGTAGCCGCAGGGGGACGTGGCGGCGACGAGCGCTTGCGGACAAGCTTGCGGATGAGCTCGGACTGCTCCAGAGGGCAGCTGGCGCACGCGTGTTGCTCGGACGGCGCTGTCCGGGGCAGGAGCTCACTGTGGCCGGCCGCTAGCTGTCGTGGCTGACCTGACGGCGGAGCTGTGGAGCTCCAGGGGCAGCTTGGAGTGTTCTGGTGAGTGGATGAGGCCGGGGTGTGGCCCTGCAGGCGAGTTAGGGCCAGGGGCGCGACGCGGCGGCTCGGGCGCACGCACGTGCAAAACGCACGCTCTGGGCGCGCCTAGCGCACGCACACCATGTGCTCGATGAAATGCCAGCGCGTGCTAGAGGGCATAGGAGAGGCTGGGGATTAGCAGGCCTGGATTAGGGTTAGCTAGGAACTTAGTGGACATTCTGGTTAGGCAAATCAAGCTGGTCCAATGCACAACCCAGAAACCATGTCAAAACTGACCATGCACGCAAGGTGTTTGACAGAATGCTATGAGCCTCTAGGCATCTCTTGGGGTGGCCAAAAACTCCAGGTTGGGGTCTCTTTGAATGATAAAGAGGGTGGTAAGGTCAGTTGGCCAATATAAGGAACTAGCTAGTGTTAGTTTTGCAAAACTCCAGTTCTGGATAGAAGGAAAAAGGGCATAATTGCATGGACCAAAAATGATCCAAATGCTCCAATCTCCTGGACTTAAGGGTTTTGTAGGAAGGACTACAAGCAGGAAAAAGCTTGTGGCCAAAGGAGCAAGTTAAAATAGGGCTGCAGTAGAAAGTGTCAAACTGGACCAAAGAGCAAAAGAGGATGTTTTGCTCAACTTTTCCGAAGAACATCAAAGGATTTTTGCATAAAAGTGATGTAGGGGCTTCACATGACATCCCCAATTTTTGGTGGAATTTTTGAACAAATCCATCAGAGGGTTGTAGTGCAAAAGGGGCTTTAAAACAGAAAAAAATCACTTTAATTAATAAAGCTTAGGGAGAAAATAATAATGCAAAAGAACCTACTGATAGAGAGATTGTTTTTCTTGGTTAGGGCAATTAAGTCCAAACAACATACTAAATATTTTTCACTAGGGCAAAACTCCATAATATCAAAAGAAAGGAGGTTCTAAAAATTCAAAGAAAACCCGGAAAAAAAGAAAGGTTGAAACTCCTGGCCAAATTTTCATTGTTAAAACAAGGTCAAAATTTTGGGGTGTTACAGATAGGTCCTAATCCCACCCAAGTATGTGTAGATTGGGTTCATTTTCCCATTCTATGCTCCGGATCCGACGTAAAATTTCGGCAGCACCTCCCCGTTGTTCTCCTAATACATGTCTCTGCAATAAACAGAGAGGATGTGTACCCGGAGAACAACAGGGGAGGCACTGACGAAATTTATGCGTCGGATCTGGAGCAAAGCATATGGGAAAATGAACCCAATCTACACATACTCGGGTTGTCCATGGATTGCGTTGGACAATTCGAAAGAATCATGGTTATAAATATGCAAATGCATGCATATTTATTACTATAACCCTTTCAAACGGGAGACACATATTGGTTACGCATACTGATGATTCAGGACACATATATAGCTAGCAAGTTTCATCAGCATGAACACCGGAACAGAGCAAATAATTAAGGGGGGAGGACAAGGCATTTGTGCTCACCCACGAACGAAGGGGCGAAGCTCATCAAACGCACGGGGAGTTCGTCGAACACCACACCTCGCAGCGATGAAACTGTAAGTGCAGCTAGTGCCACCCCTAGTTGGTTTTGGAGTATTGACGACAAACCTGGTTGAGGGACTAATGTGTTTGTGAGAAATCAGGATAACACAGGTAGTAGTCCCTCATTGATTCGGTTTACCTACCGGAGATGACCCCTAAAAATGTATGAAGACATTGATATCAGTGGTGGTATATGAAGATAATCATATTGAAGACTATGACATGAGAAGACATTGTGTGAAGACTATGGAAAGCGAAGACGTAGATGTTTCGTTGTTTCCTTTTCTTCTTTGTTGAGTCATAGGAACCACCGTACTGTTAAGTGGGGTCCAAGTGAACTAAGTCAGAGTGACTGAAGTGATGCTCAACCAAATCCTATGTCTTCGAGCGAAGACTATGAGAGCAAATCTTATCCAGAGTCAGATGAGTCAGCTTTACTTGTAGCTCAAGTAAAGTTTCCGTGTGTGTTTGAAATCTGACCGTTGGAACACGTGTCAGTTCCTTAGTGACCCAGGGAACTTCGGACAAATCAGGTCGGGTTGCCCAGTGGCTATAAATAGCCCACCCCCTACACCATAAATTGGCGGCTGCTCAGAGTTATTTGCACGTCTTTTGTCGTTTGAGAGCAACCCACCTCCGAAGAATTTGAGAGAGAAATCCTTGCGAGGACAAAGCCCAAACACCCAGAGCCAAAGAGTGTTAGGCATCACTGAAGTCTTTCTGTCTGTGTGACCTGAAGACTTATTACACTTGAGGATTGTGTTTCCTACAGCCGGTTAGGCGTCGCGTTCTGAGCATCCAAGAGTCATTGTGGATCGCCGGTGAACGAAGTCTGTGAAGGTTTGGAAGTCTACCTTGAAGACTTACCAGAGTGATTGGGCGAGGACTAGGTATGCTTAGCTCAAGGGGAACAAGATGAAGACGCAGTCTTCTGAGTTGAATCTTAGCCTCCCTAACCAGACATATAGTTGTCACAGCAACTCGAACTGGTCTAACAAATCAATGTCTTCCCCGAGCTACTGGTTCTATCCTTTCCTTCCTTTTACTTGCTGCTCTATATTGTGAAGTCTTTGCATGCTTGCCTTATCTGATTGACTTCACTGAGTATCTACTTGTTGTGATTGGCTTCATTCCTTCTTTCATCATGATCCCTACTGCCTAGCTGCTATTAGTCTTCGTGCTTTCACTTCATTGAATACATGACTATGGCTTATCTAGTGTAGTCCACTTTCCGCTGCATACTAATAGGATTGAGTTTATCTTTTGTCTTTGAAACTACCATGTTTTGAAGCATTTCATAAAAATCGCCTATTCACCCCCCCTCTAGTCGATATACTGCACTTTCAATTGGTATCAGAGCAAGATACTCCCTTGTTCTGTGTGATTCGGTTTAACCACCAGGATTTTTAGCTATGTCGACCCCAGGAATGAAGACAGTATCTGGCCCCATGTTTGACGATCAAGAGTATCCCAAGTGGAAGGCCATGATGAAGAAACGTCTCATGGCGATTAAAAGTGAGCTGTGGACCGTCACTGAGATTGGTCTTATCGATCTATGCAAGAGGGCAGAAGCTGATGACATTCGCAAGTTCACTCTTCTAAATCTCACAGCGAAGGACTTCATCTGCTCCTGTCTGTCTCAAGATCAGTTCAGGAACATCATGCATCTTGATCATGCAAAGCTTATCTGGGACCGTCTCTCTGAAGTCTATGAAGGTCATCGAACTCGTGATGATTCTGGGTTTGAGAAATTCAAGGAATCTCTCAAGACGATGACTTTCGATCCAGAACCGTCATCCTCTGCACCATGTCTTATGGCAAAAGGTGCCAAGGTAACCGAATGCTATTCATCTGAATCTAGTGATGATGAATCTGGTGATGAATTTGGACCCAGCTATGTCAAGCTTGGTTCCCTTGCCACTAAACAACAAATTGCTCTGGAAAAGGCTCAAAAAATGCTTATTAAGAGCAATGATATGTTGGGTGAAGAAATGGATCAGTCGAAAAACTTAGCTAAAAGTCTTCAGAGGCTTCAGGCTAAGTTAACTACGCTTCAAAGTCTTCATAACACTCTCTTATCCGATCATGAAAAGCTAAGAGGATGCTATGAAGATCTTCAGACGGGACATGATTCATTACTTGCTCAACATGTCAGTGCTTCTCACGAAGAGTCTGAACCAGCATGTCTAAAATGCATTGAACGTGATAATGCTACATATGTTGCTGAATGTTCTACTGCTGCCACCGTTGCAATATCTTCAACTACTGATGTGGTAACTAACCCCTCTGCTGAGGATACCACTACTATTGCTGATGAAAATGCTAGGTTGAAGACTTTGCTTGAAACAGGGATGTACAAAAGCCTCAAAATGCATCAGACTCTATGTGATATCCTCAAAAAGCAGATACTGAACCGAAACCCTAGGAAAGAGGGTGTTGGGTTCGACAGGAAAATGAATGTTGATGGTTCATACTGGAAGCCTGAGTAGTATCCCAAAACCACATGGGTTGCTGCAAAGGAACCTTCAGTGGATCCATCTACCTTATCTGGCTTCACTTGTGCAAATCCCGTTATCATTGATGAATCCTTTGATGCAAACTATAAACTATTTGAGAATCAAAATGGTGAAGTGTTTGCCAGGTATATTGGTACTAACTGCAGGAATGGGCCACCTATGAAGAAGATCTGGGTACTCAAAGCTTGTCTTGAGAAGCTTCCAGCAAATACTATCATGACACCCCCTGGGATGAAGACAAACCCCAGACCAAAGGCTTCATATGGTCCTAAGGCTTCATATAGACAAAGGACTCACCTGAGTCACCCTAATGCGGATGTTTTGCAGGGAAACCATACTTAGACCCATGAATATGAGCGTGTTTCTTCAAACCGCTATATTCATAAATCAAAGAATTTTTCTGCCTATTCTTATGAGTATTATTCTCCTCCTGCAAGATTATTTGCTAGGGCTCCAAAGCCAAAATTCTCAGATGCTGCTCTTAGACTCATTGCTTCTAAGCCACCCCTGAAGATGTGGGTGGTCAAGAAGAACTAACTTTCTCTTGCAGGGAAAGGTCTCCAGCCAAAAATCAAAAGCTTCTGATGCTATTGCTGGGGACCTAAAACACTTGTAGGGCACAAGATCAAATGCCCCAATGACTTACTGCTCATACTATTCGCGAATCACTTGCTGAACATCTTATCAGTTCTAACCTGCGTCTAAGCTTTCATAATCCACTTATATGTCAAATGTTTATGCTTCATAATGGCTTTTGGTGAAGCCTATCCTCCTAACTGCATTGTAGGGAGTGACACCAAAGTCTTCAGCATGGATTATGGATAGCGGATGCACAAATCATATGACTGCTGAGCGAAATCTTCTCATGGACTCAACCTTACGTCCATCTAACAAGAGTCACATCACATTTGCTGATACTGGTAAAAGCAAAGTGTTGGGTCTAGGTAGAGTTGCAATCTCAAGAGATCAGCACATGGATAAAGTCATGCTTGTTGAATCTCTTGGCTTCAACTTAATGTCTGTCTCAATGCTTTGTGACTTAAACATGATTGTGATCTTTGGTAAATTTCGTTGCCTTGTACTAATGGAATCTGCCAAGTCTTTAGTATTTGAAGGATACAGAAAAGGTGATCTTTATATGGTAGATTTCTCAGCTGGACCGCAGATGGCCGTATGTCTTCTAGCAAAAGCTTCAGAGTGCTGGCTCTGGCATCGGAGGCTAGGACATGCTGGCATGAGGAACTTGCACACTCTCGCAAAGAAGAAGCATGTCATAGGCATCGAGGAAGTCAAGTTCAAGAAAGATCATCTATGTGGTGCCTATGAAGCTGGGAAGATGACTAGAGCCAAGCACCCCTCGAAGACAATCATGACGACAATGCTCAGCCTGAAGACAACACTCCTGACGATGACAATGTACAGCATGAGCAAAATCTTCGTCCAGCTCATCCTCATGTTGCAAATGAAGTACAAATTGAGAAGATAATTGATAGCATAAATGCTCCTAGTCCACTTACTCGCTCAAGAGCAACACAGCTTGCAAATTTCTGTGGGCACTTTGCTTTTGTCTCAATATCTGAACCCAAGAAAGTTGCTGAAGCTTTTATGGAACCTGAATGGATTCAAGCAATGCAAGAAGAGCTTCAACAGTTTGAGCTGAACAATGTATGGGAACTTGTCAAACGTCCTGATCCTTGCAAGCACGACATAATAGGCACAAAATGGATCTATCGCAACAAACAAGATGAGCATGGTCAAGTGGTCAGAAACAAAGCTCGTCTCGTTGCTCAAGGATACACTCAAATTGAAGGGATTGACTTCGATGAAACATTTGCTCCTGTGGCTAGACTTGAAGCTATTTGTATACTGCTAGCCTATGCAAATCATCACAACATACTTCTATATCAAATGGATGTAAAGAGTGCCTTTCTCAATGGAAGGGTTGAAGAAGAAGTGTATGTTGCACAACCACCTGGCTTTGAAGATCCAAAACGTCCTGATATGGTATACAAGCTCAACAAGGCACTGTATGGCCTCAAACAAGCGCCTCGTGCATGGTATGACACTCTCAAAAACTTCCTGAAGAGCAAAGGCTTCAAACCTGGATCCCTAGACCCCACACTCTTCACGAAGACATATGATGATGAGCTATTTGTCTGCCAAATCTATGTGGACGACATTATCTTCGGCTGCACGGACAAGAAATACAGTGATGAGTTTGGTCACATGATGCAAGAGCAATATCAAATGTCCATGATGGGTGAGCAGAAGTTCTTCCTTGGTCTTCAAATTCGTCAGCAAAGCAACGGTATCTTCATATCTCAAGAGAAGTACCTTAAAGATTGCCTGAAAAAGTTTGGAATGCAAAACTGCAAAGGGTACTCGACGCCAATGCCTGCTAAACATCATCTGGGTCCCGACGCCAATGGTAAAGAGTTTGATTAACAGGTATACCGCTCCATGATTGGTTCTTTACTTTATTTATGTGCATCTAGGCCAGATATTATTCTTAGTGTTTGCATGTGTGCTCGATATCAAGTGGCACCAAAGGAGTCGCATCACTTAGCTGTGAAGCGAGTACTTCGATATTTGGCCTACACCCCAACACTAGGATTATGGTATCCAAAGGGCTCAGAGTTTGATCTAGTTGGATATTCAGATGCTGATTATGCTGGTGACAAAGTTGATCGCAAGTCTACATCAGGCACATGTCACTTTCTGGGACGATCACTTGTCTGTTGGTCTTCAAAGAAGCAGAACTGTGTATCACTCTCCACTGCTGAATCTGAATACATTGCTGCTGGATCTTGCTGCGCTCAGATTCTCTGCATGAAGCAAGCACTCAAGGACTATGGAGTCCATCTGAAGCATGTGCCACTCTACTGCGATAATGAAAGCGCTATCAAGATTGCCAACAACCCAGTTCAGCACTCGAAGACAAAGCACATTGAAATTCGTCATCACTTTCTCAGAGATCATGTTATGAAGGAAGATATTGATATCATACACGTCAACACTGAAGAGCAACTGGCAGATATCTTCACAAAGCCCTTGGATGAGAAAAGGTTTTGCAAGTTGCGGTGTGAGCTAAATATCTTAGAATCCTCAAATGCCATGTAATCAGGCACACATCCTAACACTTATGCATATTGACGACTTAGATGTGCAACACACGAAGTAGAGTATATCTTCAATCAATGAAGACTTACATTCTAAGTGTGAATACATTAATATGGAATTTGACTTCGGAGCGCCACGATAATTGTGCGCCGCGTCTGGGTCTAATACTTCCTATACGGTGGGTAACGCCACCACCAAATTCTTGTTTGAAGTGTTTCTCGTGGCGTTACATTTGCAAAGTCTTCGCACTTGGTTTATCTTCATATAGGACATATATATAGAGAGTTGTGTTATGTCCTCAACAGCATTCACTTATAGCTATGTCTGCATATTTGAATCTTTTGGACTAAGTGAATGTGATCGGACCCTAATCTCTCTATGCTTTCTCATCTCACACTCTGTCTGTCCAAATCATATGCATTCTCTTGAAACTATCGAATATCTTCTCTGCGTCCTTGTCAGCGGAATATATGGAGACAAACTTTAAATCTGATTTTAATGCTCCATCCTTTATGCCTGAAACCCGGAGAAGCCGGAACGACCACTCCGACAGTCGTGGTGAGCGCGGGATCGTGGGACAACTCCCAATGCGTTACATGACCGCCACGTGTCACTCGTACGTGAACCGTCAGGGGCACCTGTGTAATTGCGTTGTGCCGTCTCCCATGCCTATAAATGCACGTCCCATCACGGTCAAAAGTTCTTCTACCACCTCTCCACTTCGACCAACCCTAGCGCCTCCGCTAGCTTTCGACGACGCCGGTGACGAAGCGCTTCGCTGCCGCAACCTTGTCGACGCTGTCCTCACGCCTGCCGCGGACATCTTCTACTTCGCCGTCGCCGTAGCTGTCCTCCGTCGCCAAGTTAGGGCACGGAAGACCGAACTACTGGGCATCCAACTCCTCTCCGTCTAAGCAGTTCATCGTGTGGTAAATAAAATTTGCCTTTTACCATCTTCTTGATCCATAAAGATTCATCTATTTTACCACAAGAGGTTTCTGCCTACTTAGATATATAGATCTATCCTGTTTGCATCTCATATCCTACCTAGTACATTCACATATGCATCAACCATAGTTAGATTCTCAATTGTACCTATTCGTGGATTCGTACAAATCTGGAACCAACTCTCATGAGTGAATGTCTTCGCGCTATGAGGTCAAAGTCTTCAAAATTGTTTTAGTCTTCAAAACTTCTGAGAATGCATATGACCTCTTGCCCTTCCCTCGCATCTCTAATGCTGTCACAGGTACATGTCCGTGGGAGAATCCCTTGGTTCTCATAGTCTGCATTCATTTGCAGAATTTTTGCAGCGTCACATTCACTCCCCTGAAGATAGTTCCTGTCTGACCAGCAGACCGAAGCATTTGCTTGTTCTGAAGCCTTTCAGTTTGAAGCCCTTTAGGTTGAAGCAAATGGCAACTGACAAGACAGTTAGAAAGGGTGGCAGACAGCGCCGTGGCAACACCTCCATTGATTTGCCTCCTGATCTCATTGAGATATACAAGACTGATCCAGAGGAGGATTATAATCAGAGGAAGACACGAATCCCATGGATTCGAAGATACTGGGCTGAACAGTGGTTTAAGTACAGGTTCGTGACCCAAGAGTATGCTGAGAAGAACGCCATCAAGTATCCATGGGGAGATATCACCTATAAAAATCTTCCCCCCAAGACTCGTGCTGAAGCCATTGCTCAAGGCTTCTATCCTTGCATGGTCCAAGGGCCTCAGCCTGCTGATGCTAATCCTAGATCTTTGCTCTGGTGTCGTGACGACAATCTGTTCAAGCGAAATCTTCAATACGCCAAGAACTCGGCCATAGAGAACAAGAATCATTGGGGATTAGACTTCAATCCTGGCCCCTCAGCACCCCGCGCGGATGGCACGCGCGAAGCTGAACCAAACCTGGTTGGGCCCTTCTACAAATTATAATGCCTCATCAGTCACATCAGGGTTCAAGGGGCGGATGTGGATCAGCCTGCAGCAAATGCTGATTCTGAAGAAGCACCTGCAACACCGAAGCCCAAGAAGAAGAAATCAAAGGCTTCAAAGACCACTCCTCCAATGGCTTCTAGAGTGAAGCCTCTGGCCACTGCTCCACCTGCACCAAGTGTGCAATCTGAGGAACACTCTCGTATATCCAAGAGCAGACAGCTGAAGAAGAAGCCATCGCACAACCCCAGTCCAGCTCTCATTCCTGATGTTGTTCTGAAGACTGCCAATGATGCCCTTGATCTCTCAAGTGATGAAGATCTTGGTGACGATGCTCTGGAGCTACTGATCAAGAGCAAGCAAGATGCTGAAATCTTCAAAGATTTGCCGCTCTTTAACGTTGAAGTGCTCAATAACTTCATTGATGAATGGTTTGACACCCCCAACCTCAGCTTCGACGATCTTTAACTTCCAGTTGGCCTCAGCGTCTCCTTCCATGGCGCCATTGCTTCTGAGCTGGCTCTGGCTCACAGAATTGTTGAGCTGAAGCAAAAGATCGACTATGAAAAGGCTCAGTTCAAGAAGCATGTGGACAAGCTCAACGTACAAGAAATTCAAAACTTCAAAGTTATGATGCATGAGCTCAAGGAAGCCTTTCGCCAGAGGCGTGATGAAGCTAAAGGTTCTCGTGAGCGAATCAAGGACTTGGCTGCCAAATGCGTTCAAGCGTTCAATGATGCTGAAAAGCGCAAGGCCCTTGGGCGTCCAGGCATTGACCCTAGAATGGCTGCCAATAAAAAGAAGAAGCAACCTATGCCCGAAGCTGAAGAATCAGGGCAGGAAATGCCTCGTATAGTCTTCCCTGCTAGCATGACTGGCACGAAGCCTAAGGCAACCCCAACCACTTCAAAGCTCAAGAAGACAAAGGTGGATGAAGCTAAAGCTCGCAAGCGCAAGCAAACTACTGATGAAGCTCCACCCACCAAGAAGCGCAAAACCAAGAAGGATAAGGCTGCTTCCAAAGAGCCTACCTTCGTCGAGCCAATCTCAGTTTCTCGCCCTGCATCTGCCCAAAGAGAACATCGAATGACTGTTCATGAGCCTGCTCCCACAGAGGCTGAAGACATTCCAGCTGTTGACCCCACCGCAGCTGAAGACACTGGTCCTCATGACAATGTTGAAGATGATGAAGTCCTTCCTCAGATCGAGTACAACATTGAATCTTCGCCTATTCTTACGAACAGCGAATGCATCAGCATTGGTCGTCCATTGACGCCAATTGCACAGGATGACTCGTGGGCGGATCACCCACAAGATACACCAGCCACACCTCAGCCAACTCAAGACACCAGTTCGGTGCTTGAAGATGAAGACTTTGAGGCCCAACAACCTCCATCTCCTCAGGCGTCGCCAGCTTTTCGCAGGCTTCGCAAACGACCAAGGCCTCAAGTCGTCGCCCCAAGTGTTCCTGAAGGAGTAGAGCAACCATCTGTACCTAATGTTGCTCCTACTGTGAACCCCTCAGAATCTGAAGCCAAAGCGGTTGAAGATATTCCGGCTGCATCAGCCGCAGAAGAACCACCCCAAGGAGATGAACAACCCCAAGCGTAAGATGAACATACTGCCACACCCCCTGTTCTCGAGGAGAACGTGTCTGACCCTCCAGCTCCTGAAGTGGAGGTTACAAATTCAAAGGCTGCCACCACCAACACTGAAGCCAATGACGTGGCCATGGCTGAAGCTAATGTGGCACCTGAAGACACAGTGGCGCCTAAAGGTGACTGCGTCTGAAGCCAGTGCAGCGCCTGAAGCCAGTGATGTGCCTGAAGCCAATGATGCACCTGAAGCAAATCTGCAGCTTGAAGATAATGCCTCTGCTCCTGTTCCGCCTCCAAGGCCCCATACCATTGAGCAAGCATACAACAAGGATGATCAGCTTGTTACTGTCCGGTGGCCCATTCTGATTCCACCACCTACCACTGGACCACGTGCTGCTGGTCCTCAGTTTGATCATCATGTTGAGCACAGGCCCCAAGTTCAGAAGCCTAAGCCAAGACTGCCAAGATTTCCAGGTATTGCAACCTCTCAAGGGTCATTCAATGCCAATAGCTTCACTACACACAACACCTTCTTTGACAGCGCCAAGAACCCATATTCCAGGCCAAGAATATCATCAGATAGATTCTGGAGCCATCAGTAGCGCAGCTACTACTCAAGAGTACTCTACGATCAAGGGCGCATTTTCCCTTATATGCGTCTTGACATAGAAGCTATTGCTAGTCTGCCTTGCCTGGAGGAAGCCCTTGACTGCTTTCGTGATGCTGGCCGGCTCAATTTTGTAACAGACAAAGAGCATTGGAATGAAGAGCTGCTTCTGTAATTCTATGCAACCCTCCACATTCGAGGCTACAGCAGGGATCCAAAGACATGGGTCCTCGAGTGGATGACAGGCAATGTCCATCATGAAGCTAAAGCCTTTGATCTCATTGAGCTTACTAGCCTGCGCACTCCTGGAGATCTGTATGAACCTGGCTGTCAATTGCACACTAAAGCCTTGGAGAGTATATTTCAGAAGCACCAGCCCAACATGAGCCAAATGCTAAGCATGATGAAGCCTCTGCCAAGTGATGCTGAATATCCTAAGGAATTCTTTGTTGAAGACCTAGAGTACCTTCCGCGCACCATCTATCATATCATCAGGCGTACTCTATGGCCCATCAAAGGACATTCTTCATCAACCAAGCTTGAAGGCACTACGAAGACTTTGGTCTTCTATATCTTCAATGGCATCAGCTTTAATGCTCAAGATTTCTTCATTAGGCAAATGGCTATGTCTGGGTCTGATCTATTTGGTCTGAAATTCTATGCCCCTTGGATTATGCGCCTCATCAAGCTGCATTCAGATGTCACCTATCAGCCATCTGCTTGCAACCATCACATCTTCTTGCCTGAGGTTGATATGTCAACTGAAGCTATCTACCAAGAGCCTGCCAAAGAGCATGTTAGTCTTCATAACGCTGATCACCAGAGCTTCACTCAGCAGATTGAAGGAGTTCCAGTAGTCTCACACATTTATCCTCTGGCTGGCCGTACTCATCTACCTCGACACGCTAAAACCGAAGCCACTAAGAGCACCATCGCCCAAAGGCCTCAGAAGCGATCTCATGTCCTGAATAACCGAGAGCTTCTGGTTGCTCTTCATGAGAAACAGGATAAGCATCACCTCTGGTTAAAGCGTCAGATGCAAAGCCTCTTGGTGGATGTCAATCGCATTCGCAACCTTGCCACCAAGAATGCCTTTGTTGCTCATGAAACCTGTCGGAGGTCTTGGAAGAGTTTGACCTTGCTGAGTGCTGAAGCGGATCTTCAAGACGATGGCTTCACAGAGAGATTCAAGTTTGACCACACTCCTCCAAGGACTGCTGTTATGCGTCGAACTCCATCTCTTGAAGATTCTGAATACTCCTCCTCCGCTGCAACAATTGACGCCAGGGTGATCGATGATCAAGATGATGCTACCTCACCTCCTCCTACTTCAGCGCGCATCGACACTGCACCAACTACCTCTGCACCGCCAAACACCAACACCGACCCTGCATCCTCTCCTGCTCCAACTGGGAACGAGTAGAGGCTCTATGTCTTCAAACCTTTTTGGTCCTTACTGACAAAAGGGGGAGAAGCATATGAGTTGATAGTCTTCAAGTGGGTCCATATGGGCGGGTGCTTTATAATTTGCCTAGTGTTTACAACTCTCGTTTTGCTACATTTGGTTCTTTGAGTTGTAACACTTAAACTGATGGTCGTCTGCTACATTTTTATGCTACTCTGTAATGCGATGATAAATTTCGCATCTGCTATCTTATATTCCGCACTTAGTCATTATTGGAGACGTCCATTTTTCATTATGCATGTCACTATCTTCGACATATCAATTGTGCATGATGAATTGTCTTCATAAGTTGAAGAGGATCTCCACAAGTACAACCTGCCATGTGCATTTTCATTCAAAGGCAAATCAACTATATGCACATCTTCAGGGGGAGCCTTTTGCTACTTACGAAGAGAATACCTTTATCCTTTACAATTTCACATATCTTTATCCCCGTTGAAAACTTCAACCAGTTTGTCATCAATCACCAAAAAGGGGGAGATTGTAAGTGCATCTAGTGCCACCCCTAGTTGGTTTTGGAGTATTGACGACAGACCTGGTTGAGGGACTAATGTGTTTGTGATAATTGTAGGATAACACAGGTAGTAGTCCCTCATTGATTCGGCTTACCTACCGGAGATGACCTCTAAAAATGTATGAAGACATTGATATCAGTGGTGGTATATGAAGATAATCATATTGAAGACTATGACATGAGAAGACATTGTGTGAAGACTATGGAAAGCGAAGACGTAGATGTTTTGTTGTTTCCTTTTCTTCTTTGTTGAGCCATAGGAACCACCGTACTGTTAAGTGGGGTCCAAGTGAGCTAAGTCAGAGTGACTGAAGTGATGCTCAACCAAATCCTATGTCTTCGAGCGAAGACTATGAGAGCAAATCTTATCCAAAGTCGGATGAGTCAGCTTTACTTGTAGCTCAAGTAAAGTTGCCGTGTGTGTTTCAAATCTGACCGTTGGAACACGTGTCAGTTCCTTAGTGACCCACGGTCACTTCGGACAAATCAGGTCGGGTTGCCCAGTGGCTATAAATAGCCCACCCCCTACACCATAAATTGGCGGCTGCTCAGAGTTATTTGCACGGCTTTTGTCGTTTGAGAGCAACCCACCTCCGAAGCATTTGAGAGAGAAATCCTTGCGAGGACAAAGCCCAAACACCCAGAGCCAAAGAGTGTTAGGCATCACTGAAGTCTTTCTGTCTGTGTGACCTGAAGACTTATTACACTTGAGGACTGTGTTTCCTCCAGCCGGTTAGGCGTCGCGTTCTGAGCATCCAAGAGTCATTGTGGATCGCCGATGAACGAAGTCTGTGAAGGTTTGGAAGTCTACCTTGAAGACATACCAGAAGGTGTCCTTAGCTCATGGGGAACAAGGTGAAGATGCGGTCTTCTGAGTTGAATCTCAGCCTCCCTAACCAGACGTACAGTTGTCACAGCAATTGGAACTGGTCTAACAAATCACTGTCTTCCCCGAGCTACTGGTTCTATCCTTTCCTTCCTTTTACTTGCTTCTCTATATTGTGAAGTCTTTGCATGCTTGCCTTATCTGATTGACTTCACTGAGTATCTACTTGTTGTGATTGGCTTCATTCCTTCTTCCATCATGATCCCTACTGCCTAGCTGCTATTAGTCTTCGTGCTTTCACTTCATTGAATACATGACTATGGCTTATCTAGTGTAGTCCACTTTCCGCTGCATACTAATAGGATTGAGTTTTTCTTTTGTCTTTGAAACTACCATGTTTTGAAGCATTTCATAAAAATCGCCTATTGACCCCCCCTCTAGTCGATATACTGCACTTTCAATTGGTATCAGAGCAAGGTACTTCCTTGTTCTGTGTGATTCGGTTTAACCACCTGGAGTTTTAGATATGTCGACCGCAGGAATGAAGAAAGTATCTTGCCCCATGTTTGACGGTCAAGAGTATCCCAAGTGGAAGGCCATGATGAAGAAATGTCTCATGGCGATTAACAGTGAGCTGTGGACCGTCACTGAGATTGGTCTTACCGATCTATGCAAGAGGGCAGAAGCTGATGACATTCGCAAGTTCACTCTTCTGAATCTCACAGCGAAGGACGTCATCTGCTCCTGTCTGTCTCAAGATCAGTTCAGGAACATCATGCATCTTGATCATGCGAAGCTTATCTGGGACCGTCTCTCTGAAGTCTATGAAGGTCATCGAACTCGTGATGATTCTGGGTTTGAGAAATTCAAGGAATCTCTCAAGACGATGACTTTCGATCCAGAACCATCATCCTCTGCACCATGTCTTATGGCCAAAGGTGCCAAGGTAACCGAATGCTATTCATCTGAATATAGTGATGATGAATCTGGTGATGAATTTGGACCCAGCTATGCCAAGCTTGCTTCCCTTGCCACTAAACAACAAATTGCTCTGGAAAAGGCTCAAAAAATGCTTAATAAGAGCAATGATATGTTGGGTGAAGAGATGGATCAGTCGAAAAACTTAGCTGAAAGTCTTCAGAGGCTTCAGGCTAAGTTAACTATGCTTCAAAGTCTTCATAACACTCTCTTACCTGATCATGAAAAGCTAAGAGGATGCTATGAAGATCTTCAAAAGGAGCATGATTCATTACTTGCTCAACATTTCAGTGCTTCTCACGAAGAGTTTGAACCACCATGTCTAAAATGCATTGAACGTGATAATGCTACATCTGTTGCTGAATGTTCTACTGCTGCCACTGTTGCAATATCTTCAACTACTGATGTGGTAACTAACCCCTCTGCTGAGGATACCACTACTATTGCTGATGAAAATGCTAGGTTGAAGACTTTGCTTGAAATAGGGATGTACAAAAGCCTCAAAGGGCATCAGACTCTTTGTGATGTCCTCAAAAAGCAGATACGGAACCGAAACCCTAGGAAAGAGGGTGTTGGGTTCGACAGGAAAATGAATGTTGATTGGGTGCCATGTTGGGGTCGGGTCGGGGTGTCGTGGT
>LR738713.1:40349893-40403203 GCA_902687465.1 Secale cereale | reverse complement strand
GCGGCGGTGCACCGGGCCGGAGGGGCTGCAGGGGCGACGGGTGGTGGGGCGGCACAGTGGGGTGTCAGGGGGCGGCGGTTGGTGGGGCGGCGGGGGGTCAGGGGGCGGCGAGGGCGGCGGTGGCGATTGGGGTCGGGGTGGGAGAGGGGTCGAGTGGCAGAGGTAGCTGGGTGCCGTTAGGTGCAGTTAGGTAGTGTTTTTTTGCCGTCAGCCAGCAGACGACAAAGAGTTGGGATGGACCATTGATGTGTATTGGCATCCAGTGGACCCCACAACCACCTCTTTGTCGTCTGCTGGCTGATGGCAATGAATCTTTGTCGTATGCTTGCGGGCGGCAAAGAACTGGTTGATGGCAAAGATAATATTTGCCATCAACCAGTTCTTTGCTGTCTGCTTTTCAGTGGCTGACGGCAAAGACCTTCTTTGCCGTCCACGAGCAGACGACAAAGAACTGACAGATGGCAAAATCCCTGATTCCAGTAGTGCCTCTGGATGGTCTCGGTTCCGACAAAAGCGCTTCAGTATTCCCATGAACCCCTCGAAGGGATACATGTTGCGAAGAAACACAGGACCACAATACTTTATCTCATCGACAAGGTGCATAGTGAGATGGACCATGACATCAAAGAATGACTGTGGGAAAAACATCCCTAGGTTGGACAATATTCTTGCAATATCATCTTGCATGTGATCCAACTCTCCAGGATCTACAACTTTCTGCCATAGTTGGTTAAAGAAATCACAGAGGTCAATGAGTGTGTTTCTTATATCTTTGTCCATCAGATTCCTGATGGCCACCGGGAGGATTTGTGTCAACATTACATGGTAATCATATGACTTCATGTGTCCCAACTTCATTTTACCTGACCTCACATCCACGAGACTTCTGATGTTTGCGGAGTAGGAAGAGGGTGTCTTAACTGACAACAAATAGGTGAAGAATTGTGTTGCTTCTTTTTTACTGAAATTGTAACTATGGAGAGCTTTGATGAATTTTCATCATCTTCTGCTTCACTCTTGCATTTTGATTAATCAGCAAGCATATCGATCCGTGAACCATCACCATCCTTTCTTTTACCTTTAATCTTGAGCAGAGTACCAAGGATGTTTTCACATACGTTCTTCTCTACATGCATGACATCGATGCAGTGACGTACACGTATAATCTCCCAGTAAGGTAATTTCCAGAACACCGATTTCTTCTTAAACACTTGACCCTTGGGTGTTTGTTTCACCGTCAAAGGGTGGTTCTTGCCAAGCACAACATTATTATTTTTAGCCATGTTATGGACCAACTCCCCTTCATAGGGTCTTGGGCCATACCTGCCTCTGCCATACCATCAAATTTAGCTTTCATCTTTTGTTATGGGTGAGTTTTCCATAAGAACCTACGATGACGCACATACACAGTTTTGTGCGAGTTGGGAAGTCTTCTGCTAGCTGTCCTATCCATGCATGTGACACACCCTACATCTCCCTTTGTTTTCTGCCCCGATGTGTTGCCTAATGCCAACATATCTTGAATGGTGTGTACCAGCATCGCATGTAGATCAGAAATCTCCTTTTTGTAAGCATCATAACATTTTACAGCCGGCGCATCTATCCACACTGTGAGCAGTTCTTCTACCAGTAGCTGAAAGTGTCATTTCCAGGTTGCTTCGGGCCTTGGATAATCATTGACATCATAATGTATTTTTTCTTCGTACACAACCAAGGAGGTAGGTTATATATGCATAGAAGCACCGGCCATGTGATGTGATTGGTGCTCATATCGCCAAACGGATTCATCCCGTCAGTACACTCCCGGAGCCTTATACTTCTAGGATCCTTGGCAAAATTTTCAAACTTGTTGTCGAGAAATTCCCACCAAGCCCCATCTTTCGGGTGCCTCATAAACTTATCTGCAATTCGCTCATCATGATGCCACCTCAACCTCTTTGCCTCTCTAGGGTTTGCAAACAAACGCCTCAACCTTCAAATTAAAGGAAAGTACCAAAAAACCATGAATGGGATTCCTGTCTTGATCTCGTCGTCCAATTTGTACTTGTCCTTTGCTCTCCTGCGCTTGTATCGTGTATGCTTGCATGTGGGACATACACGCAAATCTTTGAACTCGCCACGGTACAATATACAATCATTCACACAATTGTGTACCTATTGTACTTCAAGTTCCAATGGGCAAACAATTTTCTTCACTTCATTCATGCTTCTGGGGAGCACCTTTTCTTCCGGAAGAATTTCTTTGAAAAGACCTAACATCTCTGTGAAGCCCTTGTTTGATAGACCGTTTGTTGCTTTAAATCTGAGAAGCACCAGGGTGGCACTCAACTGGGAATATTTCTTTTTGAAACCTAGATACAAATCTTTCTTGGAGTCCGCATCAATGGTTGACAGATCCTTGTACCGAATTATATCCTTTTTTGGGCCCTTGAAATATGCAATCATAGCAGCAAAATCTGGCGTATCAAGATCGTCGTCATCTGCGTCGACGTCTTGGTTTTTCAGTGGGCATTTCGGCTTTCCGGTGTTCCATTGGTAGCTTGACGCCTCTGCCCCGATGTTAGATTCAACATCCATGTGACACTCATCGGGGTTTGGCATCTCGCTGCCCTGGGTTTCTTCATTCATTACCTCCTCTTCACCGTGTCTGGTCCAACGTGAATATCCATCCATGAATCCCCTAGAGACTAAGTTCATCTGGACATCTGCAACTTCATGTGACTCTGTATTGGCACGATCAGTACATGGACACAGGATGTAATCCGCATCACCAATTCTCCTCTTTGTACTTTCAGCCAAATTCATGAACTCTGTCACGCCACTTATAAAATATACGGTTTTCTGTTTCTTCATCCCTTGAGATCATTCCATCTACAGCACACGAATGGTAATTAAAAATAAAACAACAACATTAATACACAGATTAACTGATGCCAAAAGATGCGTGCATAAATCACAAGGTTTTATTTTCATAATTACTGACGGCGCTCCATGTTGTTATCCAGACGTGCAATGACAAAAATTAATGGCTAGTTAATTTACACACAGAGTACTAGTACAACACTACCCTTAAGAATTGAATACCTTAATTAAGCCACTAACAAAAAGAATACCTTAATTAATTAGCCGCGCAGCAACCGCCACCCAGCAGACAGAGAAGCGTGATGCGGCGGCACGCCGAGACAGCAGGGTCGAGGAGCAAACTTAGTGCGGCTGCCGCCTGAAGTTCTACCTCCACTATCCCGCCATCGACCGTGATGGATGTGCTCGAATCACGCCGCCGCCGACCTCGATGGTTCATCTCCTCCTATCTCCCACCGCGGACTGAGGATTGACCTCCTATGATGCCGCCATCGTCCACTGACCGAGGATTGACCTCTTCTCCGATAGCCGCCGCCTAGGCCGCCGCCGCCATCTCTATATGCAGAGCGGCTGTTTTTTTACAGATATCCGTTGAGCGACTGTTTCCATGGTATCTCACTATAACTCAATTATATGGATAGGGTAGAACATCACATACAATTACATAACGGCAACCTTGTCTAACCTACGTTGTCTTCTCACACGGTCTGGTGCGGAAATCGGGTGTGACATTGTAATACCTAACACAAACGACATGTATAAACGGTGTGCCATATACAACATATAGTGCCATAAGTACTTCCCGATCGTTAGCTTATCTCCACAGTTTCCCCATTTCCCCCAAATCCCTACATAGCCTCCAAATTCCCTTGCGTGGTGCTGACATTGGGGGAATGCAGACGAGTGGTGCTAGTGGTTTCGGTGTGGCTGCTCCTGCTCGTATCGCTGCCACGATGGCGGTTGCCACCGAGCACTTGCCTAAGGTCATCAGAAGGCAGGTGTACTATGGATCCGAATTGTCTTGTGAGGTTCCAATATATCCCGATCTTTGTTATCATGACCAATGTATAGCTCCTTGCTGAATCTGTCCTGAATGACCCCCCTCCCCCCAGGAAAGCGATCTATTGCTGGATCAGGAGCATGACTCGAGACTCATGCAACACGAGTTCGACTCCAAGTTTTGCGCCACCGAGAAGTACCAAAAGCTGAGTTGTGTGCACGAGCACACTTCCACTCGACGTGTATGCACGGAGGGATTCGACATTGGCAGGTGGTTTCTCAGTTGCCCCTTAGAGGTTAGTGCTAATTAAGTTCAGCATTTTACTTCAGTTAATTCCACCGCTCATCCTGAATACTATTTAACATTGGCAGGGATATGAGGCTTGTGCCTTTGTTAACTGGCTGGATGAAGAATGGCATGGCAGTGCTCGGAGTGTTATATATCACCAAGCTCGCAGAAGATAACGTAAAGCTGAAGAAGAAATTGGCTGATCTGGAATATATAATCAATACGGTGAAGCAAGAAAGAATCAATCACAGGCAACAGATGAAAGCAAGAAACAAGAAGGAACTACATGTGTAGTTGTGGTTGTCACATTAGCCAAGTTCTATGCGTTGTTTGCAATGACGATTAGGGGTTTTGTTTGACAGTATTGCTAAAGCACATCTAGATGTGCTCTAAGTAATGCACATCTAGGTCCTATGCCATTGATGTTACGCGAAGATTCGTGCACATATTTTTCTTTGTATTTTTTCTTTCCCTTTCTAGTTTGATTATTACTGGCTTTATCAACTAAGAAGAGCTCAATGTATTGCTTGCCAACTGTCCTACTCAGTTTGTACCGGTACTGGTGCATAATCCCAAAATTTATTCCTTGTTTTTGTCCTGAAAAAGGAAACCAGCCAAATAGCCAATTGGAGTCCTGTGCAACCCTGGAATTTGGAACGACTAGGTACAAATAATTGCGGTTGATTATATCAGCAGTTATATAATACGTCAACCCCCGCTTCAACCCCCCCCCCTCGCAAAAAACCCCGCTTTAATTGGCAGTTCCTCTTTTCTGCATACCCCTCTTAAGTGTCCACCATCTTCATCGTCCCCAGTAGGCCATGCTACACACTGGCACACACTCTGCAGCCATGTCGAGCGACAGCGAGAACGACAGTTCGGCCAGCTGTCTGGTGCCCGATGATAGGTCAACATCAGAATCGTCTCGCTCGTCTACCATGAGTCCAGCGTCGAGCCCAGACCTTGATTATATCCGGTTCATGGAAGAGACGCCGCCTTCGGAGTCATCAGACGACAACTAGATGGACGAGGAGCCATCGGAGGATGAAGAAGAGGACGACGATGATGATGAGGAGGAATGGTCGAACAAGGAGGAGGACGACGACGACAGCAATGACGATGACGACGGCGGCGGTGAGAAAAGCCAACGGTCAGCAGTAAGAAGCATCCTCGCCAATACGATGTCGCGGGGCCATCCAACGACAACAACAACAACAAGACGAAGAAGGACTAAATTATGCAGACTGTATATATCTCTATTTATGATGTCAATCTCATCGCAGACGATTAGTAATATGTATTCGACCAAGATCTTCTACATTATCGCCCATAGGTTAGTTTGTTGAACTGTGTGCCCTGACGAGCATACAGTTCACACAAAAAGATTGGATGGGCTGTCTATAATGATCGCACACAATTCTGATTACCGACCGGTTTCCTGGGTATCACACACATCTTGTTACGCTGAATCGTTTGAGTTCACCTCAATCATCGCAAACGGTTCATCGGAATGAATTGTATGCCGTATATCGCACACACCTTGATCTGGCTACCCATTTCTGTTGTTCCGTCTCATTGCAAACAGTTTGTACAGATCAACCGTATGCCCCTCATCGCACACGCAACTAAAATCTGAACCGTGTTTGATGTATCATTCATTGCAAAAGTTTTGCATCGTTTTGACGGGTTTTTGCATCACTATTTGGGATTAATGCATTGCACACAATTTCGTCAAAGGGTCTCTAATCATAGTGTCGCATTAGTAGAAACCTGCAGTAGTGTATGTGAATATGAACAAACATAAATCATTAAGTTGTCTTCCTTGTCCAACGTCAACAATTTGGGCATATAATATTTTGATGGGGGCTCCCAATCACAGAAGATTTTTAGGATAGTATATTTATATGTGAATCTTCTATTCCCTTATTAATTCTTTCATGAGTTGCATCATTAACTAATGCTATGTTTGTCAATCTCTAAAAAACTTCTACTTATACTTTTCCTTATGTGGTGCTATCACCTACCATAGGATTAGCATATGATCTTCTTAATTTATTTCCTTTCTTTTATTGCAACATGAAAGTAAAGAAAACAAAGCTCAAACTAAAATTTATTATATAACTTGCACACGATTACAAGGATGGATCACTAATCAAACTCTCGAAAAGAAAGGATCTAACTAAACTTTCATTTATTCTAAAGCAAAAGATCGAACGAAAACAAGTAAAGGTAACGTTGGGGAACGTAGTATTTCAAAAAAATTCCTATGATCACGCAAGATCTATCTAGGAGAAGCATAGCAACGAGCGGGCAGAGTGTGTCAATGTACCCTTGTAGACCGAAAGCGGAAGCGTTTTATCAATGTGGTTGATGTAGTCGTACGTCTTCACGATCAGACCGATATTAGCACCGAATGTACGGTACCTCCGTGTTCATCACATGTTTAGCACGATGACGTCCCTCGAGCTCTTGATCCAGTTGAAGATGAGGGAGAGTTCCGTCAGCACGAAGGCGTGGCGACGGTGTTGATGATGTGATTCGCGTAGGGCTTCGCCTTAGCACTGCGACAATATGAACGAGGTGTGTAACTGTGGAGGGGGGCACCGCACACGGCTAAGAGAAACTTTGGTGTACCTTTGGGGTGCCCCCTCCCCACATATATAAAGGAGGGAGGGAGGAGGAGGCCGGCCTAGGAGGAGGCGCGCGCCAAGGCGGGTCAATCCTACTCAAAGTAGGTTTGCCCTCCCCCCTTCCTATTCCTACTAGGAGAAGTAGGAAAGATGAGAAGAGGAGAAGGAAAGGGGGGCCGGGCCCCCTAACCCTAAACCAATTCGGTTTGGGCCTAGGGGGCGCGCCCCATACCTTTCTTGCTGCCCTCTTTCTCCACTAGGGCACATTAAGGCCTATTGACTCCCCGGGGATTTCCGGTAACCTCCCGGTACTCCGAAAAATACTCGATACACTTCGGAACCCTTCCGGTGTCCGAATATAACCTTCCAATATATCAATTTTTATGTCTCAACCATTTCGAGACTCCTCTTCATGTTCGTGATCTCATCCGGGACTCCGAACAATCTTCGGTCATCAAAAACAAATAACTCATAATACAAATCGTCATCGAACGTTAAGTATGCGGACCCTACGGGTTCGAGAACTATGTAGACATGACCGAGACACATCTCCGGTCAATAACCAATAGAGGAACTTGGATGCTCATATTGGGTCCTACATATTCTACAAAGATATTTATCGATCAAACCGCATAACAACATACGTTGTTCCCTTTGTCATCGGTATGTTACTTGCCCATGATTCAATCATCGGTATCATCATACCTAGTTCAATCTCATTACCGACAAGTCTATTTACTCATTCCGTAATACATTATCTCATGACTAACTCATTAGTCGTTTGCTTGCAAGGCTTATTATGATGTGTATTATCGAGAGGGCCCAGAGATACCTCCCCGACACTCGGAGTGACAAATCCTAATATTGATCTATGCCAACACCAAAAACACTTTTGGAAACACCTGTAGAGCATCTTCATAATCACCCTGTTACGTTGTGATATTTGATAGCACACAAGGTGTTCCTCCAGTATTCGAGAGTTGCATAATCTCATAGTCAGGGGAACATGTATAAGTCATGAAGAAAGTAATAGCAATAGAATTAAACGGTAATTATGCTAGGCTAACGGATGGGTCTTGACCATCACATCATTCTCCTAATGATGTGATCCCGTTGATCAAATGACAACACATGTCTATGGTTAGGAAACACAACTATCTTTGATAAACGAGCTAGTCTAGTAGAGGCATACTAGGTACATTCTGTTTTGTCTATGTATTCACACATGTATCAAGTTTCCGGTTAATAAAATTCTAGCATGAATAAAAGACATTTGTCATGATATATAAGGAAATATAAATAACAACTTTATTATTGCCTCTAGGGCATATTTCCTTTAGTTTCCCACTTGCATTAGAGTCAATAATATAGATTACATAGTAATGATTCTAACACCCCAGGAGTCTTGGTGCTGATCATGTTTTGCTCGTGGAAGAGGCTTAGTCAACGGGTCTGCGACATTCAGTTATGTATGTATTTTGCAAATCTCTATGTCTCCCTCCTTGACTTGATCGTAGATGGAGTTGAAGCGTCTCTTCATGTGCTTGGTTCTCTTGTGAAAACTGGATTCCTTCGCCAAGGCTATTGCTCCAGTGTTGTCACAAAAGATTTTCATTGGACCCGACACACTAGTTATTACACCTAGATCAGATATTAACTCCTTCATCCAGACTCCTTCATTTTCTATTTCCAAAGCAGCTATGTACTCCGCTTCACACATAGATCCCGCCACGACGCTTTGCTTAGAACTGTACCAACTGACAGTTCCACCATTCAACAAAAATACATATCGGGTTTGTGACTTAGAGTCATCTGGATCAGTGTCAAAGCTTGCATCGACGTAACCATTTACGACGAGCTCTTTGTCACCTCCATAAACAAGAAACATATCCTTCGTTCTTTTCAAGTACTTCAGGATGTTCTTGACCACTGTCCAGTGATCCACTCCTGGATTACTTTGGTACCTCCATGCTAGACTTATAGAAAGGCACACATCAGGTTTGGTACACGGCATTGCATATATGATAGAACCTATGGCTGAAGCATAGGGAATGACTTTCATTTTCTATCTTCTGGAGTGGTCGAGCTTTGAGTCTTACTCAACTTCACACCTTGTAACATAGGTAAGAACTCTTTCTTCGACTGATCCATTTTGAACTTCTTCAAAACTTTATCAAGGTATGTGCTTTGTGAAAGTCCAATTAAGCGTCTTGATCTATCTCTATAGATCTTGATGCCTAATATATAAGCAGCTTCACCGAGGTCTTTCATTGAAAAATTATTATTCAAGTATCCTTTTATGCTATCCAGAAATTCCACATCATTTCCAATCAACAATATGTCATCCACATATAATATCAGAAATGCTATAGAGATCCCACTCACTTTCTTGTAAATGCAGGCTTCTCCAAAAGTCTGTATAAAACCATATGCTTTGATCACCTCATCAAAGCGTATATTCCAACTCCGAGATGCTTGCACCAGTCAATAGATGGACCGCTGAAGCTTGCACTCTTTGTTAGCACATTTAGGATCGACAAAACCTTCTGGTTGCATCATATACAACTCTTGTTTGAGATATTGTAACATCCCAAAATTCTAAATTTTGGAATGTTATAATAAATAGATAGATTTGATTGTTGTTTGATGAGCTGAGTGAAATTGAGTGAATTTGAAACTTTTGAAAGTTAAATGAGAGGGAATAAAATGACTTTCCCAAAATTTTCACTTTGCTTTTGATCTCCGAGGGAATTCAAATTCTTTTCAACACGAAACCCTAGAGTGAAGATAATATGACTACTTCCATTTATTTTAAATGGTAAAGGGCTTTGAAAGGATTTGAATTTCATTCTCGAAATATTTTCAATTCAGAAACTTTAAGCAACTCAATGATTTTCCAGAGAGAAGATAAAATGACTTCTTCAAATTATAGGAAATATGAGTTGGAGGTTTTTCTGAAATTTTCTGCAACTCAATTTCAAATATTGAGTTATTTGGGTTTTATTCAAATTATTTTTCTCCAAAAATAAACTACATGGAAAATAGGGTAACATGATTCCCTACAACAGAAAATTGGAGATAAATGAATTTGAATTCTTTTTGGTATTTTAAAAATGGTTTTTATTGGTTTTATTGCAACAGTAGGACCTTTTTATTTATTAGATTTTGTGGGCATTTTATTTGACAGTAGTAAAATGTTCATGTTGTAGGGCTTATTTTTCTGCAAATTTTGTTATATAATATGCCTATAGGATATTTTTATTTGTTTTGCTTTTATTCGTTTTTCTGTCTATTAAAAAAATGTTTAAAGAAAAAAAATACCCTCCGCCGAACTGGGCCGGCCTAGCTGCCCGCCAGGCCACGGCCCAGCCCGCTCCCTGCCGCCTTCCTCCTCCCGTCGGGATTCCTCCGCCCGCACGACACAGCCGCCGCTACCGTGCCGCACGAGGCCACCTCGCCTCTGCCCCCTCCCCCACACAAGCTCCGCCCTCCCCTCCGCCTATATAACGCGCCGCCACCGCCCCGTTCCACCCCTCGCCTCTCATCGCGCCGCCGCCGCACCTCTCGCCAGCCGCCGCTGCACATCTCATCGTGCCGCCGCCGCAAAGCTGCTGCTGCCGCCGCTGCTTGCGCTTCCGCCGCTGCCCTTGCTCACCGCCGCAGCCGCGCCTCGCCCCCGCCCTTCGCCTCGCTCGTCGCCCTGCCCGGAGCCGCCGCCGTCCGCCCTCCCCTCGCCGGAGTTCAAAAGAACTCGCCGGAGTTCCGATCCGGTCAGCGCCCGAACCGCCTCGTCGGTTTTCCTCACCGAACCGGCGGTTTATCGTCGGAGAACCTTATAGGTATAAGCCCGTTCTGGTTTTCTGTTTAGTTAGGGTTTAATTTTTAGATCGGTTTATTTTTTAGTTTAGTTATACAGTGAACGTTTGCCAGTTAAGACTAGAAAACGAACGTTCGCTTGATAGCTTTTTCTTTTCTGTTTAGTTTCGGCCACGGACTTAGATGTGAATATTTTATTTACAGAATAGTCCCTATACTTCAAACGGCCTTAACTTTTTGCTCGTTGGTCCAAATCCAATGAAACCAACGCCCACGTCTTTGTTACGAACCCCTCTTTCCAGTAATACAACTTAAACATGTTTTTGAAAATTTTAAAATTTGAATTCAACTAGTTTTAGATTTGAACTTCGTTTGATCATAACTTGAGTTTCGTAACTCCGTTTGAGTTGATTCTTTTTGCAGATCGAAGCTCTTGACCTAAACTTCAGATAAGGCCAAATTCACATAATTTTGGTACTGTTGGAAATTGTTTTAGGTTTCAAGAGTCATTCATGTGTTTTCAAAAGTTTTCCGAAGTGTTTATTCGCTCTGTCTAATCTTTCTGAGTGACTGCTTATGTTTGGTTACTATTGCTTGCTTACAATAGATTGACTGAAGTGTGACGAGTAGATCTGTCAAGAGTTTTGAGTGCGAATCATCTTCATCAACATTGCAGGCAAGTTCACACTTTGATCATATTTTCCAATACCCAGTTTTCATTGCATTAGTTATATCCTCAAACACCTTGCATCAGTAGGATCAATTAATCTGTGGGATTGGGAAGTAGATTGAGGTAGTACCTATTACCTGCATTACATTCAAACCTTTGGGAGTTACTTCTACGTTTGCTGTTAGGACATGCTATGCTCGTAGACGTGGATTGGGTGAGTGAAATCCATGACAGATGTGAGTTTGTTAATTAATGGTTCAACTTAAGGTGGCAACTTTAATACACATCTGGGTGGATTGAGGCACCTGGGATCATGAGATTATTCATACTAGAAACTTCCGTGTGCAGCCACAATGCTATTATGAGTAAGTCGTGCGAACTCTTACAGTGGTGGACTAGCAGATGTAGGTTGGTACGGTCCACCCGATCGTAAGGTGCTAGCGCTTCTGAAAGACTATGTCTCGGTCATCCGTTTCTCAAACACCATGCAGTGCGAGAAACCAAACGGAGGCAATCGAGTCTTGTGGGAAAAGTGCACAAACCTCTGCAGAGTGTACAAATTGATCATGATTAGCCGTGTCCCCGGTTATGGACGTCTTGAGTATCTAGTACTTGGATCTTCATGTGAATCTCATCATGTTACTCTAATTTAATTTTATTGGGTTTAATGATTATTTTAATTGGGGTTGAGAGGATGTCTATCTTCTCAACAATGTTTCAACTACCATGATAGTTAATTAAAATATATTCATTTGAAGTAGGGAAAAATGGGCTTTACGCAAAAACTTTAACCTTACAGCCTCCACCAACCAAATATGCATGTAGTTGTAGGCTTTATTCATCATTATCATTACAGTGTGAATTTGCCAGTACATTCAATGTACTGACCCTCTGTGGCTGCAACGTCTCATGTTGCAGGATTATCTTACGACGAGTAAGTGATACATTAGGGGTTACGATTTTCTACACTCAACTTTGTCGTTGGTGTTGATGGGAATCCACAACCTTTGTTGCTTCCGCTATGATCAATTGAGGTAATAGTATTTACGTTACTTAATACATGTGATTTACCTCTGTTATAAATCCTGTTTGTACTGTGTGTGTCAGCATACCGATCCAGGGATGACACAGAACATAGAGACTTCGGTCCATTAGGATCGTGGTCGCTACAAGATGGTATCAGAGCACATGTTGACTGTAGGACGCGACCCTAGAAACTGGCCAGACCATAGGAAAGGATTTCTCTAAAACTATCTTTTTCAAAAAGATTCTTATCTCTCTTCTTCTCTTAGCTTTGTCAAATCTTCCCTTTGACCTTAAATAGTTAGACAATACCCTTTACCATTAGACCTCTTCGGAGTAAAGAGGATTTTACCATACATTGGAAGTGTTGAAGCTACAACTATGGTTACTCCGAAGATTTGAAGAGTTGACAACTTTGAAGATATGATGACCTTTAGAAGACCAACCCCCTGTTATGTACTTACGTTAGATGCGACGATGGTGAGCCGTCACTTGTTTGATGTTTTCTGACGGACACAAACCAAAACCCGTCTTTTTAAAACTATTGTTTGTCTTAAGTATCCCTCTCTATCTCTTCTGAATCTCATCCCAAAACCCTTGGACTCAATAGAGGATGGTTGAAGATAGTCTTGTATTCTCTGGACCGATGACCCAGCCAGAGGTAGAGTTATGGATACAAAACATGGAGGATCACTTCAGAGAGAATTTAGTTGAAAGGAAGTATGAAGTTCAATACGTTCTTCAGTACTTTAAAAAAAGTGCTGCAACATGGTGGAAGATGCATCAAGCCATACAAGGATGTAATAGAGCAGAAAATTGGGAAGAATTCAAGAAGACTCTGTTAGGATCCCGTCTCATCCGAGAGCGTGGTGACAAACCGAAGAAGAAACTTTGTGCCTGCAGGATTTGTGGAGAAATAGGACACACCCAGGAGGAGCATAAGGATGAATGCCCTAATTGTGAAGGAAGTCACCTAGCTGAAGAATGCCCAACTAGGCAGATTACTTGTTTCTTGTGTGAAGGGACTACCCACTACCCTGCTCAGTGCCACATTTACTCCATGGTGCAACGGACTATCCAACGGAAGAAAGAAGCAATGAAGGAAGTCCTCAAGGAAACCTTAAAGGAATCCGCGAAGGAGGAAGATATTGACGACCCTGATGGAGAAGGCCTAAACAGGTATTATTCCCATGCTTGCTACTCATGTGGAGAGAAAGGACATCTTTCACAGCAATGCATGAGGGAAAGTCAAGAGTATCTGGGAGACTTCCCAACAGAAGAAGTGGAGATTGATCCACAGAAGATAGAAGAATTGATAGGAACGAAGAAGTCATGTAAGAGGAAGAACATGTGTCCCCAGAAGAACCCAATTTCTGCGGAAAAGGACCTGAGTGACATCACTTGTGAAAGAACATGCGGTGCCCCCATGTTTGGTTTTGGTAATTGATGACAATCTCTATGGACTAACGGTTGCCTTGAGTTATATTTGAAGGGTTTGTCCATAGGCTTTTCTTGGAGTTCATTTGTTGGTTTCAAGGAGAGTTTGTGATGACCAAGGTGCTTTTAAGGAATTATCCAAAGATTGGTCTTGTGGGTGTTGAGCTTATTGCAAGCATGTCTTGAAGAAGAAGAGTTTGTGATCATTCATGTTTACCTTCAAGACATCATCCAAATGAAGAGAGTTGGAAAGTTGATCAACACACAAAGTGTAGAAGATGTACCAAGGGGGATCAAGCAATCCCATGGTATGGTAAGCATTGTCAATCACGCTTTGGGTACTAACCCATGGTCTTCGTGAGAGTTCTTTGTGGGGTTAGGTTGCGGTGTGTAAGTTCAAGTGGAGCATCACGAAGAGATCAAGTGCTTGAAGCTTTCCGTCCATTGTGGTGACAATGGACTTGTGAAGATATGCCGAAGAGTGGCTCACCCATAGTGGAGTATGGGGGAGCAATCTACTAGTCTCCATCGAGACAACGCAATCAAGAAAGGTGGTCCAACTTGAGGAAGTCAAGATCATCTACATCTAGCTCAAATGGACTTTGTGCAAAGCAAAGGTTTGCCCTTGATAGGTTTTCTATTTTACCGGTCTCGTGGTGGTAGTTGGGAGAGCGGGTTATAGGATCGTTTGCCGTACTATCAAGGGGGGCTCTCAAGTTGGTAGCTTGATTGTATCATTAGTAGAGAGCTCAAACCATTGCATCCTTGCATCATGTTTCTTGGTTCTTGTTTGGTTCTATTTGTGAGTCTTAGAGCTTATGGTCATCTTGATGACAAGCTTGAGTTCATCGAAAACGGAGTTCACATGCGTCTTCTATGATGTTTTCGGCGTTGGAGTTTTTACTAGTCTTAATTGAGAAAGGGTTCTCACCATTTTATTTTGGATATTTTCTCAATTGCCTTTTCTTGATATTTCTATCAAGATTGTGTTTTCTCTTGTCCTTAGCTTTCCGACAAACTTGATTTCGTCGTATTCCGAGTTCGTATGCGAAAGTTGTGGCTGTTTTGATCTTACCTGTTTTTCTTAGAGAGGTTGTACCGGTTGACCGGTACTACCGATGTTTGGAGCGGTAATACCGGTCCAAAATTGGTTGGAAGGTTGTACTGGCCATGTACCGCTCTACCACCGGAATAGTTTCTGTTTTGGAGCGGTTCTTGGGCGGTTGTTGACCGGTTGTACCGGTTAGTTTAGTTTAACCGGTACTACCGGTTCCCCGGACTGTTGTACCGCTTAGTGTTTTTTCCTACAGGTTGGTTTTTCCTCTGCCTTGACCGGTTGTACCGGTTCGTGCACAGGTTGTACCGGTCCTACAGTTTCCTGCACATAACGGGCAGATTCGTGGGGACCTATAAAAGGGGATCTTCTTCCCCATTGGACCTTATCTCTTGAGCTCGTGTTCTTCCCCCATTGTTGACCTTCTTCGAGCTTGCTAACTCTCAATCCCTCCATGGATTCTTGCTAGTTTTGGGGGGAAAAGAGAGAGGAGATCTAGATCCACATTTCCACCAATCACTTTTTCCTCTAGGTGAGGCGAACCCCTTGGATCTAGATCTTGGAGTTCTTGGTGTTCTTCTTCTTGTTCTTCCTCTCTTTTCCCTCCCTAGCATTAGTTGCTTTGGTGGGATTTGAGAGAGAAGGACTTGGGCACTCCGTGTGCCCTTGCCATTGCATTTGGTGCATCGGTTTGAGTTCTCCACGGTGATACGTGGAAGTGAAGTTTGAGAAGCTTATTACTCTTGGGTGTTTGGGCACCCTAGAGCTTGTTCCTCTTGGGTGCCTTGGCGCCCTAGTCGGTTGGTGTTGTTCGGAGCTCAATCATTGTGGTGTAAAGCTCCGGGCAAGTGTCGGGGTCTCCAATTAGGTTGTGGAGATTGCCCCGAGCAATTTGACGGGTACCGGTGACCGCCCCCAAAGGTTGCCAAAGTGTACGGGTTCGGTGACCGCCCCCAAGGGTTGCCATTTGTACGGGTTCGGTGACCGCCCTCAAGGGTCCCTTAGTGGAATCACGGCATCTTGCATTGTGCGAGGGCGTGAGGAGATTACGGTGGCCCTAGTGGCTTCTTGGGGAGCATTGTGCCTCCACACTGCTCCAAACGGAGATTAGCATCCGCAAGGGTGTGAACTTCGGGATACATCGTCGTCTCCGCGTGCCTCGGTTATCTCTTACCCGAGCCCTTTACTTATGCACTATACTTTGTGATAGCCATATTGTTTCTTGTCATATATCTTGCTATCACCTAGTTGTTTATCTTGCTTAGCATAATTTGTTGGTGCACATAGGTGAGCCTAGTTGTTGTAGGTTTTATGCTTGACAAATTAACGGCTAGGTTTATTCCGCATTTGTTCGAGCCTAAACCGTAATTATTTTAAAGCGCCTATTCACCCCCCCTCTAGGCGACATCCACGATCTTTCAATTGGTATCAGAGCCTCGTCTCTCTTTATAGGGCTTAACCGCCTAGAGAGTAAGGATGTCGACTAGGGGTTTAGGTTTCTCTGACACTCTTAGTTTCGATGGCACAAATTTTGATGTTTGGGTAATTCGCATGCTTAATCTCTTTAGGGTCATGGACCCAAATTTAGAGCGAATTGTAGATATGGGTTTTTATCCTCCAAAGGATCCACAAAGATTATCTTTAGAGGATGAGAAAAACTCTTATCTCAATGCTCAAGCTTCTAATGTGCTTTTTGATGCTTTGAGCAATGTAGTTATATTTCAACTCATGCCGTTCTGGGATGCTCATGAGTTGTGGACAAAGCTTCAAGATAAATATGGTGTGTCCAAGAATTGTGGGAATGATTGTTCTCCCTCCACCTCCGACCGTGTTGTCTTCTCAACTTCTTCTACTTCACCTACATGTGGTTTGCCACAAGGTAATGATATGGTGAGTAGTGTTGGCCATTGCAATGATGATAGTATGCTTATTGTGGATGATCCTTCATCACTATCTTATTGCAATGCATATTCTTTGGACTTTAATATTTCGAGCACCCTACATATTTCACATGCTTGTGTTGATAGTCCTTGCATATCATGTAGAAATTTCTTGACCAAAACTCATGATGATATGCTTTCTATATCTTGTTGCCATGATAAAAATGCATCTATTTCCTCGAATTGTTATGCTAACAATGTAGAGGAAACCCAACACCCCACGGAACAAGATGTAGTCTTGAATGGTGCTTCAAGAGATCCTACATCATCATCTATTGCGTTTTGCCTTATGGCTAAGGCTTCAAAGGTATCTCCCACTTTGAATCCCAATATATCTTGTGATGTTAGTGATGATGACAATGATGATGATGTTGATAATGATGAAGAGAATGATAATGTTGCCTCCTTAAAAATTAAGGGGGAAATGGTTTTTAAAGCTCTTCATAAGAATAAAATGGCTCGTTCCAACTTCATGGAAATCATGTCTATTGCCATTGAGGGCAAGAAATATATAGAGGAGTTGGAATCTCATCTAGAGGAGCATGAGGTCACCATTGAGAAAATGGAAAGTCATGAGCGTGATTACGCTAATGAGATCGCCGACCTCTCACAAGCTCTTGAACTTGAACAAACCACCAAGGAATCTCTTGAGGAGACTTTTGCTCTAGAACTATCTAGAATAAAGGAATCCCGTGATAGAGCTCTCGAGGTGGCTAATGATTTTGAAACTAAAAATGAGAAGCTTTAAGTTGCACATGCTATACTCCTTGAGGATTTTGAGCACCTCGAAAATGGCTCAAGGGTCATTAAGAGTGAGCTCATCAAACTCACCGAGTCTCATGCTCAACTTAAAGCTTCATATTCTAAAGAGCTTGCCAAGTTGCCTTCTGCTCTTGCTATTATTGATGATGCTTGTGCTACTAACTCTATTTCTAGTGAAGCATCCATTTTGAAGGAGAATGTTGAGCTAAGGGCTCAACTTGAGTTGCTATCTGACAATTATGAGAAATTGGAAGAAAGTCATGTAAAGCTCACAAGCTCTCATGATGATCTTCTAGTATCCCATAATGTGCTAAAGATAGCTCATGAGGCTATGAGTATCAAGGTAACATCTAGTGAGCCTCATGTGGATACTAGCACTACTTCAAGTCAAAAAGCTATCTTGCCATGTGCTAGTCCTTGTAATTCATCTACTCACAATGTTAGTACATCTTGTGATGAATTGCTCTCCTTGCCTTGTTGCTCTAACAATGAAGCTTATACTTCCTCTAGTACTTTTGTTGATACTAACCATGTAGAGGAAATCAAAGAGCTCACGGCCCAAGTCACTTCTTTGATGAAAGACTTGGAAAAGTGTCATGAAGGGAAGTCCACACTCAACAATATCTTGAGTGTGCATAAAATCCCCCAATGACAAAGGTGGACTTGGATTCAACTCCAACAAGAAGAAAAGGTCCAAGATCATTAACAAGAATAAGGGCCAAGGACAACTGAAGAATTCGGCCAAGATTATTTGCTTCAAGTGCAAAATTGAAGGGCATCATGTTAGATCTTGCCCATTGAAGAAGAAGGCCATTAGTGACAAGCAACAAGGGAAGAGGCCACAAGTCCAATCTCATGCTCAACCGCAAGTTGGAGAAAGGCCGCTTCCCAAGAAGACTCATGGTAATGCTTCTCATTTTGAGGAATCAAATGAGAAGAAAGTGAAGAGTAGATGTTGCTACTTATGCCGTGAGAAGGGTCACCTTGCTTCTTCATGCACTAGTGGTAACTTATCCAACCCAATTATTATTGATGATGTCTATTCTCTTGGGAAGGATAAGGTTGGCAATGTGTTTGCCAAGTTTCTTGGGACTCAAAGCGGTGTCAAGAAAAGAACCATTTGGGTAGCCAAGCCTATTGTGACTAACCTTTTAGGACCCAACTTGGTTGGGGACCAACTAGCTTAAACTTGATCAATAGGTGTTTTGGAGGGCATTGGAGACTTGGCTACATTATGAAGAATTAAGGGGTCTTCATCATTCATATCGTCTCAAGCCAAGTCATTCGAATTATCAAGTTTCTATCTTATATCCAATGTTCCTCCTTGCGGTAACTCGTGCTTAAATTGTTTACATTGAAAGTTACTTGCCCCTTTGCATGTTTTGGTTTTGTTCCTTGCATGTGTTTGCATATGTTGTGCGTCCAATTTGCGTATCTTGAGAAATCAAGTATGTGTATATTGGTTTGCACATCATGTATGTGTGTGTCATGCGTTGAGCCTTTGTGCTTCTTGCTTTTATCTTAGTTGGCTCTTGTGAGAGATTAATGGAACATCCCATTTTGGGGGAGTGATGTGCTTTGTGCACCTCACAATCCTATAAATGTGTGTACATGAGGAATAACATCTAGTATTGATATTACAAGATTATCTAGTCTCTATGTGGTATGTCTTCTCATGAGATAGTCAAATTCTAAATGTTCCATTAATTATCTCTTGTTGGTTCTCTTTTGCATCTTGGTAAGTTTTTCATTGGTATCACAATATGGGGGAGTAATATTCTATGTGCATATTACAAGCCTAGAAAATGTCTAAATTTGAGATATTGTCACCTAGAGTTGATAGTATAAATTATGTTGTTCCTAGGTGGCATGTTAGCTCTACAAGTTGCATTTTGCTTGTGTTTGGTGTGAAGATGATGTTGGATATCGTTGCTATCTATCACCGGGAATTATTTCCAAATACCTCTTGTCTTTGACAATTGGTAATCATTTATGTGGTGGAAATTATTGATCATCTTTACATTGTCTTTTGGTTTTATTTGTCTTATCTCTTGCCAAGTTTGTGCCAACTCCCATTTCCTTCCATGCCACTTGTGGATCTCGTGTTTTATTGTTTTCGTCGAGTGTTTTCTAGATATAGTGAAAGTGGTGATCCCACCTTATGCATTTTGTACTCGAATGCAAATTCTCTTTAAATGCACAATTCGTGGGGGAGCTATCCTATTTTCGATAGAACACTCATCTTGTGATCCATATCAAGTGTGTGTTGATGGAAGGCAAGCCGTTTCTTTTTGGTACTTGTGCCATCATGAAACCTTGTAGATGGGTTGGTTTGGTTGGAACCATCCTCTCTTTTGGGAGTCTGATATCTTTCCTTTTGCGTGTATCAATGGATATCTCATTCCTAGATGTATCTTCTAATAGATATCTTCCAAGTGATGATTTCTCCATTTGGTATCCTATTTTCACTTGGTATTTCTTTTTCATTTTGTTTCATTTCTTGAAAGTCTTGAGCATGCATATTTACTTCATGTATTTTCTTTGGCATGCTTTCTTTCTTTAACCCAATATATAAGGGAAACTCCACCTAGTCTCAATTTGGATGAGATGTGCATGAAATTCATTTTCATATATAAATGCACATATGTTTGTGCAGTTTTTCCTATGTATTGGTGTTTCTAACTCTTTGGTCCCAATGACTTTGGGTACCATTTTGCTTGTGTTAGTGTTCTAGGAACAATTGGAGATGCATTGGACGCTCGGCTCATTCAAAAGGAAGGTGGTGTCACCATGTGCTTATTGGAGTCAAGCTAGGATGATCAATGAACTACTGTCTACCTTCAATTGGTATCTACTACATCCTTCCAATGCTATCTCGGTAACAAGTATCACCATCTACTTCATGCACAAATTTCTAGCATCAACGTTGTCGGGGGAAACTGTCCACCACGAGCACCTATGGGACTGGAGCCCCTTCGTTCGTGCGGTAAGGGAGCGGAGGGAGCACGAAGAGCGGATCGTAGAGCACACGCGGGCAGTTTACCCAGGTTCGGGCCGCGACGGACGCGTAAAACCCTACTCCTGCTTGGTTTGTATTGAGTTGGGGAGCTCGGGAGCTTGAAGAACTAGCTACACCGAGCGAATGAGCGATCTAGGTTCCGAACCGCTTCTACGTTGAGCATGGGCCTCCTTTTATAGCCCAAGGGGTCACCGACAGGTGTCAACGTAGGAGAAAGGGGTAAAAATGTAACTTTGGTGGTAGTTGTAATAGTGCGGGAACAGTGGATGAACAGTGGTCATCACCTACTTTGACAGTGGGGGACAAGAGCATTAAATGCCCGTCACCGTCGACCCCAAAAGCGCCCGCCTGTGCGTCTCCGTTCGCCACGGCGGTAGCTTCGTCACCGTGGAGTGCCACCGTGTCCCCCAGGCTGCACAGCCATCCGCCACGCGTCCCTGGAATGGTCCCAGGGCGACGCGTGGGCCGATGAGCTGGAGCACGGGCACACAGTGCAGACTTCCCCCGGCAAGCACCTTGCCGGGGGCTTGATCTTGTCGGGCCGGGAAGCTTGTCGCTCCCCAGGTCTTGCCGGGGCGCAGAGTGCGCCGGGGCTTGTCTTCTAGATACAGTCTTCTGGTCTTCCTGGCAAGCTCCTCTCGCCAGGTCCTTGTGTTGATGACATAGTCTTGAGCCTGGAACGGCCTTCCCGGCAAGCTCCACTTGCCGGGGCCTTGATCTTCTTGCTTGTATACTTTGTTTTTGAATGGCTTAAATAGGGACCAGAGAGGTTTCCGGCAAGCGCGTGGTAGGCCCTGCCGCGGGAAGCTGCTACTGCCCGTGCACAAGTTGGGGTACTAAGGTATCCCTATCTTAGTACACCGACAGGAGCCCCCGGGCCTGGGCCACACACGGTGCCCAGCGCTGTTGGGCCAGGCCCAAAACAGTGCATGGGCACGCGCGGCCCACGGCGAGCCGTAATTCCCCCTTTCCGCATCCGCCGCATCCCTCCCTAACGGCACGCGTCGATTGCGGCGTCGTGGGAGAGATCGTGGCCACGTTCTTTAATGGGAAATGCGGAGCGTCCCCCACTTGCTCCTTAAAAGCAGAGGAAGCAGGGGCAGTTACCTTACTTCGTCTTCATTGCTTCTTCTACCTCCAGAAATCCCCCTCTGCGCTCCGCCTCCTCATCTCCTCCGCCCTCTTCCGCATCCGCGGCGCCGTCGAGCTTCCCGCCCCATCCTCCGCCGCCTCCGCCATGGCTCCGAAGACCGAGAAGGCGAAAGCGGAGAAGACCAAGAGGGAGAAATCCGAGCAGGCGGCAAAGCTTGTCGCCCTGCGGAAGAGGAACGTCGTCTTCGCACCAAGGCTCAGCGCAAGGGAGCTCTGGAACAAGTACTATCTGTTCTGGGCCAAGAAGACCAAGGCGCATCCCCGCACCCGAGTCTACCCGGCCGCCGCCAGAGATCTGTACCCCAGCGGGTATTTCTTCTTTGCTGTCTTCTTCCACTGCGGCCTTTGTCCTCCATTCTCTGAATTTTTCTGCGATATCATGAATACATACAACCTCCATCTCTTAGACTTCACCCCCAACGCCATCCTCACGATGGCGGTTTTCGCACATCTGTGCGAAAACTACATAGGGATCTATCCAAATGTAGCGCTCTTTAGGCATTTCTTCATGCCCAGAGCAGAGGCCGGCGCCCCCCTCTCCGGGGGGATCTCTTGGGTCTTCCGCTTGAACAAGAAGGAATCTTATCTGAAAGGGGAGCTCCGCGGCAAGTGGGAGGAGTGGCGCGCGGATTGGTGCTGGATAGTGGAGGACGAGCCGCAGCCTTTCACCGCACCGCGCACAACTGCTATAGTGCGCGGCAGGGACTGGAGTGATTTGGACGCGGATGACATCAAACTCAACGTTGCCCTTGTTAGGATTCTTCGTCTTCGGGTAGCCAAGTTGACCATCGGAGAGGTAGGAGCAGACTTCCTGCGCCGCCGCATTGCTCCTTCACAGGAAAGGAAGAGGCCAGCATGGGAGTTTGGCAATGCGGCGGACATAATGAGGTTGCGCCCGGGGCTGAATTACAACTTCACGGCGCAGGAGCTGAAGGGGATGCTCCGGGAGCTTTTCAAGCATGACCCGGCCCACCCGGAGTGGTTCAGATCTCCCCGGGGAGTAGTACCACTATGCAACAGCACCGCCCGGGACGCTCTGCGCGCAATGATGCCTGCGTGCGATTCTCATGGCGTCGACCCAACATGGATAGTGCCCAAGCCGGATGCCATCATGAGCTTCTTCGACAACTTGGTGGAGGTGCCGAAGAACTCCGATGAGATCAAGGGTCTCACCCGGGCCACCACGGATCGAGAGATAGCTTATATTGCTACCCGGGTGGAAGAGGCCGCCGCAGCCGCAGCGGTAGGAGAATTTGGGTTCACCGTCGACGAGGCAGAGGCCGAGGACGCGTCGTGCCAGGCCGAGGAGGCAGAGATCCGGAGACTTCTCAAACTTCCGCCCGACGAGCTCGCCGGGGTCCCCTCACTGAGGCACGCCGGGATCCCCGGGATTGTGAGCGAGGCCGCGGCAAGAGGCGAGGTTGCCGGAGGAAGCAGAGGCGCCGGAGGGAGCGGAGCCACCGGAAGGAGCAAGGCCGCGGGGCAGGGTGCTGGGCCCAGCGAGCCCGCCGAGGAGGAGGAGGAGGAGGAGGACGCCGGAGCCGACGAGGATACTGGCGGATCCTTGGGGTTGGACGACGTCTCCTCGGCCTCGGAGAGCTCTCCGCCCCGGGCAAGTCCCAGGCGATCTCCGTTGAAGCGCCTCCGCAAGGTGCCTACGGCGACAGGGACGCAGGCGCCCCGACAACAGCCTGCTCGCCGGATGACACGGGCCACCAGGGGGAGCCAAGCGGCGACGGAGGCGCCCCGCACATCAGCCGCGACGGAGGCGCCCCGCGCAACAGCTGCGGCGGAGGAGCCCCGCGTGCCAGCGCCAAGCGGAGGGGGATCCTCCCAGGGCGGAGCGGCTGCTCCGCCTGCTCCCCGGGCCTCGGCGTCAACAGAGGCTGGGTCTTCGCAGCCCCCAGCCCCTGGGACTGCCAAGCGCCCGAGGGAGCCTTCTCCTCCGGCTCCCCGTGCAGAAGCGCCTCAGGTGGAGTTCGACTTCTCCGCCCTGAGTGACGACGATGACGAGGAACAGGAGTAAGCATTTGTATTCTGTAGCTTTTTCAATTCTGTCTTGATTCTTTCGTTGATGATTCTGATCTTGCTTCTTGCTTTGATTTCAGGACCCTGGCCCAGCGAGCGGCGAAGAAGGCCAAGGTTCCCGTGGTGGTGGTCGAGGACGACTCGCCCGCCGCGGCGACAGGGGACACGCCGGCGACGGACTTGCCGGACCCAACCGCTGCTCCGAGGAGCAGCCCCCAGCGCAGCCCCCAGCGTAAGTCTGGTTCTGAACTTCCTACTTGTCGGGCGCGCATGAGGTTCCAGCTTGATACTAACATCTTGTTGCTCTGTCTTGTCTTGATTGTCTTGTGCAGAGGTGGAGCCTCAGCCACAGGGGCGCCCGGAGACTACTCCCGAGGAGCCGCAGGCCCCGCCGTCCCCGCCAAGGACGAACTCTCCGGCGAGGGAGAGCGCTCCGCCAAGGGCGGGTACTCCGCCAAGGGCGAGTACCCCGCCAAGGGCGAGCAGCCCGGCGAGGGTGGCCACCCCACCAAGGGAGAGCTCCCCGGCGAGGGAGCCGGTCGTCGACGAAGTCCGCGAAGGTAAGTCTTGCAACCTCGTCTTCTTGGCTTTTTTGGATATTTGCTTGAACTTTTTCTTTTCTTTTTCTTCTTCTTCTAGATCTTCCCGCGCCGGACCGGATGGAGACCGAGGTCGTCGGCGAGGGAGGCGCGCAGGGCGACGACGGCAACGCCCCTGTCGTCGAAGACAGGGCAGGAGCCGACGAGCCTGCGACCGAGGAGACTGCCCCGACCACAGACGCAGCGGTCGGGGAGGGGGACGGCGGCCACACTGCCGGCCCGGAGGCGGCAGGAGCGTCTAGCGCTGCGCCGGCCGCCGACCCCTCCACCGGGAAGGAGCAGTCCGCCTTCTATCTTGAGGCTCCCAACGGCGTCTTCATACAGGTGCCGTGGGGATCCTCGTCTCGAGCCCCCGAGGAGGGAGAGACCTTTGATGGAGAGGTCCTCGCCTCCGCGGGGTTGAAGATCGTCGAAGCGCCAGGCGGGAGCGACAAGCCCGAGGAGGAGAAACTGCTTCACCGGCTCCTGGCCCTTTACCGGGCCAGGCAGGCGAAACTTGAATCTCGGGAAGCCCTCACCGCCAAGGCCGCAGCAGATATGGAGAAACGCGCCGCGGAGCTCCGCGCCGCCAACCAGGCGGCCCTCCGCGACTTGGCGGAGGAGCGCGAGAGGCTTGCTGGAGAGTACCAAGAGTGGCTCCTGGAGAAGGCTGAGGCCGAGGAGCAGCAGCGACTCAACAGAGAAGCGATGTCCCGGCGAGAAGGAGAGCTCACCCAACGGAAGGTCAACCTCGACGCTCACGAGGAAGACCTTACCGCCCGGGAGCAGGCCCTTGGCGGAGAGCTGAAGGAAGCGAAGGCCGCTGCAGCCACCGCGGAGACCGCCAAGAAGGACCTCGAAGCTAAGGTGGTGCAGCTGGAGGAGTACCTGAAAGCGAGTACGGAGAGGGTCACCGCGCTCAACATAGAGCGCGAGAAGGACACCCATACCAACTCAGAACTCCAGGTACGCCTCTCCAAGCAGGGCGACGAGCTCAAGGCCGCCAAGGACTCGATTGCAGATCTGGAGCTGAAAGTCTCTACGCTGAAAGATTCACTCGACGCCGTCCGGGACCGCGAAACCAAACTGAAGGACGAGCTCCGCAAGGAGCGAGGCCTGGTGGAGAGCGCCGCCACTTCAGCTGAGAACTTCCGCCGGACCGTCGAAGTATGGACTGAAGATCTGGTGGCTTCTGCAGCTAGCATCGACAAGGAGCTGATGGTGCTGAAGGTGGAACACCTCATATATTCTCCGGATCCAAATCTCCCACACAGCGCCAAGCTCAGTCTCTTCTTCAGAGGGGTCGCGCCGGCACTCGCAAGTCTACAGAAGAAGCTCCCCGCGCAGCTGGCCGAGGAGTCACGCCAGCTCTGCGCGGGTACCTTGGAACGCGTCCTGACGAAGATCGTCTACCGCAATCCTGGTATAAATCTTGTCAACGTCCTCCGCAGCTTGCCGGCCGACGCAGATATGGAGGCGCTGAAGGCGCAGGTCGCCCACATCATCGCCAAGGTGAACAAGATCTCCAGGCGTGAAGGCGATCGCGTAGACTAGGCCTCTTTCTTCTTATTTCTTTTGTTGCTGCAAAGTGTGCCATGAACATGAACCCATTAGTCATTGCGACAAGTTATCTCTGTAATATATTTATCTTATTTCCGAGCAATTGATGCAGTGTTATCTCCCTTGCTTTAGTCCTTTACTTTGTATGCTTTTAACCCTACGCTTCTAGGGAACTCGCCGGCAAGGGGCCCTTGCCGCGAGCGCTGAGTGCTGGACTCTAAGCAGCCTGCTGGCCAAGGTCTTACCGGCAAGCAACCTTGCCGCAGCTAGTCGCAACGCACTTAGCTTGCTGAGCGAACTCGAAAACGAAGCAAGGGCGCGACACTTGTCGCAGCTCACTTAAGTCGTTGAGCGTACTCGAAAACAAGACAAGGGTGCGGCTAGCCACGGGTAGGTTCCTCCGCGCACAGGTTTTCCATACAAAATGTGGTTGTTCAAGGAAGATAACTAAAATCTAAAAATTTGAACTGCTCAAATTCTGGTAACTTAGCTTTCGTATATTGCTTGCTTCCCCGACAAGGCTTCTCTTTCTTGAACAGCACTTGGTTTAACTTCCATCTCCTTCCCCCCAGGCAAACTTGTGCGCGAGGAACATTCCTTCTGCTTAAGAGGGAAAGAAAAAAGAGGACGGAAAACAAGTATATTGCCTTTCGGCATGCTAATGCTTACCGGGTACGTGTGAAGCACGAGATGCCAAATAATGCATGCAAATAGCGAAGAAAAGCATGGAAAAGGCAAATAGTGCAAAACACAAAAGCTTTACTGATGCACGGGATCTGCGCCCGGCTTTGTACAAAGGGTTACATGCAACAGCGGCAAGGCTTGTACAAAAGGTGGTTGCCGGAGCGGATAACGGCAACCGCGCCTTATGGGTGAAACTTGCGAAGATGCTCTATGTTCCAGGAGTTGCTCACCGGTAAGCCTTCTTCGGTCTCAAGGCGGGCAGCGCCGGGCCTTGTGACTTGTCTCACCCGATAAGGGCCTTCCCACTTCGGCGTCAACTTGTTGGAATTCTTGGCGGACAGAACGCGCCGAAGAACAAGGTCGCCTTCCTCGAGACTCCTGGCCTTGACCTTGCGGCTATGATAGCGGCGCAAGGCTTGCTGGTATCGAGCAGCTTGTACAGCAGCCTGGAGACGTTCCTCCTCGAGGAGCAATGCATCATCTTGTCGCAGTTGCTCTTGCTCGAGCTCATCATAAGCGAGCACTCGAGGAGATCCGTATACGAGTTCCGTGGGGAGAACTGCCTCTGCTCCATAGACAAGAGCAAAAGGTGTCTGTCCGGTGGCTCGACTTGGTGTCGTTCTGATTGACCAAAGAGCCGCCGGCAACTCCTCTATCCAGTTTCTTCCGCACCTGCGCAGCCTATCAAAGGTCCTTGTCTTGAGTCCGCGCAGCACTTCAGCATTTGCCCTCTCCGCTTGACCGTTGCTCCTCGGGTGAGCAACAGAAGCGAAGCAGACCTTGGCGCCAAGGTCTTGGACGTACTGCATGAAGGTGCGACTAGTGAATTGCGTGCCGTTGTCGGTGATGATCCTGTTAGGGATCCCGAAACGGCAAACAATCGACCTGAAGAACCTGACCGCTGACTGTGCTGTGACCTTTCTCACCGGCTCCACTTCTGGCCACTTTGTGAACTTGTCGATTGCAACGTACAAGTACTCAAAGCCCCCGACAGCTCGGGGGAAGGGGCCGAGGATATCAAGCCCCCAGACCGAGAAGGGCCAGGACAAAGGGATTGTCTGGAGAGCTTGAGCTGGCTGATGAATTTGTTTGGCATGGAACTGGCACGCTTCACACTTGGTTACTTGTGTAGTTGCATCTTGGAGGGCTTCTTGCCAGAAGAACCCTTGCCGGAATGCCTTTCCGGCAAGTGCCCTTGCACCAAATGTGGTGGCCACATATGCCTCCATGTATTTCTGCCAACAGCTTCTGTCCATCTTCTCTGGAAATGCACTTCAACCTGACACCATTGAGCCTTCTTCTGTATAGTTCATTGTCCACGAACTGGTACATACTTGACTGTCTGGTTATTTTCTCTATCTCTGCTGGGTCGTCGGGAAGTTCTCCAGTTTGCAGAAAACGGACGATCTGCTGTGCCCATGCCGGAGCCCGGGGCTCGACGGCAAGGACTAAAGGCACGAGGGCCGCTGCGGGGACCCCAGCTTCTACGGCAAGAACCTCTGGTTCTGTCGGAGCTGATGGTCCCCCGGCAAGCCTGCTGGGGCAAGGCTTGTCGGGAACGCTTGCTTCAACTGTACAGACCCTTGGGTCCGCAGGAGCAAACTGTTCCTCAGCGTTCTGGTTGTCGATCTTGGGGACCTTGGCGGCGGCCTCGGGGAGATCCGCCGGCAAGTAGCCGCCGGAGACCAACTTCCTCTTCTTGGTCTGCCCAATTGATGGTGTGACGGATGGCTGAGTCAACTTGAGCAGGAAGGTCCCTGGTTCCACAGGTAACTTCATTGCAGCACACTTTGAAAGTCCATCTGCTATATCATTCTGAGCTCTCGGGACGTGCTCCATTTGCAGACCTTCAAAGTGCTCTTCAAGCTTCCTCACTTCATCTACATAAGCTTCCATCAAAGGGCTCTGATAACTTTTGTCGACTTGTCGGACCACCAACTGAGAATCTCCTCGCACAATCAGCTTCTTAATCCCAAGTTCGGCCGCAATCCTGAGGCCGGCGAGCAAGCCTTCATACTCAGCAATATTATTTGTCGCTTGCTCCCTGGGAAAGTGCATCTGGATAACATACTTGAGGTGTTCTCCGGTGGGTGCTATGAGTACCACACCGGCTCCAGCGCCTTGCAGCGAGAAGGCACCATCAAAGTACATTACCCATTCACTTGTCGCTTCTTGTAAGGGTACACTTGTCTCTGGAACTTCTTCATCGGGCATTGGGGTCCATTCAGCTATGAATTCTACCAAAGCTCGGCTCTGTATAGTTGAGGTACTCTCAAACTTGAGACCAAAGCTTGACAGCTCAAGTGCCCACTCGACGATCCTGCCTGTTGCTTCTGGATTGTGCAATATCCTCTTCAGCGGAAAGCGAGTGACCACTGTTATCTCATGTGCTTGGAAGTAATGGCGCAGCTTTCTCGAGGCCATGAGGAGGCCGAAAAGCAACTTTTGCACCCCAGAGTATCTTGATCTAGCCCCCTGTAAAAGGGAGCTTACAAAATACACTGGGCGCTGCACCATCTTCCTCCGCACTTCTCCTTGTTCCTGCTTAGAGTTGTCCTTGTCGGGGCCAGAGCTTGTCGGAGCAGCCCCCTGCTTGTCGCTGGATTCGCTTGCCGGTGGTGTAGACTCCTCGTCGGCCTCCCTCTCCGCTACTAACGCAGCACTAACCACTTGATTTGTTGCCGCTAAGTACAGCAGCAACTTCTCTTGTGGCCTAGGTGCGACAAGTATTGGAGTGGAGGATAGGTACCCTTTCAAGTCTTGCAGCGCTGCCTCCGCTTCCGGAGTCCATTTCATAGGACCTGCCTTCTTCAAAATCTTGAAGAAAGGCAGGGCGCGTTCTGCAGACTTTGAAATGAACCTACTGAGAGCAGCCACACAACCTGCAAGTCTCCTTACGTCCTTGACGCGCTTCGGGGCTTCGATCTGCTCGATGGCTTTAATCTTGTCGGGATTAGCTTCAATCCCCCTCTGAGACACAAAGAACCCGAGAAGCTTGCCGGAGGGGACTCCAAAAACGCACTTCTCGGGGTTCAACTTAAGCTGGATCTTGCGCAGATTTGCAAAAGTTTCTTCCAAATCTTGGATCAGGGTATCCTTGCTCTTGCTCTTCACCACTATGTCATCCATGTAAGCTTCTACATTTCTGTGGATCTGTGGCTCGAAAGCAGTGTGTACCACCCTTGCAAATGTTGAGCCTGCATTCTTCAATCCGAAAGGCATGCGAATAAAGCAATAGGTGCCACATGGAGTAATGAATGCAGTCTTCTCTTCATCTTCCTTGGCCATAAAAATCTGGTGGTAGCCTGAGTATGCATCAAGGAAGGAGAGCAGCTCACATCCAGCAGTGGAGTCAACAATCTGGTCAATGCGCGGCAAGGGAAATGGATCCTTGGGACATGCTTTATTCACATCGGTGAAGTCTATACACAACCTCCACTTCCCGTTAGCCTTACGCACGACAACTGGGTTTGCTAACCACGTGGGATGGATCACGCCTCTAACCAGGCCCGCTGCTTCTAGCTTCTTGATTTCTTCGGCAATGAATTCTTGGCGCTCCACGGCTTGCTTCCTGACCTTCTGCTTGATGGGCCGCTCATGAGGACAAACAGCAAGCTTGTGCTCAATTACCTTCCTGGGAACGCCGGGGATGTCAGATGGTTGCCATGCAAACACATCGACATTCGCCCGCAGGAAGGCAACGAGCGCGCTTTCCTATTTGCTATCAAGCGTAGCACTGATGGTGAAGGTACCACCAGTGCCATCCTCATTGGCGGACACCTTCTTGGTTGCCGGTGGAGCGGCCATGCCTTTCTTGCACTTGCCGGTGGAGCTCGATGGAACGTCCTCGACGGCAGCGCAGCACTCCGAAGAGGTGCGTTTGCCGGAGTCGGCCCCAGAGCACTTGCCGGACTTGGTCTTGGTCTTCTTCCCCCCGGGAGCTTCAGCGGCAAGTGTGTTGCTCTCCGCTGCGGCTGCTGCATCCCGGTAGATCTTGTCGGCGCAGATAAGCGCGTCCTTCTTGTCGCCATGGACAGAGATGACGCTTATCGGCCCCGGCATCTTGAGTACATTGTAGGCGTAGTGGGAAGCTGCCATGAACTTGGCGAGGGCAGGACGTCCAAGTATCCCATTGTATGGCAATGGAATATCGGCAACATCGAAGGTTATCCTCTCCGTCCTGAAGTTAAGCTCCCCGCCAAAGGTCACCGGCAGAGTGATCTTCCCCTTGGGCTTGCTCCTTCCCGGGTTTATTCCTTGGAACGAACCGGTCTCTTCGAGCTCGCCATCTGGGATCTGGAGTTTCTGGATCACAGCTGAGGAGATCAAGTTCAGCCCGGCCCCGCCGTCAACCAACATTTTGGTGACCTTGAGGTTGCGGATGGTTGGTGAGACCAACATCGGCAAGCACCCGACCGCAGTGGTGCGGTCAGGGTGATCCTCAAGATCAAAAATGATGGGCGTGCTGGACCATTTGAGGAGCCTGCGCGACTCCACGGGCGGCTCAGCTGCATTTACTTCCCGCACCCACTGCTTGAGTTGGCGGTGGGAAGTATGCAGAGAGGCGCCGCCGTCGACGCACAGGACTTCCGTGGCCTTCTGGAACTCCTGCTCGCTGTTATCATCTTCCTCCATGTCATCTTCGTCGTCTTCTTCATCCTTGTCGCGGCCCCGGGGAGGTCGATCACCTTGCCGCTGCTTGGCCTTGCCGCGGCGTCCTCCCCGGCCATTGAATGGCCGCTTCTTGCTGGGCTCTCCCCCGCCACCTTGGGCCTTCTCCTTGTCGCGCCGCTCGTACTCAGCTTTTTGCTGCTCGACGAGGTACTCGATGCGTTTGCAGTTGGAAAGGTTGTGGCCCTTGGTGCGGTGGATCTTGCAGTATTGCTTGTCAGAGCCGTCCTGCTTGTCGGCTACCGCTACAAGGGCAGGCTCCTTGCCGGAGCCGCCAGCCTGCGCTTGCTTGGCGGGAGCCTCCTTGCCGGACTTCTCGACGACCAGCACCTCCTTGCTCTTCTTCTTCCTATTGTTCCGCCGCCGGCTCTTCTTTGCCGGGGCGGCATCCTCGCTGTCGCTTCCCCCTGCGCCAGCATCCTCTCCGGGGAGTCTCCTCCCCTCTTCGGCGCGCGCGCACTTGTCAGCCAGAGCATAGAGCTCGCTGACATCCCGTATCTTGGTCATGGCCATTTCCTCACGCATGCGGCGGTTACGCACGTTCTGGTGGAACGCGCTAATAACCGCGGCAGGGTGGACGTCGGGGATGTTGTGCTGCACGCGGCTGAATCGTTGGATGTACTTGCGCAGGGGTTCTCCTTCCTTCTGGGCCAAGATGTGGAGATCGCTCTCCTGGTCGTGGGGTTTGTGGCCGCCCGTGAAGGCGCCAACAAACTGGTGGCAAAGATCTGCCCAAGAAGAAATGGAGCCTTCCGGCAAGTGCATAAGCCAAGAACGTACGTTCGGCTTAAGCACCAGCGGGAAGTAGTTCGCCAGTATCTTCTCGTCGCGCCCCCCGGCAGCCTGCACCGCGATGGTGTAGATACTGAGGAACTCCGAGGGGTGCGTCTTGCCGTCGTACTTCTCCGGTACGTCGGGCTTGAAGTTCTTCATGCTGGGCCACTGGACGCGCCGCAGCTCACGGGTAAACGCAGGGCAACCTGCCGCGTACGGCAAGTCGTCTGGTTCGCCGGGCGTGCGCGCATCGACAGCGGTCCCAGCTCGTTGATCAGATTGTCGCCGGGCTTCTCGGCGGCGCTCGATTGTGGTTCGAGCGTCTTCTTGTCGCCGATCATCAAGGACCTGGCGCTGGTCCCGACGAGCCCGCGGATCCGACGACGCCGTGGAGTCGTCGTCAACGTTGATCCGGCGGGGAGGCGTCTTCTGCTTCCGCGGCGGGGAGTGCACCGTAGTTGCACCCCCGGCGGTCTTGTCGCCGTCGGCCTTCGTCTTTTCGACTTGCCGTGGCCGCGAGGTCGCCGGCTGCTGCGGCGTGTCGTTGTTGGCGAAGGCGATGAGGCTTTGAATTGTTGCCCTCCAGTCCTCGGCCTTGTCTGCAGCTGGAGGGAAGTCGAGAAGCTGTTGCGCTCTTGCGAGCGCTTCTGCTGGAGAGGAGGGGAGCGGGGGCGAGCGGTGCGAGGAGCGGGATATGCTCGGACTCCTAACAGGGTTAGAAGGAGCAGGGTCCCGCCCCGGCGACCGCGCCTTGCTCGTGCCAGGACGATGGCCCGGAGCATCCCGCGAGCCTCCGGTTTGTCCTTGGCCCAGCAAGCGGAAGGCACCTCCTGTGCCATGGCGCTGCTGGCCTGTCGTCTGGTGAGATGGACGTGGCGCATCTACGGAGACCGAGGCCTTGGAGTTGGTCCGGCCGTCCGCCTTGTCCTTGGATTTAGCGGTGCCGTGAGTCTCCTCACCGGCGACCACCCTTCCGCCGGCGTCTCCTCCACCCACCGTTGGTTCTGGTGGCGGTGGAACAGACGCAGACGGGCCTGCGACCTCCGAAGCCTTCTTCTTCGGGGCCATGTTGCTGTTGCTGATGAAGCTAACGAAGTTGGAGAGGTTGATGAAGAATGCGCCCGCGTGAACGCCGGATCAGGTTCGCACAACCTCGACGCCCCCTACCTGGCGCGCCAAAGATGTCGGGGGAAACTGTCCACCACGAGCACCTATGGGACCGGAGCCCCTTCGTTCGTGCGGTAAGGGAGCGGAGGGAGCACGAAGAGCGGATCGTAGAGCACACGCGGGCAGTTTACCCAGGTTCGGGCCGCGACGGACGCGTAAAACCCTACTCCTGCTTGGTTTGTATTGAGTTGGGGAGCTCGGGAGCTTGAAGAACTAGCTACACCGAGCGAATGAGCGATCTAGGTTCCGAACCCCTTCTACGTTGAGCATGGGCCTCCTTTTATAGCCCAAGGGGTCACCGACAGGTGTCAACGTAGGAGAAAGGGGTAAAAATGTAACTTTGGTGGTAGTTGTAACAGTGCGGGAACAGTGGATGAACAGTGCATGAACAGTGGTCATCACCTACTTTGACAGTGGGGGACAAGAGCATTAAATGCCCGTCACCGTCGACTCCAAAAGCGCCCGCCCGTGCGTCTTCGTTCGCCACGGCGGTAGCTTCGTCACCGTGGAGTGCCACCGTGTCCCCCAGGCTGCACAGCCATCCGCCACGCGTCCCTGGAATGGTCCAAGGGCGACGCGTGGGCCGATGAGCTGGAGCGCGGGCACACAGTGCAGACTTCCCCCGGCAAGCACCTTGCCGGGGGCTTGATCTTGTCGGGCCGGGAAGCTTGTCGCTCCCCAGGTCTTGCCGGGGCGCAGAGTGCGCCGGGGCTTGTCTTCTAGATACAGTCTTCTGGTCTTCCTGGCAAGCTCCTCTCGCCAGGTCCTTGTGTTGATGACATAGTCTTGAGCCTGGAACGGCCTTCCCGGCAAGCTCCACTTGCCGGGGCCTTGATCTTCTTGCTTGTATACTTTGTTTTTGAATGGCTTAAATAGGGACCAGAGAGGTTTCCGGCAAGCGCGTGGTAGGCCCTGCCGCGGGAAGCTGCTACTGCCCGTGCACAAGTTGGGGTACTAAGGTATCCCTATCTTAGTACACCGACAAACGTTGTGTAGTTTGTATCTTGGCATGTAATTCATTCTTTCTTGTGATACTTGTTTCCTTTCTCAAAGCATCGAAACAATGATGTCTTGTTGCTAGTTGTGATGTCTTTGATGTTCGCTTGGTTGGAATTCATGTATATTCAATAAGACCTTATCTAGCCATGTGCTATGCGTTCAAGCAAAATATCTTATTGGAATCATTATGACTTCCTTGTGGATATCTTATTACTTCCTTTTTGTAACTATTTCGAGTGTACATTCTTCTTTGCGGATTGATATCATCATGATTTTCATCTACCTAGAATCTTATACACTTGAGAGAAATTACATATCTAGAAGATATCATTTCTTTCATGACCACCTTGTCTTTCTTGTATCATTTCTTTGGTGGCTCCGTAAAAGCCTTTGCCTTGAGTGCGGATCTTATCTTGTTGCATCTAGATGCACTCTTGTGTGGTGAAGATATTTTTGTCTCTTGCTTATCTTGACAAGGCTTTTCCCAATTAATTGGTATCCCTCGTCTTGATAACGCTCTCTTTTTTATATCTTCACCATGGGTTGTCACAAGCATAGGTTCTTTATATGCTTATTAGTGAGCTTGTGAACCCATTTGCTAGTTGTGTGTGGGAATGATAGGCCTTGCACCGTGTATCTCATTCATTCAAGAGTATATTGATGCTTAATGTTCATCCATACATTAATCTTCTCAAGTGCTTTGCCATGACTCACACACATCATTTTGGTTGAGCCTACTCTTAAGTTGACTCTTTTATATATTGCTCAACCAGTTGTTTGTTGCAAGTGCTAGGCTTTGTTTCCTTCATGCTCACTTGCACTTGGTGTGAGTGTCTATTGATCTTGGGCGAGTGATGATCCTATTTTGTGCACTTGGTATCCTAATGAAAATATTCTAAGGAGTGCATAAATTATGGGGAGCTTCACTAGTGTCTTTAGAACACTCTGTTGCTATGTCGTGAGGTTCTATTGATCTTGGGGGAGCGACGATCCTATTTTGTGCTTGTTGTATCCAAATACAAAACTAAATTGTGCACAAATCATGGGGAGCTTCTCTAGTTTCTCTAGAACACTCCTTTGCTCTTATCGTAATATCTTTTATTCATTTGGTGTAACACCCCCAGATTCTCACCACAGTGATCACCTCTTAATCATGCCATGTCATCATCATTTGCTTAATATCATCACAGTGGTTAAACAACCCAAATCAAATTCTGCCTTTTTTATTCAAATTCAAATTTTTAGTGGAATTTGAAGTTGCTCAAAACCCTCTGGAAAAATGTTCATCATTTAGCAAATATTCCATAGTATTTATTTGTTAAGAAAAACCACATCACTCCTTGGTAAAAATGAGCAGTACCAATTCTTCAGCACCAATTCAGCATACTCAAAATGCTTTTGCATTTTTGAATAATCCAAGCAGTGCCCAAAGATCTTCAAACTTGTTGGGGCAGTGACTAAATGTATATTGGAAATATTGGGCCTAGTCCCATAATTTTCTAAAGCATTATGCTTGCTCAGATAATGCCTTTTCCCTCTCTGTTATATAAAAATAAAAGAAATAGCAGAAAGGACCGAAGAAAAGGGGAGAGCTCGCTTACCTGGCGTGGCCCAGCTCGGCCCAGCCCACCACCCCTCTCCTACCTGCTCCCGCGCGCTGTCGGCACGGCACACGCCGGCGCGCGGTGCACCGGCCGGAGGCCGCCACGGCGACGGGCAGGTAGCTGGGGAAGGATAAGAGCAAGGCATCGACGCTCTGGACAGAACCCTAGCTACTCTCTCCCCTCCTCTCGCTCGCCTCCTTCATCTCTTCGACGACAGAGCGCGGCTGGCGGCACGCCGCCGTCGTCCCCGTGCTCCGAGGCCACCGCGAGCAGCGCGAGCCTATCCAACGGCTCCGCCGAGCTCGCCTACTTCGTCTGCATCACCGGATCGAACCCGGGGGGCCACCGTGGCGACGCCCACGCCGATCCCCTTCGTCGGGCGCCGCCTCTGCCTCGTCGGAGATCTGCACCACCACGGCGTCCCCGGCCCCCTCGATCCATCTCTGCACACGCTGTGAGCCGCCACACCTCTCTCCCTCTCTCCCGTACGCGTCCCCGTGCTTCTAGCCGCTGTACCACGGTAGCCCGAGCTCGCCGCCGCCGTTTTAGTCGCCGCCGTCGTTCTGGGTAACCACCACCGCGTCTGAGCACTTGGGCGTGCTCCGGGTGCTCCGTAGGGCCTGCCGGTGAGCTCCATTCGCTCGTTAGCTCTTCGCACCGCCGCACCCGAGTCGCCACCGAGAGCACCGCCGCCAACCGTCGTCGCCGGCGTCGTTCCGGGCACCCCCGAGTCCGACCACTCGCCCCACGCGACGCGCGGTCTCGCTAGCTCTCGAACACGGGTAACCACGCCTGTTTTGGACCACCGTAGCTCGAACCCGAGCTCGCCGGAGTTCCACCACCGCTCGGGGCTCGCCGGAGCTCTCTCCGGTGGCCGGCCGACGTGGCCAAGTGGTCCCCACCCCCTGGCTCGCTGCCAGTGGGCCCTGGGGGGCCCCGTTGACTGGGTTGACCCAGTCAACGTGCTGACTGGGCAGCCCAGTAGGACTGACATGCGGGCCCCACCGCGATTTATATAAAAACAATGTTTTTCTAAATTAAACTTAAATAATTAAGTTAATGAGTCTCTGACATATGGGGCCCACTCATGTAATTAGCCCTGTTAGCTTAGTTTAAAACGCTGTTAAATTAGAGAGGCTGACAGGTGGGCCCCACCTGTCAGTTTGACTGGTCAGCTACTGCTGATGCAGTGCTGACGTCAGCATGGCGCAATAACTCAATTTCTGTTAATATAAAATAATTCCAGAAAATCATTTAAACTTCAAAAATTCATATCTTTTAAACCGTAGCTCGGATCGAAAAACTTTCTACATGAAAGTTGCTCAGAACGACGAGACGAAGCTAACCGTGCTATCTGTTTCCGTATCGGGACCCTCTACGGAGGTGAACCCGCAACTTTTAGCCCGTTTCCGGTAGATGAATAGTGCACATACACCCGGTAAATAATTCCAGTTAAATCCTAAAAATAACTAATATGGCTTAGACATGTTTTTAGGCAACCCTGCACTGCACATTAGCCTAGCACGCTTTGTGATGCTTGTATTCTGTGTATTTATCTGTTTCTTCCCCCCCTCTTCTCTCTCGGTAGAGTCCGACGCTGACGCCGCTCCAGAGACCGACGCCGTCCCGGTGATTGGTTCCCCCTCCGACGACCTTGCTTTTGCCACCGAGCAACTAGGCAAGCAACCCCCCCTTGAGCATTTCCGATATCGCCTATGTCTATTCTCTCTTATTCTTGCATTAGAATTGCTGCTACTGCTGCTGCTCCTATTACTGCTGCATAGCCTGTTTTTGCAATTACTGTTGATACCTGTCTTTATTCATAAACTGCTTAGTATAGGATGGGTAGCACTGCTGTGGTCCCGCTTTCTCGTAGTTGCCTCGCATAGTACCCTTGCCTCGATCAAGCGATCGAGCCCCTTCCCCTGACCTTCTTCACATCACCGCACACCCCCCTAATATGCTCGACTCCGCAGAGTTAACATCAGGTGACGAGGGTGATACCTCCGAACTCACTTCCGATGTTGTCCCTGTAGTATAGCTAGCTCGTTGTGGGTTACCGAGGGTGATTCCTCTTCCCACCTCCGACTTAGCTTTTGTCGTGCATCCGCTATGGTGAATACCGCCGAGGGTGATTCCTCCGGTATCACCTTAATGGGACTTGTCGTTTAGGGATCCAACGAGGGTGATTCCTCGGATTCCTCATCGGCATGGAAACCACACGGATGCCCTGGATTACCGTACCGTGTTTAAAGACGTATCGATCCCCGAGGCCGGACGTCGCCAGGAACAAAGGCGTGCGGCCAGAGGTATCGTGCGTCTGAAGACACTTTGAAGTTACTACTACACATGTTGGATGGAGGCGGTTTGACCCAGAGGGGTACCCGCGAGTGCCTTTGAGGCGTGAGCTGTGGAGTCGGGTGACCAGTGAGGGTACCCGCGAGATAACTACGAGGCGTGGCCGGTCATTCTTAGTCCTTGTCACAAGTCCTCGAGACGGGACGACGGGGCCAACAGTATCGTAGGCTCTGCTCGTTACCGCGCGCTCCCAATCCACTAAGCGATTTGGATATTTGATCCGAGGGGCCTTCGGGTCCGATAGCACTAACCACCACTTGGGTGTGAGTGGGTGCTCTGCGTCGTATACATCAGCCGGAGTCGTCACGACGTCAGCGATTGAGCGGCCCGTTCGGATTGGACCCAGGATGCAACTGCGTGCTTGTATAAGGGGTTGCTAGGTCTGCTACCGAACGGCCACGTAACGTGCAGGAGCGTCCGGGGCGATGGGCCATGACCCCCGGGGGCATAGGTTTAGTCCGACGTGCTTGATCCTCTCTGGCGGTATCCGGTCGGGTTGTGTCGTGTTGTTTAGCCGAGGGCGGGCACGACCTGATGGTGTGTCCGGCCGGAGTTAAGCGAGCGTGGTGGGTAACTTGGTGCACCCCTGCAGGGAAGAAAACATCTATCGATAGCCTGTCCTACGGTAACGGACACTCGGAGTTGTATCCACTTCGGTACAACTAGAACTGGTGACTTGAGATATGAGGGATATTGCTATGAACATATTACATTATGATGTACTAATCTGCACCCTTCTAATTGCTGCAAGACCCTGAAGATGCTAGTCTTCGTCAGGACTAGGCTTTTCCCCTCTCTACTCTGGCTTTCTGCAGTCTAGTCCACCCACATAAAGCCTCCTTTGAAAATAATGCATTGCTTAGTATAGATCTGATGTAAGTCTTGCTGAGTACTTTGGATGAGTACTCATGGTTGCTTTGCTTCCTCTTTTATCCTACCCGCATGACAAACCAGACGACGGAGCCATGGTGCCCGCAGCCCCCGTTGACGACTACTACTACCAGCCCGAGGCTGGCTACTACTACTACCCGGCCGGCGAGTACTTCTACGAGGAGCCGGCGGACGACGACCAGGAGTAGGATCGGAGGTCCCAGGCAGGAGGCCTGCGCCTTTTCGATCGTAGCTTTTCTTTTGCCCCGCCTTGACAAAGGCCTATTTCTGTTCTGTGTTGTATCTGTACCCAGATACCTAACGCTTCCGCTGACCTTGTGTGTGACACTTGTTATGTATTCGAGCCCTCGAGGCCCCTGGCTTGTAATATATAACTTGTATGTATTTATTTATGTTTTAGAGTTGTGCTGTGATTCCTTCACGTGAGTCCTTAGGCTTGATCGAGTGCATTTGCGTGTATGATTAGTGCACGGTCGGGCCGGGGTCGTCACAGGTTGGTATCAGAGCCGACTGCCTGTAGGAACCCCTTTCCAACTCCTTGGCCGAAGTCGAGTCTAGAGGTCAAAAACTGTTTTACTAACTTGGCTGTGTGGCTTATGGCCCCACGTCGCCACTTGGGTGGTGTAGCTTCTTTTATTCCTCGTCTATACTCTGGGACTCTTCTCTCTCGTCTATTCGGGTTAAACGATTTTACTAACTCCGACATTAGGTTCTCGTAACCGCTTTCTCCCGGAGAGCCCTTGATCAGAAGATGACGTGTCATCATCAGAAGACTCCGGAGATACTCCTCGAAATTAATCGAGACCTTGTGCCCCTGCCTTGCAGTTCCTGACCGCCAACAAAACCCCGTTGATAACTACACATCCTTACCGTTTGAATCTTCGTTCCCAGCCACCCCCTTTCTGAATAAGATACCCCGAAGTACTCCTTGTAATCCGAGGATCTTTTGAGTCTACTGCCGTGCAGCTTCTTTCGCACTGCGGATAATTCCTCACAACACCGAGGATCCATTCATCCCCAGTTGTTCTTGTGTTCCATGAAATACTTCGTATTGCTATCTGATCTCCCAAAAATCCTCTACAGACTCTTGCTCTTGAAATTTTTGTCTGTCTGCATCATGGTAAATTCCATATAACCTTCGTTGACATCCTTGTCGCTATCATTATGCGTTCCTTGATTCAATATATTGCGAATATTCGTAATCATCAGTTGATTCCTACTAATCCATCCTTCCGGCTCAGACGTCCTTCAGGATGATATGAGCTGGTTCTCGGTAAATCAATCCATGATTGATTGGTCACCAAATTCTATTCAGCCTATCCTTCTTTTGATCAGAGCCTTTGCTTCTGGTCCTTCATCTTGGAATTATAATTCCCCTGTACCCAAACGTCGAATTATTCCGATGTTTCTATAATTCGATGACTTTGCATTCCTTCTTCTTCTGGTTGAGTACCGATACTCACATCAGATTCTTTACCGACCATCTGGTCCTTTGTTGGATTTTATCCGACAACGTCTTCCATTTTTCAATAACCCTGTGAGTCTTTCCTCGGATACATAATACCTTTGGTAAATTGTATCCTCTGTCCTGTCAACCATGCTCTACTATCGGGCCTGAGTTATTTACTCCTATAATTTCTGTTATATGGTCCTAAGTTGCCCTGAAGGGTTGAACATATGCCTTCTCTAGTCTGTGTGAATCAAAAGCTATGCGGGTTATATCTACTCGCGTTCCGTCGAATAAATTTTTCGACTCTACAACTTCTTCAAAGACGAGAAGTCAATGAAAAGATTATGCGTTGGACAAGTGGGAGTCGACCTTGAACCTTTGTGTTCATGCCCATGGACCCGATGTAGAACTTATCATGGAAGCTGCTCGTAAAAAGAATTACTTCCTTGGTACAAGTTCATCTTGTATCTCTGAATTGATCCTTTGCAATCATGGTTTCGACCATATCCTCTCCTTGATTCCATTTCCCGGATAAGCTAAAATACTTGTCCTCTGCAGATCATTTCACCCATCCAACCTCGACTCTGTTTGACCTCCGGGTATTACCCATAGTACCTGTTACTGGGAAGTTATCCCTCCATCACCTCATTCCTAGCATGATCGGCTATATCATCATCATGCTAAATTTTAACCGTGTTACCTGGTCATTATGCCCAGAGCACAACTTCCGACGAAGAGCGAAGCTCACTTCGATCTTCTTCATTTTATCATTTCACCCGAACAACAAGCTTGATTTCGAGCTTGTGCCGTATCCGTGGCTCCATTAACCCTCTCGCTTCATCATTCCTTTTATCGATGCCGTCGCTGTTCGATGGCATCCTCGTGAAATCTCTCGACAAAATGTTTCTTGATCCATTATCCACACAACATCATATGGGTAATATCAAGATTCTTCTCTCGTCCCTTTATCCAAATGTTTTTGAACTTGCTGCCCTATCATGTATATCATACTCCGCTCTTTCTTGCGAAATGATATACCCCTAAAACTTGTGTGTAAACACATATTTCTTTCCATTGGCGTGATTAATCAAATAATCACATTTTCCTTTCCATTGGTTTGTTTAACCTTTCCTAAGATCATTATGACATAAGCAGGAATAACTCCCTGCTTGTGAAAACATCTTGGTCTACCACTCTGTCAGCGAGACCCTGTTACTTTTGTTGATGACATTCCGGTAACCACCGATGGAAGAGGACTTTGCCTATTGGTCCGCCTCGTTTAACGAGCAGGAAAATGGTTCTCTTCGTCCCTCGCCCTTGGTACCGACGTTGTTGCCAACATAACTGACAAGATACCCTCTAACATTCCTCGCTGCCATATACGAGCAAATGACCCTGTTTTCCCTATTATTGATTGACCCTCATCACAGTTCCACAGGATCGGAACCTGAACCTCTGGTACATCCTGGATTCCGAAACATCCTTTATTCTTGGCTTGTGTGTTATCGCAAGCCACCACTCTCCGAGAGTTGATCTATTCCCGATGCTTCGAACCCCTTTTCACACTTTGTTCAGGTATCGATCGGATGTCCATTCCATTGAAACTTCTCATTGTACCTTCAGACTTTGCTCTCGATGTTTCCCCTAAGCTTCAACTCGAGAGATGCTTCGGTCGCAATTCCCTGAATTAATTCACAGATAATCGACCATATACAGATCCGTTCTTCCGAATTTACCTTTTTCTTCCCCACATAAATCTCGGGACGAGATTTCTTGTAGTGGAGGAGATTTGTAACACCCCCAGATTCTCACCACAGTGATCACCTCTTAATCATGCCATGTCATCATCATTTGCTTAATATCATCACAGTGGTTAAACAACCCAAATCAAATTCTGCCTTTTTATTCAAATTCAAATTTTCAGTGGAATTTGAAGTTGCTCAAAACCCTCTGGAAAAATGTTCATCATTTAGCAAATATTCCATAGTATTTATTTGTTAAGAAAAACCACATCACTCCTTGGTAAAAATGAGCAGTACCAATTCTTCAGCACCAATTCAGCATACTCAAAATGCTTTTGCATTTTTGAATAATCCAAGCAGTGCCCAAAGATCTTCAAACTTGTTGGGGCAGTGACTAAATGTATATTGGAAATATTGGGCCTAGTCCCATAATTTTCTAAAGCATTATGCTTGCTCAGATAATGCCTTTTCCCTCTCTGTTATATAAAAATAAAAGAAATAGCAGAAAGGACCGAAGAAAAGGGGAAAGCTCGCTTACCTGGCGTGGCCCAGCTCGGCCCAGCCCACCACCCCTCTCCTACCTGCTCCCGCGCGCTGTCGGCACGGCACACGCCGGCGCGCGGTGCACCGGCCGGAGGCCGCCACGGCGACGGGCAGGTAGCTGGGGAAGGATAAGAGCAAGGCATCGACGCTCTGGACAGAACCCTAGCTACTCTCTCCCCTCCTCTCGCTCGCCTCCTTCATCTCTTCGACGACAGAGCGCGGCTGGCGGCACGCCGCCGTCGTCCCCGTGCTCCGAGGCCACCGCGAGCAGCGCGAGCCTATCCAACGGCTCCGCCGAGCTCGCCTACTTCGTCTGCATCACCGGATCGAACCCGGGGGGCCACCGTGGCGACGCCCACGCCGATCCCCTTCGTCGGGCGCCGCCTCTGCCTCGTCGGAGATCTGCACCACCACGGCGTCCCCGGCCCCCTCGATCCATCTCTGCACACGCTGTGAGCCGCCACACCTCTCTCCCTCTCTCCCGTACGCGTCCCCGTGCTTCTAGCCGCTGTACCACGGTAGCCCGAGCTCGCCGCCGCCGTTTTAGTCGCCGCCGTCGTTCTGGGTAACCACCACCGCGTCTGAGCACCTGGGCGTGCTCCGGGTGCTCCGTAGGGCCTGCCGGTGAGCTCCATTCGCTCGTTAGCTCTTCGCACCGCCGCACCCGAGTCGCCACCGAGAGCACCGCCGCCAACCGTCGTCGCCGGCGTCGTTCCGGGCACCCCCGAGTCCGACCACTCGCCCCACGCGACGCGCGGTCTCGCTAGCTCTCGAACACGGGTAACCACGCCTGTTTTGGACCACCGTAGCTCGAACCCGAGCTCGCCGGAGTTCCACCACCGCTCGGGGCTCGCCGGAGCTCTCTCCGGTGGCCGGCCGACGTGGCCAAGTGGTCCCCACCCCCTGGCTCGCTGCCAGTGGGCCCTGGGGGGCCCCGTTGACTGGGTTGACCCAGTCAACGTGCTGACTGGGCAGCCCAGTAGGACTGACATGCGGGCCCCACTGCGATTTATATAAAAACAATGTTTTTCTAAATTAAACTTAAATAATTAAGTTAATGAGTCTCTGACATATGGGGCCCACTCATGTAATTAGCCCTGTTAGCTTAGTTTAAAACGCTGTTAAATTAGAGAGGCTGACAGGTGGGCCCCACCTGTCAGTTTGACTGGTCAGCTACTGCTGATGCAGTGCTGACGTCAGCATGGCGCAATAACTCAATTTCTGTTAATATAAAATAATTCCAGAAAATCATTTAAACTTCAAAAATTCATATCTTTTAAACCGTAGCTCGGATCGAAAAACTTTCTACATGAAAGTTGCTCAGAACGACGAGACGAAGCTAACCGTGCTATCTGTTTTCGTGTCGGGACCCTCTACGGAGGTGAACCCGCAACTTTTAGCCCGTTTCCGGTAGATGAATAGTGCACATACACCCGGTAAATAATTCCAGTTAAATCCTAAAAATAACTAATATGGCTTAGACATGTTTTTAGGCAACCCTGCACTGCACATTAGCCTAGCACGCTTTGTGATGCTTGTATTCTGTGTATTTATCTGTTTCTTCCCCCCCTCTTCTCTCTCGGTAGAGTCCGACGCTGACGCCGCTCCAGAGACCGACGCCGTCCCGGTGATTGGTTCCCCCTCCGACGACCTTGCTTTTGCCACCGAGCAACTAGGCAAGCAACCCCCCCTTGAGCATTTCCGATATCGCCTATGTCTATTCTCTCTTATTCTTGCATTAGAATTGCTGCTACTGCTGCTGCTCCTATTACTGCTGCATAGCCTGTTTTTGCAATTACTGTTGATACCTGTCTTTATTCATAAACTGCTTAGTATAGGATGGGTAGCACTGCTGTGGTCCCGCTTTCTCGTAGTTGCCTCGCATAGTACCCTTGCCTCGATCAAGCGATCGAGCCCCTTCCCCTGACCTTCTTCACATCACCGCACACCCCCCTAATATGCTCGACTCCGCAGAGTTAACATCAGGTGACGAGGGTGATACCTCCGAACTCACTTCCGATGTTGTCCCTGTAGTATAGCTAGCTCGTTGTGGGTTACCGAGGGTGATTCCTCTTCCCACCTCCGACTTAGCTTTTGTCGTGCATCCGCTATGGTGAATACCGCCGAGGGTGATTCCTCCGGTATCACCTTAACGGGACTTGTCGTTTAGGGATCCAACGAGGGTGATTCCTCGGATTCCTCATCGGCATGGAAACCACACGGATGCCCTGGATTACCGTACCGTGTTTAAAGACGTATCGATCCCCGAGGCCGGACGTCGCCAGGAACAAAGGCGTGCGGCCAGAGGTATCGTGCGTCTGAAGACACTTTGAAGTTACTACTACACATGTTGGATGGAGGCGGTTTGACCCAGAGGGGTACCCGCGAGTGCCTTTGAGGCGTGAGCTGTGGAGTCGGGTGACCAGTGAGGGTACCCCCGAGATAACTACGAGGCGTGGCCGGTCATTCTTAGTCCTTGTCACAAGTCCTCGAGACGGGATGACGGGGCCAACAGTATCGTAGGCTCTGCTCGTTACCGCGCGCTCCCAATCCACTAAGCGATTTGGATATTTGATCCGAGGGGCCTTCGGGTCCGATAGCACTAACCACCACTTGGGTGTGAGTGGGTGCTCTGCGTCGTATACATCAGCCGGAGTCGTCACGACGTCAGCGATTGAGCGGCCCGTTCGGATTGGACCCAGGATGCAACTGCGTGCTTGTATAAGGGGTTGCTAGGTTTGCTACCGAACGGCCACGTAACGTGCAGGAGCGTCCGGGGCGATGGGCCATGACCCCCGGGGGCATAGGTTTAGTCCGACGTGCTTGATCCTCTCTGGCGGTATCCGGTCGGGTTGCGTCATGTTGTTTAGCCGAGGGCGGGCACGACCTGATGGTGTGTCCGGCCGGAGTTAAGCGAGCGTGGTGGGTAACTTGGTGCACCCCTGCAGGGAAGAAAACATCTATCGATAGCCTGTCCTACGGTAACGGACACTCGGAGTTGTATCCACTTCGGTACAACTAGAATTGGTGACTTGAGATATGAGGGATATTGCTATGAACATATTACATTATGATGTACTAATCTGCACCCTTCTAATTGCTGCAAGACCCTAAAGATGCTAGTCTTCGTCAGGACTAGGCTTTTCCCCTCTCTACTCTGGCTTTCTGCAGTCTAGTCCACCCACATAAAGCCTCCTTTGAAAATAATGCATTGCTTAGTATAGATCTGATGTAAGTCTTGCTGAGTACTTTGGATGAGTACTCACGGTTGCTTTGCTTCCTCTTTTATCCTACCCGCATGACAAACCAGACGACGGAGCCATGGTGCCCGCAGCCCCCGTTGACGACTACTACTACCAGCCCGAGGCTGGCTACTACTACTACCCGGCCGGCGAGTACTTCTACGAGGAGCCGGCGGACGACGACCAGGAGTAGGATCGGAGGTCCCAGGCAGGAGGCCTGCGCCTTTTCGATCGTAGCTTTTCTTTTGCCCCGCCTTGACAAAGGCCTATTTCTGTTCTGTGTTGTATCTGTACCCAGATACCTAACGCTTCCGCTGACCTTGTGTGTGACACTTGTTATGTATTCGAGCCCTCGAGGCCCCTGGCTTGTAATATATAACTTGTATGTATTTATTTATGTTTTAGAGTTGTGCTGTGATTCCTTCACGTGAGTCCTTAGGCTTGATCGAGTGCATTTGCGTGTATGATTAGTGCACGGTCGGGCCGGGGTCGTCACATTTGGCTTGTAGGATCATTGGTCTAGTTGGGTCAACTGGTATCTTTTGATAGCTTGATTCAATTGGTATCCTTTGATTGCTTGATTCAATTGGTATCCTTTGATTGCTTGATTGCGTGTTTTTCTCCCTTTGTTATGCCTTTGTGGCATATCATTCTTTTGCAATCTTTGGGCCTCAATATATTTTGTCTTCCTCCAATTATTTACTGTTGGATATATGTATTGCATTCCACTCTCTATTTTGAGGAATACGCAATTCATGGAGGAACACAATGTATATTGGCTTTCTAAGCTATTCGCCCATTTTGGCAATCGATGCCAATGGGGGAGAATTTTTAGAGAGTTTAGTTTTGTGAGGAAGTTTAGAGAGTTGTCGCTTCTCTCTTCTTACTTTGGTTTTGTTCCTAAGCTTTTGCATCTCATGCGCATACATTATTGTTGCATGGTATGGTGATGCATAATTCCTTATATAAACTCTCTTGAAAGTGATTGTCATCAATTACCAAAATGGGGGAGATTGAAAGAACATGCGGTGCCCCCATGTTTGGTTTTGGTAATTGATGACAATCTCTATGGACTAATGGTTGCCTTGAGTTATATTTGAAGGGTTTGTCCATAGGCTTTTCTTGGAGTTCATTTGTTGGTTTCAAGGAGAGATTGTGATGACCAAGGTGCTATTAAGGAATTATCCAAAGATTGGTCTAGTGGGTGTTGAGCTTATTGCAAGCATGTCTTGAAGAAGAAGAGTTTGTGATCATTCATGTTTACCTTCAAGACATCATCCAAATGAAGAGAGTTGGAAAGTTGATCAACACACAAAGTGTAGAAGATGTACCAAGGGGGATCAAGCAATACCATGGTATGGTAAGCATTGTAGATCACGCTTTGGGTACTAACCCATGGTCTTCGTGAGAGTTCTTTGTGGGGTTAGGTTGCGGTGTGCAAGTTCAAGTGGAGCATCACGAAGAGATCAAGTGCTTGAAGCTTTCCGTCCATTGTGGTGACAATGGACTTGTGAAGATATGCCGAAGGGTGGCTCACCCATAGTGGAGTATGGGGGAGCAATCTACTAGTCTTCACCGAGACAACGCAATCAAGAAAGGTGGTCCAACTTGAGGAAGTCAAGATAATCTACATCTAGCTCAAGTGGACTTTGTGCAAAGCAAAGGTTTGCCCTTGATAGGTTTTCTATTTTACCGGTCTCGTGGTGGTAGTTGGGAGACCGGGTTATAGGATCGTTTGCCGTACTATCAAGGGGGGCTCTCAAGTTGGTAGCTTGATCGTATCATTAGTAGAGAGCTCAAACCATTGCATCCTTGCATCATGTTTCTTGGTTCTTGTTTGGTTCTCTTTGTGAGTCTTAGAGCTTATGGTCATCTTGATGACAAGCTTGAGTTCATCGAAAACGGAGTTCACATGCGTCTTCTATGATGTTTTCGGTGTTGGAGTTTTTACTAGTCTTAATTGAGAAAGGGTTCTCACCATTTTATTTTGGATATTTTCTCAATTGCTTTTTCTTGATATTTCTATCAAGATTGTGTTTGCTCTTGTCCTTAGCTTTCCAACAAACTTGATTTCGTCGTATTCGGAGTTCGTATGCGAAAGTTGTGGCTGTTTTGATCTTACTTGTTTTTCTTAGAGAGGTTGTACCGCCCCATAGAGATGTTGTACCGGTTGACCGGTACTACCGGTGTTTGGAGCGGTAGTACCGGTCCAAAATTGGTCAGAAGGTTGTACCGGCCATGTACCGCTCTACCACCGGAATAGTTTCTATTTTGGAGCGGTTCTTGGGCGGTTGTTGACCGGTTGTACCGGTTAGTTTAGTTTAACCGATACTACCGGTTCCCCGGGCTGTTGTACCGCTTAGTGCTTTTTCCTACAGGTTGGTTTTTCCTCTGCCTTGACCGGTTGTAGTGGTTCGTGCACCGGTTGTACCGGTCCTACAGTTTTCTGCACATAACGGGCAGATTCGTGGGGACCTATAAAAGGGGATCTTCTTCCCCATTGGACCTTATCTCTTGAGATCGTGTTCTTCCCCCATTGTTGACCTTCCTCGAGCTTGCTAACTCTCAATCCCTCCATGGATTCTTGCTAGTTTTTGGGCGAAAAGAGAGAGGAGATCTAGATCCACATTTCCACCAATCACTTTCTCCTCTAGGTGAGGGGAACCCCTTGGATCTAGATCTTGGAGTTCTTGGTGTTCTCCTTCTTGTTCTTCCTCTCTTTTCCCTCCCTAGCATTAGTTGCTTTGGTGGGATTTGAGAGAGAAGGACTTGGGCACTCCGTGTGCCCTTGCCATTGCATTTGGTGCATCGGTTTGAGTTCTCCACGGTGATACGTGGAAGTGAAGTTTGAGAAGCTTATTACTCTTGGGTGTTTGGGCACCCTAGAGCTTGTTCCTCTTGGGTGCCTTGGCGCCCTAGTCGGTTGGTGTTGTTCGGAGCTCAATCATTGTGGTGTAAAGCTCCGGGCAAGCGTCGGGGTCTCCAATTAGGTTGTGGAGATTGCCCCGAGCAATTTGACGGGTACCGGTGACCGCCCCCAAAGGTTGCCAAAGTGTACGGGTTCGGTGACCGCCCCCAAGGGTTGCCATTTGTACAGGTTCGGTGACCGCCCTCAAGGGTCCCTTAGTGGAATCACGGCATCTTGCATTGTGTGAGGGCGTGAGGAGATTACGGTGGCCCTAGTGGCTTCTTGGGGAGCATTGTGCCGCCACACCGCTCCAAACGGAGATTAGCATCCGCAAGGGTGTGAACTTCGGGATACATCGTCGTCTCCGCGTGCCTCGGTTATCTCTTACCCGAGCTCTTTACTTATGCACTATACTTTGTGATAGCCATATTGTTTCTTGTCATATATCTTGCTATCACCTAGTTGTTTATCTTGCTTAGCATAAGTTGTTGGTGCACATAGGTGAGCCTAGTTGTTGTAGGTTTTGTGCTTGACAAATTAACCGCTAGGTTTATTCCGCATTTGTTCGAGCCTAAACCGTAATTATTTTAAAGCGCCTATTCACCCCCCCTCTAGGCGACATCCACGATCTTTCAACTTGTTATCGGTGCAAGGATTTAGGTCATTCTGCTAGCAACTGCCCAACCAGGAAACGGAGAACCCAGTGAACCCAGATAGTCACCATGAAGCCCTTAGATTGTCTTATGACATTAGTTTACACTACAAGGAAGTAGAACATTTTGCCAAGGGAAGTTCCACACCGAGGAAAGATTGATCAGAGTAGTTGAGATCTGGATATTAGGATGAAGCATGTAGCTAAATGGAATACATCTTTATTACAATGTTGAGTTGAGTATGGAAAGAACATTGTAATAGTTCGTGGAGCAATAGAAGTGGATATATTGGGAATCCAAGAAGGAGATGATATGAGTTGTTGGATGATTGTGAGTGCCCCTCTTGCTATCTCACCCCGACCAAAACCTAGAACCCATGGACCAGTTGACCCCAAACCTTTCTCGGACAAAAGACCCCATTTTACCCATGGATGTCTGTATGTTGTCCTAAGAACCCTTTTGTCTTATACCCACAGATGACCACCCTTTACGAGTCTTTTCTCAAAGGCCCGGAAACCATCATGACCCTGACTAGCGATCAGGATTATCCAAACATCCTGAAGGACATGATGAAGCATATTCAACTGGAAAGAGATGCAGTTTACAAGGGTTATCCCTTCATGGAGAATGGAGTTGAACTTTGGTACGTGGAGGTACACCTCCACCGTGTGAAAGGAGTTTGCCCAAAGACTATGGGTCAATACTTTTTCATCTCCCGAGTACCAAGACCAACATTCTTCGACTCTGTTCATGAAGCTGCTATGGAGGCCATACGTCAGATTGGAGAAATACTTGAAGCAAGGCTTCGTTTTACTCAGGGATGCCTGAGTATGATGCATGCAGAGATGATGCAGATGAAGCACACGACCAATAGGATGAAGCAAAAGATTGATGGATATAAGAATCACATTGCACAATTCCAGTGGGATTGAAGCACCCTTAGCTAGGACGAATGGATATAGATGGAAGGAATCCTTGACCCTACTAGACCATCAGGATAGTAGCAATTGTAGTGATGCACCCTTTGTAACTGGAGTGTTGAATATTGGTTCAAGTAGTAATACAAGATTTGATATGAGGAGAATATGGATAATGGATGAACCAGTGCATTTTGTTTAGTGGTACCTCACGGTGTGAACCCTGGACCCATAGGAAGGAATGTGTTGCCCCAATTAGTGGAGTTTGCACAAATAAGTTGGAGTTTATTTTGATATGAGACTTACCAAGAGTATGAAGGAAAGAAGTACAATTGGATTTTTAAGAGGGTGTAAGGCTGGAGTATGGAGCAATGATGACTCCAAGGATTGAGTATGGATATTGTCAGGACCGGTCCTTCAGTAAAATAATTACCGGAAGACCGACCTTTTTAACAAACCAGCGGGGAATATAATTCCTTGCTGGCAGACAATTCCTTGATACAGAATTCCAATACACCGAATATTATACATGGTTGAGCTGGGGGTTGCTCAACAATTTTATTACAAGCGCGCCAATATAATACATAGAGGCGGATATGACACAAGGCAGGGTGGCATACTAATGACTCGTAATAAAAGGTGGTGGTATATGTCATAGTGAAGTGGGGGATGTGACTCCAAAATATTACAGCTCATCGGGTATCGGAGTGAGACCCGATGAATTTATTTGGTGGTAGGCGGAAGCGGTTATAAAACAGTGATCAATTCCAGGATCGGAAGGGACTGACTGGGACTCCACTAAGCGTCGGACTCGCTATCGAATTCTTCATCCATGAGATCGCCTTGGTCCACATCTGGCCAAATCAACAAGCCAGGTGAGTACTTTGAATGTACTCGCAAGACAGTTCGGACTTAAGATATAATAAATGCCAACATGATGCATATGAGTAATCCAGCAAAAATGCGACCGGAATAAAAATATTAATGTGCTGTATGCAATGAGGGAAGTCGGGCGGTAATCCTACCGAAATCCATAAAATAAAATAGAAGTAGACCAAACGAGTGTCTGAGTGACGCCTCGTAGGAAAATAATGATAGCAGGCCACAGTCGGGCGTCTCAGCGACAACGCATAAAGGGCTTATAGCAAAATAAAATAACAAGAATGCCTCAGTCGGACGTCTGAGCGACGTCACATAAAGGGCTTATAAATAAAAGAATGCCACAGTCGGACGTCTGAGCGACATCACATAAAGGGCTTATAAATAAAAAGAATGCCACAGTCGGACGTCTGAGCGACATCACATAAAGGGCTTATAAATAACAGAATGCCACAGTCGGACGTCTGAGCGACATCACATAAAGGGCTTATAAATAACAGAATGCCACAGTCGGACGTCTGAGCGACATCACATAAAGGGCTTATAAATAACAATAGTATAATGATGAAATACTTCTGAAAGTAAATCAATACAGAGACAGTCGGTGAGTTCATCTACCAAATGAACTTGACGAAAACACTATTCTGGTTACTAACAAGACTATACTAGAGACGGTCACCGGGTTGACATGAAGATTGACCCTAGGCCATAAACATGGCTACTGAAGGAATTTAACTCTACAGAGGTTGTACTATTAACTCATAGCCAACGGGTTCTACTAGCCACGTGGGCTAGTCCCGTCTACGGTGTTTTAGTAGAAACCCAACTAACCAGTACACACGCATTTAACATCCCGTCGTCCGGAATCAGCCGTGACGACATTCACGGAAAACTTTAAGACGGGGAGGATACAACCTCGAATAGCATGGGATCAAATTTATATATGCGCGCTCTAAGGGGTGCCCCCCTCTCGTTCCCAACTGGAAACACCCATGCCCCCTGACCGGATGACGGGCTTCAATCCAGGGCCATGGAACCCTCATCCCGGCCCCTCTACTTGGTGTGTACTCGGGAAGTGGTTTACAACTGACTAGACCGTAATCCCAACAGACGGCCTATGATAGTACCGAAAAAGGAGATGAACGGAATCATGACATGATCTCCGTTGATACTGAGTTAACCAACTACTGGCATGCTCCAACAATACCAGCATTCCACCCATCATATCACCAAATGATCGAGGTGGTTCAAATATCACCTTTCGGGGCTCACCCGAAGCTTACTTGCATGAAACATACCATACACATATGCCCATATGATCATGCTTATGAAACGAACTACTCGAGCAAACATGCAACACACTCATCATATCAAAAGTTCAAACATGCTTGCCTGGTTCTGAGAAGTCGGAGTCTAACTCGGTGTGATTTGCGTCTCCGTCACGGCCTCCGGTATCTATGTATTCAAGCAAATAAATACTAGCATAAATACCGCGCGTGCAAATAAAGTTGCTCCAAGAATTTCCACATAAATATGACAAAAAACAAGGCAGAAAACTAAAGTGGACAGAAAAAGAATCAACTCAAAATCATTTTTAGTTTAAAAGATATTAGAGTTTCTGTCCAGGGACTCATCTGTAATGAAACAGAAAAGTTCCAGGGGCTAGAACAGAAAACAGCAAAGCGAACCGGTACGCAGTACGTCAACCAAAGGAGAAAACGTACTTTGCCCGAAGGCGCTTACAGAAAACGATTCGGGGGAGGAGATGTGAGGCTGACAGGAGGCCCCACTCGTCGGGTTTGAAAACTGGAAACAGAGCCGCGTCGGCGCTGGTGCTGCGGTGATCGCCGGCGTAGATCCACGGCGAGTTAGGGGAGAAGGAGGGTACGTACAGCTTCTCGGTGGTCTTCCGCGTCGAACGGTGGTGGAGTTGGGTGTCGGCGAGCCCCACGTCGACGGTGACCCTGTCTCCGGCGGACGGCGGCTCGGGTGGTCGTGGGCCTCGTCGG
>LR738713.1:40277538-40341638 GCA_902687465.1 Secale cereale | reverse complement strand
AAAAAGAATGCCACAGTCGGACGTTTGAGCGACATCACATAAAGGGCTTATAAATAACAGAATGCCATGGTCGGACGTCTGAGCGAGATCACATAAAGGGCTTATAAATAACAGAATGCCACAGTCGGACGTCTGAGCGACATCACATAAAGGGCTTATAAATAACAATAGTATAATGATGAAATACTTCTGAAAGTAAATCAATACAGAGACAGTCGGTGAGTTCATCTACCAAATGAACTTGACGAAAACACTATTCTGGTTACTAACAAGACTATTCTAGAGACGGTCACCGGGTTGACATGAAGATTGACCCTAGGCCATAAACATGGCTACTGAAGGAATTTAACTCTGCAGAGGTTGTACTATTAACTCATAGCCAACGGGTTCTACTAGCCACGTGGGCTAGTCCCGTCTACGGTGTTTTAGTAGAAACCCAACTAACCAGTACACACCCATTTAACATCCTGTCGTCCGGAATCAGCCGTGACGACATTCACGAAAAACTTTAAGACGGGGAGGCTACAACCTCGAATAGCATGGGATCAAATTTATATATGCGCGCTCTAAGGGGTGCCCCCCTCTCGTTCCCAACCGGAAACACCCATGCCCCCTGACCGGATGACGGGCTTCAATCCAGGGCCATGGAACCCTCATCCCGGCCCCTCTACTTGGTGTGTACTCGGGAAGTGGTTTACAACTGACTAGACCGTAATCCCAACGGATGGCCTATGATAGTACCGAAAAAGGAGACGAACGGAATCATGACATGATCTCCGTTGATACTGAGTTAACCAACTACTGGCATGCTCCAACAATACCAGCATTCCACCCATCATATCACCATATGATCGAGGTGGTTCAAATATCACCTTTCGGGGCTCACCCGAAGCTTACTTGCATGAAACATACCATACACATATGCCCATATGATCATGCTTATGAAACGAACTACTCGAGCAAACATGCAACACACTCATCATATCAAAAGTTCAAACATGCTTGCCTGGTTCTGATAAGTCGGAGTCTAACTCGGTGTGATTCGCGTCTCCGTCACGGCCTCCGGTATCTATGTATTCAAGCAAATAAATACTAGCATAAATACCGCGCGTGCAAATAAAGTTGCCCCAAAAATTTCCACATAAATATGACAAAAAACTAGGCAGAAAACTAAAGTGGACAGAAAAAGAATCAACTCAAAATCATTTTTAGTTTAAAAGATATTAGAGTTTCTATCCAGGGACTCATCTGTAATGAAATAGAAAAGTTCCCGGGGCTAGAACAGAAAACAGCAAAGCGAACCGGTACGCAGTACGTCAACCAAAGGATAAAACGTACTTTGCCCGAAGGCGCTTACAGAAAACGGTTTGGGGGAGGAGATGTGAGGCTGACAGGAGGCCCCACTCGTCTGGTTTGAAAACTGGAAACAGAGTCGTGCCGGCGCCGGTGCTGCGGTGATCGCCGGCGTCGATCCACGGCGAGTTAGGGGAGAAGGAGTGTACGTACAGCTGCTCGGTGGTCTTCCGCGTCGAACGGTGGTGGAGTTGGGTGTCGGCGAGCCCCACGTCGACGGCGACCCTATCTCCGGCGGACGGCGGCTCGGGTGGTCGTGGGCCTCGTCGGGGAGGGTTCCTGGGATGAAATTGAGGTGTGGGTTAGGTCTAGGTGGGTGCCTGGGTGCTACGTTCGAGTCCACGGCGACGGAGAAGCCCTCACCGTAGTGAACGAAGCTGGAGCCTGAGGCGGAGGGGGTTGGCCGGAGTTGGGGAAGAAGGGCCCCTCGAGGCTCTTCCAGAGGCTGGGCGTGGTCTGGGGAGGTAGTGGAGATGTGCGGGCCTGAGCACGAGCTCGGGGGTGCCTTATATAGGCGGCTCGAGGTGGCTGCCGTGAACGGATAAGTCCGGTAACTCGATTACGGTGCTGCAGTGGTCGGACGGAGGAGTTAGGGGCTTGAGCATCATCTAGGAGCTGTAGTGGTTCCATTCCCGCACCTAACTCAGCAGGGGAGAGGGAGTTACGGGTTGTCCCCGACGGAACGGCCGCGCGGCACGTCGGCGGCAGAAACCGCGCTCTGCGCGTGCCAGGCCACGGCGACGGTGCGGTAGGCGTGCGTTGGCAGTGGAGATGGACACGTGGAGCGCTGGGGTGGTTTGGGCGGCGCCAAACGGCGTTGAGCCGCGGGGTTGCTTCTGTCAGCCGCCACGGGCGGCGCTGTTGACGTGGCAGTCGCCGGCGCGGTCGGGCCAGAGCGCCACCGACGCCCAGAAGCGGCCAAGCGAGCGTGCGGTGCACTGGATAAGAAGAAGCTGCAGTGCAGCGTCGAGCCAAGGGGGTACTGGCGAGGTTTTGTCGCTGCGCCTGAAGAACTGACGAAACTGACGAACTGTTTGTCGACAGTTTCAGTTAACAGCTGACAGTACAGTGTATGCCAAGTGTTTGATGAAATGCTTCTGGTATGTGTGCAATGTTTCTGGGGCTGATTTTTGGTGGAGTGGCCTCTTGATGTATCTAGAGGCTGCCTGATTTTTCACAGAATTTTTGGAAGAAGATAAATATGAATTTCACCAAATTTTCCAAATCTGGTCCAAACTTGCAGCAGGTGAAATTTGAAAATTTTGAACTATGGACCAGTGAAACAAGATGGATTTAGGTTGTGGGTACTAAAGACTATCTAGGAGAGTTGGTTTGGAATCAAACCACAAGCTAGTCATGGTGGTTCCTTTGTAAATCACCAAGGTCCACTATAAAAGGCAGAAATTGTTTTTGGAGTAAAATAAATAGAAGAAAAATCCCAATAAGGTTAAAACTTACTGGAATTGATGGAAGACTTGTCCTAAGGTGTGAAGAGAGTCTTGGAGAGAAATATTTCTGTTGGGGTTATGGCAAGATGAAGGTTGGAGGGGAGGATAAGTCCAAGATCAAACATGAGAGACGAAAATCAAGAAGGGGAGAATTCAAACAACTTCTTTGAAACTCAACTTGGGTTTGAGCCAACCCAAGAAAAGATCTTCAAGGTGAAAAACCAGACTTGAGAGATCACCAAGAACTTTGGCGAAAAGAATTTTAGAAACGGCAAAAGAAAGGATCAAACAATCCTCTTCCAAAAGGCCAAAAGTTTGGAAGAAAGCCAACTCAAAAATTTGGGGTGTTACAGATATACAAGTTCTGACATGGACCCTTTAGCCAAGGACCTAAGGAGGCTACGTAATAATAAGGGAACCACAAGACTTGTCAATAGTTATGTGTATTTGCTGTAGAAAAGCAGTGCATTTTGCTATAGATTGTACCAAGAAGAAGGAGTTTTGTGCTAAGTAGTGGAGTTGAAGCAAGAAAATGAAAGTGCAGTAGATCATAGTAAGATGAGAATCAATACAGTTGGCATCATGGTATTGATTTTGGATATTATAAGTGGGTACTATAAAAGGTGATGAGTGAAGACATGATGCATGGAATAAGATTTTGAAGAAACTAGTGTTATTCATTTTAAGTGTGGTAGAATCCAACACCGTTACCCGAATACACTAGTTAGTGGTTGGTTACGTCAGACTTGGAACGGACTGCCCAAAGATGAGTCTGAGTAATTACATCGTAGTTTTACCCACAGAGAGGTAAGGTATAATTGGATGGATTTAAGAGAACCAAGGAAGTTGGATGCCGGAAGAATGATCAGTTGTAACCCGATTATGAGACCAAGTGTTGCTAGTGGTGAGATGGGCCATAACCCACAGGCCCAGGACCTGTCAAGAATGCAAGCACACTCTTGCTAAAGGAAGAAAAAAACCCTGGTAGAAGTTACGACCTTGTCAATAGACGATCTTATAGGTGGTTACGATAAACCCGAGGGTTGTGAAGAAACGTTAGATGTTTTGTTAAGCTTGCAAAATCAATGGAATTATCCGAACTCAGTTCGTCGACAAGAGAAATTCTGCAATGCTTGTGAGGATGACCGAGTGTTAGAATGTGAGATTCACTAAACCATATACAGGGTAATGATTTGGGTGCGGGATGGATTGATCACCATACCGACTTACTCTTATTGTTCACCTCTGTTATACGGGATGGTAAATCTGAGTGACTTACCTATAGTAGAGAGACGACGATGTCAAAACCTTGTTTAAACCTTAGAATGGTATAGAAATTTTTCCCTTGTACACGGCATGTTGTTGCCAACCGTAGGATATACGGTGAGGATGAAGCCGAGACCCGTTTTCTGCAGGGACCCATTAAATTGTCCGATGACCACCATGAGATATCGATACTAGTTTAGTATTGGCGCCAGACCTGTCAGCTGAGAAGAACCAAGAGTTTGAGCGAACCTTATCAAGATGAAAGAACGCAAGGATTGAGGACAAAGATCTTTGCCACTACCGAAAGAGCCAGAGAAGGATTTATACTGAAGATTTGAGAAGACCGACACTGTCAACTATAAGGATGGAGTACCTGAGTTTTGATGGAACCGTAACCATCATTCTAAGTGTGGTAGCACACCAGGCCACACCCATTAGTGGATTTTTTAGGAGACCCCCAAACCCTAACCTATTTCTTGCTAGCCTCTTTGAATCTCGAGGACGAGATTCATTTTAAGTGTGGTAGGTTTGTAACATCCCAAAATTCTAAATTTTGGAATTTTATAATAAATAGATAGATTTGATTGGTGTTTGATGAGCTGAGTGAAATTGAGTGAATTTGAAACTTTTGAAAGTTAAATGAGAGGGAATAAAATGACTTTCCCAAAACTGTCACTTTGCTTTTGATCTCCGAGGGAATTCAAATTCTTTTCAACACGAAACCCTAGAGTGAAGATAATATGACTACTTCCATTTATTTTAAATGGTAAAGGGCTTTGAAAGGATTTGAATTTCATTCTCGAAATATTTTCAATTCAGAAACTTTAACCAACTCAATGAATTTCCAGAGAGAAGATAAAATGACTTCTTCAAATTATAGGAAATATGAGTTGGAGGTTTTTCTAAAATTTTCTGCAGCTCAATTTCAAATATTGAGTTATTTGAGTTTTATTCAAATTATTTTTCTCCAAAAATAAACTACATGGAAAAGAGGGTAACATGATTCCCTACAACTGAAAATTGGAGATAAATGAATTTGAATTCTTTTTGGTATTTTAAAAATGGTTTTTATTGGTTTTATTGCAACAGTAGGACCTTTTTATTTATTAGATTTTGTGGGCATTTTATTTGACAGTAGTAAAATGTTCATGTTGTAGGGCTTATTTTTCTGTAATTTTTGTTATATAATATGCCTATAGGATATTTTTATTTATTTTGCTTTTATTCGTTTTTCTGTCTGTTAAAAAAATGTTTAAAGAAAAAAATACCCTCCGCCGAATTGGGCCGGCCCAGCTGCCCGCCAGGCCACGGCCCAGCCCGCTCCCTGCCGCCTTCCTCCTCCCGTCGGGATTCCTCCGCCCGCACGACACCGCCGCCGCTGCCGTGCCGCACGAGGCCACCTCGCCTCTGCCCCCTCCCCCACGCAAGCTCCGCCCTCCCCTCCGCCTATATAACGTGCTGCCACCGCCCCGTTCCACCCCTCGCCTCTCATCGCGCCGCCGCCGCACCTCTCGCCCGCCGCCGCCGCACATCTCATCGCGCCGCCGCCGCAAAGCTGCTGCTGCCGCCGCTGCTTGCGCTTCAGCCGCTGCCCTTGCTCACCGCCGCAGCCGCGCCTCGCCCCCGCCCTTCGCCTCGCTCGCCGCCCTGCCCGGAGCCGCCGCCGTCCGCCCTCCCCTCGCCGGAGTTCAAAAGAACTCGTCGGAGTTCCGATCCGGTCAGCGCCCGAACCGCCTCGTCGGTTTTCCTCGCCGAACCGGCGGTTTATCGTCGGAGAACCTTATAGGTATAAGCCCGTTCTGGTTTTCTGTTTAGTTAGGGTTTTAGTTTTTAGATCAGTTTATTTTTTTTAGTTTAGTTATACAGTGAACGTTCGCCAGTTAAGACTAGAAAACAAACGTTCGCTTGATAGCTTTTTCTTTTCTGTTTAGTTTCGGCCAGGGACTTAGATGTGAATATTTTATTTACATAATAGTCCCTATACTTCAAACGGCCTTAACTTTTTGTACGTTGGTCCAAATCCAATGAAACCAACGCCCACGTCTTCGTTACGAACCCCTCTTTCCAGTAATACAACTTAAACATGTTTTTGAAAATTTTAAAATTTGAATTCAACTAGTTTTAGATTTGAACTTCGTTTGATCATAACTTGAGTTTCGTAACTCCGTTTGAGTTGATTCTTTTTGCAAATCGAAGCTCTTCACCTAAACTTCTGATAAGGCCAAATTCACATAATTTTGGTATTGTTGGAAATTGTTTTAGGTTTCAAGAGTCATTCATGTGTTTTCGAAAGTTTTCCGAAGTGTTTATTCGCTCTGTCTGATCTTTCTGAGTGATTGCTTATGTGTGGTTACTATTGCTTGCTTACGATAGATTGACCGGAGTGTGACGAGTAGACCTATCAAGAGTTTTGAGTGCGAATCATCTTCATCAATATTGCAGGCAAGTTCACACTTTGATCATATTTTCCAATACCGAGTTTTCATTGCATTAGTTATATCCTCAAACACCTTGCATCAGTAGGATCAATTAATCTGTGGGATTGGGAAGTAGATTGAGGTAGTACCTATTACCTGCATTACATTCAAACCTTTGGGAGTTACTTCTACGTTTGCTGTTAGGACATGCTATGCTCGTAGACGTGGATTGGGTGAGTGAAATCCATGACAGATGTGAGTTTGTTAATTAATGGTTCAACTTAAGGTGGCAACTTTAATACACATCTGGGTGGATTGAGGCACCTGGGTATTCTAGCGATTGCCTGTTTTTTTATGGACCGCCATCCAGTCTCAAAGGGATCATGAGATTATTCATACTAGAAACTTCCGTGTGCAGCCACAATGCTATTATGGGCTCTAGCATAGTATGAGTAAGTCGTGCGAACTCTTACAGTGGTGGACTAGGAGATGTAGGGGATGTAGGTTGGTATGGTCCACCCGATCGTAAGGTGCTAGCGCTTCTGAAAGACTATGTCTCGGTCATCCGTTTCTCAAACTCCATGCAGTGCGAGAAACCAAACGGAGGCGATCGAGTCTTGTGGGAAAAGTGCACAAACCTCTGCAGAGTGTACAAACTGATCATGATTAGCCGTGTCCCCGGTTATGGACGTCTTGAGTATCTAGTACTTGGATTTTCATGTGAATCTCATCATGTTACTCTAATTTAATTTTGTTGGGTTTAATGGTTATTTTAATTGGGGTTGAGAGGATGTCTATCTTCTCAACAATGTTTCAACTACCATGATAGTTAATTAAAATCTATTCCTTTGAAGTAGGGAAAAATTGGCTTTACCCAAAAACTTTAACCTTACAGCCTCCACCAGCCAAATATGCATGTAGTTGTAGGCTTTATTCATCATTATCATTACAGTGTGAATTTGCCAGTACATTCAATGTACTGACCCTCTGTGGCTGCAACGTCTCATGTTGCAGGATTATCTTACGACGAGTGAGTGATACGTTAGGGGTTACGATTTTCTACACTCAACTTTGTCGTTGGTGTTGATGGGAATCCACAACCTTTGTTGCTTCCGCTATGATCGATTGAGGTAATAGTATTTATGTTACTTAATACATGTGATTTACCTCTGTTATAAATCCTGTTTGTATTGTGTGTGTCAGCATACCGATCCAGGGATGACACAGAACACAGAGACTTCGGTCCATTAGGATCGTGGTCGCTACAAGATGGTATCAGAGCACATGTCGACTGTAGGACGTGACCCTAGAAACTGGCCACACCATAGGAAATGATTTCTCTAAAACTATCTTTTTCAAAAATATTCTTATCTCTCTTCTTCTCTTAGCTTTGTCAAATCTTCCCTTTGACCTTAAATAGTTAGACAATACCCTTTACCATTGGACCACTTCGGAGTAAAGAGGATTTTACCATACATTGGAAGTGTTGAAGCTACAACCATGGTTACTCCGAAGATTTGAAGAGTTGACAACTTTGAAGATATGATGACCTTTAGAAGACCAACCCCCTGTTATGTACTTACGTTAGATGCGACGATGGTGAGCCGTCACTTGTTTGATGTTTTCTGACGGCCACAAACCAAAACCCGTCTTTTTAAAACTATTGTTTGTCTTAAGTGTCCCTCTCTATCTCTTTTGAATCTCATCCCAAAACCCTTGGACTCAATAGAGGATGATTGAAGATAGTCTTGTATCCTCTGGACCGATGACCCAGCCGGAGGCAGAGTTATGGATACAAAACATGGAGGATCACTTCAGAGAGAATTTAGTTGAAAGGAAGTATGAAGTTCAATACGTTCTTCAGTACTTTACAAAAAGTGCTGCAACATGGTGGACGATGCATCAAGCCATACAAGGATGTAATAGAGCAGAAAATTGGGAAGAATTCAAGAAGACTCTGTTAGGATCCCGTCTCATCCGAGAGCGTGGTGACAAGCCGAAGAAGAAACTTTGTGCCTGTAGGATTTGTGGAGAAATAGGACACACCCAGGAGGAGCATAAGGATGAATGCCCTAATTGTGAAGGAAGTCACCTAGCTGAAGAATGCCCAACTAGGCAGATTACTTGTTTCTTGTGTGAAGGGACTACCCACTACCCTGCTCAGTGCCACATTTACTCCATGGTGCAACGGACTATCCAACGGAAGAAAGAAGCAATGAAGGAAGTCCTCAAGGAAACCTTAAAGGAATCCGCGATGGAGGAAGATATTGACGACCCTGATGGAGAAGGCCTAAACAAATATTATTCCCGTGCTTGCTACTCATGTGGAGAGAAAGGACATCTTTCACAGCAATGCATGAGGGAAAGTCAAGAGTACCTCGGAGACTTCCCGACAGAAGAAGTGGAGATTGATCCACAGAAGATAGAAGAATTGATAGGAATAAAGAAGTCAAGTAAGAGGAAGAACATGTGTCCCCAGAAGAACCCAATTTCTGCGGAAAAGGACCTGAGTGACATCACTTGTGAAAGAACATGCGGTGCCCCCATTTGCCAGAGACTTCGGTCCATTAGGATCGTGGTCGCTACAGATATCCATTAAGCAATGCAGTTTTGACATCCATTTGCCAGATTTCATAATCATAAAATGCGGCAATTGGTAACATGATTCGGACAGACTTAAGCATCGCTACGGGTGAGAAAGTCTCATCGTAGTCAACTTCTTGAACTTGTCGAAAACCTTTCGCAACAAGTTGAGCTTTGTAGATAGTAACATTACCATCGGCGTCAGTCTTCCTCTTACAGATCCATTTATTTTCAATTGATTGCCGATCATCGGGCAAGTCAACCAAGTCCACACTTTGTTCTCATACATGGATCTCATCTCAAATTTCATGGCCTCAATCCATTTTGCGGAATCTGGGCTCATCATCGCTTCCGCATAGTTCGTAGATTCATCATGGTCTAGTAACATGACTTCCAGAACAGGGTTACCGTACCACTCTGGTGCGGAACGTACTCTAGTTGACCTATGAGGTTCAGTAGTAACTTGATCTGAAGTTTCATGATCATCAACATTAGCTTCCTCGGTAATTGGTGTAGGAATCACTGGAACTAATTTCTGTGATGAACTACTTTCCAATTCGGGAGAAGGTACAATTACCTCATCAAGTTCTACTTTCCTCCCATTCACTTCTTTCGAGAGAAACTCCTCCTCTAGAATGGATCCATTCTTAGCAACGAATATCTTGCCTTTGGATCTGTGATAGAACGTGTACCCAACAGTCTCCTTTGGGTATCCTATGAAGACACATTTCTTCGACTTGGGTTCGAGCTTATCAGGTTGAATCTTTTTCACATAAGCATCGCAGCCCCAAACTTTAAGAAATGACAACTTGGGTTTCTTGCCAAACCACAGTTCATAGGGTGTTGTCTCGATGGATTTAGATGGTGCCCTATTTAACGTGAAGGCAACTGTCTCTAAAGCATAACCCCAAAATGATAGTGAAATCGATAAGAGACATCATAGATCGAACCATATCTAATAAAGTACGGTTACGACATTCAGACACACCATTACGCTGTGGTATTCCAGGTGGCGTGAGTTGCGAAACTATTCTACATTGTTTCAAATGAAGACCAAACTTGTAACTCAAATATTCGCCTCCGCGATCAGATCGTAGAAACTTTATTTTCTGGGTATGATGATTCTCTACTTCACTCTGAAATTCTTTGAACTTTTCAAATGTTTCAGAATTGTGTTTCATCAAGTAGATATACCCATATATGCTCAACTCATCTGTGAGGGTCAGAAAATAACGATACCGGCCACGAGCCTCAACACTCATTGGACCACATACATTATTATGTATGATTTCCAAGAAGTCAGTTGCTCGCTCCATTGTTCGGGAGAACGGAGTTTTAGCCATCTTGCCCATGAGGCATGGTTCGCAAGCACCAAGTGATTCATAATCAAGTGATTCCAAAAGTCCATCAACATGGAGTTTCTTCATGCGCATTAAACCAATATGACCAAAACGGCAGTGCCACAAATAAGTTGTACTATCATTATCAATTTTGCATCTTTTGGCTTTAATATTATGAATATGTGTATCACTACGATCGAGATTCAACAAAAATAGACCATTCGTCAAGGGTGCATGACCATAAAAGATATTACTCGTATAAATAGAACAACCATTATTCTCTGATTTAAATGAATAACTGTCTCGCAACAAACAAGATCTAGATATAATGTTCATGCTCAACGCTGGCACCAAATAACAATTATTTAGGTCTAAAACTAATCCCGATGGTAGATGTAGAGGTAGCGTGTCGACGGCGATCAGATCGACTTTGGAACCATTTCCACGCGCATCTTCACCTCGTCCTTAGCTAATCTTTGTTTAATCTGTAGCCCCTGTTTTGAGTTACAAATATTAGTAACCAAACCAGTATAATATACCCAGGTGCTACTACGAGCATTAGTAAGGAACACATCAATAACATGTATATCAAATATACCTTTTGATCACTTTTCCATCCTTATTATCCGCCAAAAACATGTGGCGGTTCCGCTTCTAGTGACCAGTTCCTTGGCAGTAGAAGCACTCTGTTTCAGGCTTGGCTCCAAACTTGGGTTTCTTCCCAGGAGTAGCAACTGGCTTGATATTCTTCTTGAAGTTCCCCTTCTTTCCCTTTCCCTTTTTCTTGAAACTAGTGGTCTTGTTAACCATCAACACTTGATCCTCCTTTTTGGTTTCTACCTCCGCAGCTTTGAGCATTGCGGAGAGCTTGGGAATAGTCTTCTCCATCCCTTGCATATTATAGTTCATCACGAAGCCTTTATATCTTGGTGGAAGTGGTTGAAGAAATCTATCAATAACACTATCTTCATCAACTTTGACTCCAAGTTGAGTCATGTGATTGTAGTACCCAGATATTCTGAGTAAGTGTTCACTGATAGAGCTGTTCTCCTCCATCTTGCAGCTATAGAACTTGTTGGAGACTTCATATCTCTCAACTCAAGTATTTGCTTGAAATATTAACTTCAACTCTTGGAACATCGCATATGCTCCATGACCTTCAAACCGTCTTTGAAGACCCGATTCTAAGCCGTAAAGCATGGCACACTGAACTATCGAGTAGTCACCAGCTTTCCTCTGCCAGACATTCATAACGTTCGGTGTTGCATCTGCAGCGGGCTTTTCACATAGCGGTGCTTCCAGGACATAATTATTCTGTGCAGCAGTGAGGATAATCCTCAAGTTACGGACCCAGTCCGTGTAGTTGCTACCATCATCTTTCAACTTTGATTTCTCTAGGAACGCATTAAAATTCAAGGGAACGGTAGCACGGGTAATTGATCTACAACAACATAGATATGCAAAAACTATCAAGACTAAGTTCATGATAAATTAAAGTTCAATTAATCATATTACTAAAGAACTCCCACTTAAATAGACATCCCTCTAGTCATCTAAATGATCACGTGATCCAAATCAACTAAACCATGTCCGATCATCACGTGAGATGGAGTAGTTTTCAATGGTGAACATCTTTTGTTGCTCATATCTACTATATGATTAACATTCGACATTTAGGTTTCCAGTGTTCTGAGGCCATGACTTTACATTCTAGGCTCGTCAAGTTTAACCCGAGTATTCTGCACGTGCGAAACTGTCTTACACCTGTTATATGTGAACGTAGAGCTTATTACACCCGATCATCACGTGGTGTCTCGGCATGACGAACTGTAGCAATGGTGCATACTCAGGGAGAACACTTGCACCTTGAAATTTTGTAAGGGATCATCCTATAATGCTACCGATGTACTAACCAAAATAAGATGCATAATAAGATAAACAACACATGTCAAAATATGTGACATGCTATGGCCATCGCCATCTTGTGCTTTTGATCTCCATCTCCAAAGCATCGTCATGATCTCCATCGTCACCGGCTTGACACCATGATCTCCATCGTAGCATCGTGGTCGTCTTGCCAACTATTGCTTCTATTACTATCGCTAACACACAATGGTAAAGTAAAGCCATTACATGGCTCTCGCAATTAATACAATAAAGAGACAACCATAAGACTCTTGCCGGTTGCTGGTAATTTACAAAACATGATCATCTCATACAATAACGTATAACTCATCACGTCTTGACCATATCACATCACAACATGCCCTGCAAAAACAAGTTAGACGTCCTCTACTTTTGTTGTTGCAAGTTTTACGTGGCTGCTACGGGCTTCTAGCAAGAACCGTTCTTACCAACGCATCAAAACCACAACGATTTTTCATCAAATGTGCTGTTTTAACCTTCAACAAGGACCGGGTGTAGTCACACTCGATTCAACTAAAGTTGGAGAAACTGACACCCGCCAGCCACCTATGTGCAAAGCACGTCGGTAGAACCAATCTCATGAACGCGGTCATGTAATGTCCGTTCGTGCCGCTTCATCCAACAATACCGCCGAATCAAAGTATGACATGCTGGTAGGCAGTATGACTATTATCGCCCACAACTCTTTGTGTTCTACTCGTGCATATCATCTACGCATAGACCTGGCTCTGATGCCACTGTTGGGGAACGTAGTATTTCAAAAAAAATATCCTACGATCACACAAGATCTATCTAGGAGAAGCATATCAACGAGCGGGGAGAGTGTGTCCACGTACCCTCGTAGACCGAAAGCGGAAGCATTTTATCAACGCTGTTGATGTAGTCGTACGTCTTCACGATCCGACCGATCCTAGCACCGAATGTACGACACCTCCATGTTAAGCACACGTTCAGCACGATGACGTCCCTAGAGTTCTTGATCCAGTTGAGGACGAGGGAGAGTTTCGTCAACACGACGGCGTGGTGACAGTTTTGATGATATGATCCGCTCAGGGCTTCGCCTAAGCACTGCGACAATATGACCGAGTTGTGTAACAGTGGGGGGAACCGCACCCGGCTAAGAGAAACTGTGGTGTACCTTTGGGGTGCCCCCTCCCCACGTATATAAAGGAGGGAGGGAGGAGGAGGCCGGCCTAGGAGGAGGCGCGCGCCAAGGGGGGGCAATCCTACTCCAACTAGGTTTGCCTCCCCTCCCTTCCTATTGCTACTAGGAGGAGGAAAGAGGAGGAGAGGAGAAGGAAAGGGGGGCGGCCCCCCAAACCCTAGGCTAATTCGGTTTGGGCCTAGGGGGTCGCACCCCACACCTTACTTGTTGCCCTCTTTCTCCACTAGGGAGAATTAAGGCCCATTGACTCCCTAGGGGGGGTTCCGGTAACCTCCCAGTACTCCGAAAAATACTCGATACACTTCGGAACCCTTCCGGTGTACGAATATAACCTTCCAATATATCAATCTTTATGTCCCGACCATTTCAAGACTCCTCATCATGTCCATGATCTCATCCGGGACTCCGAACAATCTTCGGTCATCGGAAACACATAACTCATAATACAAATCGCCATCGAACGTTAAGCGTGCGGACCCTACGGGTTCGACAACTATGTAGACATGACCGAGACACATCTCCGGTCAATAACCAATAGTGGAACCTGGATGCTCATATTGGCTCATACATATTCTACGAAGATCTTTATCAGTTACACCGCATAACAACATACGTCGTTCCCTTTGTCTTTGATATGTTACTTGTGTCGGCGTACTGGGAACCAGGGTACCCAGACTTGCCTGTCTGCGGGCCGCGACGCGCTCCTACTACGGCCTGGTACGGCCCAGCTGATCGACCAGTTGTCCAAGACCCTCGCGAGGGGGCTAAGCCTCGCGAGGAGAACGACGTCGAGACCTCCTCGGGAGCGGCCTCGGCAAGGCGCTCCGGAGGGGCGGAGAATCCAAGGCCAAGCCTGCCTTGGGAGGATGCAGTGATGTCAGCGGTGACGCACTGCGCCAGCGGGTGCCAGTGTCCGCCAGCGGCACCGTTGCCATTTTGGTGCAAAGGGGACAGCGCAGCTGCGGGTTCCCATGGAGCGGGGCAAAGGTTTCCCCTTTGGTTCAACAAGACTGAAGACCGCAAGGACGATAAGGAGGATGTCACCGTCGAGCCCACCACCGCGTCACCACCTGGTCCTTTTACAGGCGAAGACTGCTTTTGACAGGGTAGGAACGCCCTTTTGTTCCCGCTCAAAAATGGCCGTTGTGAGATCCCTTCCCGCCTAAACATTTCGGGGGAAGAGGAATGTGGCCTCCTATATAAGTAGCTACGATTCCCGCTGTGAAAGGGGATCGATCCATACACTCTGCCACCACACAAGGAGCAAGAACACTTGCCTCCTGACCCTCCTGACCTCACCTCCTGAGCTCGGGAACCATTGTACTAGCTCATATTCCAGCTCGCCCGAGGCTAATCCACCAAATCAGGAAGTAGGGCCTTACACCACACGGTGGCCCGAACCTGGATAAACTCTTGTGTGTTCTATATGTTGTTTTCTTGATCTCTTCATCGACGAGGGTGAGGTGCTAGGTAGACGTGAGTGGGAGAGATCTTCATTCACGCCCCTGTGTTCGAACTTCTTGGGTTTTGCGGAGCCCTGAATCCGACATTTGGCGCGCCAGGTAGGGGGCGTGTCAAGATCTCGCCTCTCCGACGACCTCATCCCGCTCTCGTCCATCGACCCCGCGTTGCCCAGCTTCAACAAAGCCCGACCACGATGGCAGAAGCGCATCAGACGCGTGCGGAAGCCCGAGGCATCCGTGCCGCTCAGGCATCGCCCTTCGGCCGCGGGACTCGCCGCCACCCGTCCTTGATTGCGGCCGATGGCACGATAAGCATCATCGACCCGCCATCGGGGCACCGGCAGCACCCACCGCCCACTCGACGCCAAGGCCGCGCGGCCGCGCGGGCCGCCGAGCACAAGGCAGCAAGCTCATGGGACCGACGCAAAATGGCGAACATGAGGGTTGCACTGCTGGTGGCAAGGGAACTGCTAAGGTGTCGGTTACTCGATAGCGGCCACGATGCGCTACTCCTCATGGTGGCCGAGCTCCTCGACGCCGCCAGCACCGGAGTCGAGCCATTCTGCTTCCACACGACGACGTCGGGGACCGGGTGCCGCCCCGGCCGCACCCGGTCGCTCGTATGGTCAAGACCTGCGGCGACCTACGAGGGCGACATGGGGTATGATCCGCTGAACCCTGCGTATGACGCCGCCCCTCTGCCTTGAAGCCCTTTGTACTCAGGTACCGCTCCCATCGAGGAGTCATCAGGAGGCGACCCCAGGACTACGCGGAACGTCGGGTGCGATCAGGCGCCAGCACCCGGGGGCTCAGGAGCGGAAGGTCGGGAGGCAGACCCCCCGCTCTTGGCCCTAAACCCTTCTTCATCATCGCTGATGGCCATGGAGCACGAATGAAACGCGTTGGTGCCTACGGAGGCCGGCACTCGCGGCACTAGCCGTAGGCCTCAGGCCAACGGCAGCCCTAACACGGTGTCTCTGGCCCCGAGCCTCGGCAGGCCGAGGAAGTACTCTGGCTGCCGCGTCAGGACAGAAAGGGAAGGGAAGGCCCGGGTCAGGCCCTCGTCCCCCCACGCGTGACCTATCACGCATGAGCCCGCCCTGGATTTCACCAGGGGCTAGCCGGCGGCGGGTATGATGCGCGCGGGGACGGGCCTTCTCCCCCTCCGTTCAGCCTCAAGACGCCGGGCCTCCCGGCGTACCATCCACCGGGCTGTGGAGGGTGCGTCTAGAGGCGGTACGGTAGCCCGTCCTACGCGCACTAGGAGGGCCCAGGACCGCGGCTCCGTGCCCCTGCTCACAAAATCCCGTACCCGCTGGGCCCGACCCTGATCAGGTAGGACTTAGGGGCCATTAGGAGCGTGAGTAGGGCAGGGTCCCCCTCGCACTTCAGGACGCCGCGTCTGTGGACGATGTTAGCCCCAAGGGGCGAAGCGCGCTCGGAGATCGCGTGAGCGGTGCGCCTGGTGCTCGGCAGGGGGCCTATGGCCAAGGTCCCATCCCCCCATCATGCGCAGTGTCCCACCTCATGAATGCCGCCTTCGGGTGAGTTCATGAGGGAGCGGACTAGTGCGGGGCGGGGTCCTCAAAGCAAAGGGGCGGGCACGTCAGAAGATCTCCGCTCGTGACACTCTCACGTAATAACGAGTGGGGCTGTACACGCCCCGGAGTCTCCGGAGCGTCGCCCTAGGACCTCGGGGGCTCCCTCCCACGCCGAGTGGATGCACCATGCTCCGTGCTGGCTGTCGACACTGCCCTCCAATGGCTATGCCCACACCCGCCGCTGGTAGCCCTATGCTCCACCCTAGGGAGAAGACCGAAGACCTATTCAGGGGCCGGACGCGGCCCTCCTTTTTGCCATTCACATTTGCCCCCTCTGTATCTGCTTTTTCAAGCCAATCCCGGAACTCGTTTCTTGAATAAAGGGGAGAATTTTTGTCTGTGTTTTGCGATTTCCGCCGTGTTTCCTTCGCTAGTCTGTTTTTCGTCTTGCTCGGCTGAGCTGGGCTACGTCCGCGACCCCGCCCTGTCGCTCCTCGCGAGTAGGGGCCGAGGCATGGGCGCACGTTCTGTTTGATCCGTGGCCGGACCGCCAACCACTCTTGCGCTCACATCAAGTACTCGCAAGGCCCACCCGGACGAGGTCGGCAGATGCTCCTTCCTGACATGCGACAAAGGCTTGAGGCCACAACCTCAGGTACAAGCAAGGGAGTACCTAAAAACCTACCCTTACGGTGTTCAATTACATCATCAAGAGTTTAAGCCTTGTGACACCCATCTCACCCGGCTCTGGAGCCACAACCAAAAACAAATTTACAGCAGGACCTGGACTAAGCATCGTCGCCGGAACTGTCGGTATCCCTCCCCTCAAGCACCGGCGCGTCATCGATGGCTGGAACAAGCTCCATCACCAACGCGTCCACATTGTTGCTCACCCAATTCTCCGAGGGGCCGGCGACCGCCTCGGGCGCAGGCTCCAGCAGGGCCTCGAAGTCCGTATGAGGATCAAGATGGTGCAAGTTGCCGAAGATGCGGGAGACTGCGCTCCTCAGGACGCCGCGGATTTGCTCCTCGACGAGCTACCGGGCCTTCCTGACCCTGCCTTCAAGACACTACACCACCCTGGTAAAGAACCCGAGATACCAGGCATCATCATTAACCAGAGGGCCGGCGACCCCCGAGTTAAGAAGTTCTCCTAGGGCCCGGCCGGCCCGATGCCGCAAGGCCTCAAACATCTCCGAGTGGGTGTGCTGCATCCCACGGACTCGTGCGGCCTCCTCAGAATTTTGAGCTGCGAGGGCGGAAATGTCTTCCACTTGCTTGTGAAAGCAGGACAGTTCCGCCCTGGCGGTGGCGCGAGCCTCCTCCGACGCCCACTCGTGGCGTTCCGCCGTGGCACAGGCCTTCTTCGACGCCCGTTCGCGACGCTCGGCTGCAGCGTGAGCCTTCTCCGACACCTGTAGACGACGCTCGACATCTGCCAGCTTGCTCTTAAGAGCCGTGACCTCCTTCTGAAGATCCTTGCGCTTGTCAACGAAGCGAGTCTTGTGAAGCCCCAGCTTCTCGCGGTAATCCTTCCGGAGTCGCTCCGCCTCCTTGGCAGCCTTCTTCGCGACAACCTCACGATCATCAAGGTTGCCCTCGGCTTCGGCAATCTAGCGCTCCATCATCTCTAGGCGTTCGCGCTCCATGTTCAGCTCCATCGCCTCGAGTGCCAGCGCCTCCTCCCGCGCCAAGAGGCCCGCTGGGCTATCATCATCGACCACAGGAGCAGCAAGGGCAGCCCTCCGAGCATGAACCTGGCGCTCGAGTGTAGCGTTCGAGGCTTTAAGCTCGCGCTCACGCTCCTCGGCAGCCGCGCGGTGGCGCTCAGCGTCTCGGGCCTCCTCCAGGGCACGGTCACACGCCTCCTGAGCCACTGCAGCCGATGCTTCCGGCTTCCTTAGGGTGGTTTCATGCTGCAGCTGGCACAGGTTGACGGTGGTCCTCAGCTGGCGCCAACCCTTCGCCAGAAGCAGACACTCGGCCTCAACACGCCCATCCACTTCAGCCACCTCGACTTCGAGACGCTTCAGGGCACCCGACGCCTCCCACACGATGTCATGACGGACCGCACTCCTGTGAAGTGCAAGTTCCAGAAGACGACCGGGCTCATCCCCGACATCTGCGCCACCCAAAGGGGGCTTCCCCTCTCCCTCATATTCAGCGTGCACCTCGGGGCTAGCCCCGGGGGTGCGCGGTGCTTCCGGCGCAAGGAGCAGGCGTGGTCCTGATAGGCGGACAGCCGCTCGGGCTGCCTCAAGAGCTTGCTGACCCGCAGTGAAGGCAAGACCCGGGGCACGGGACGGGCTCCCGACGTACCAAGAGCTGCCTTGCCCCAGAAGCGCTCGGGGGCTGGGAGCACGACCTGTGCAATAAGACCCGGGCGCGGCTTCAAGAGCCTGTGTGAGGCCTCCCGAAGGCCCGGCATGGTCCAGAGGAGGGATGCAGGCGGAGGCCCCTGCGGGCCTCATCGAGCGGCTCGAGGACAAATCGGAAGAGACCCTGCGGAGCAAGGGGTCAGTGGAACCATATTGGGAAAGACAGGAAGAGGCGAAGAACACGCACGTGCTTGGTACAGCTAGCTTCATCCTCTTCAGGGCCCTCGGGGCAGGGCCATAGATGCTCCTCAACCTCCTCCTCTTGCCTAGCTTCGCGAAGGACGGCTGGAGGCCGCTTGAGGAAGATGCGCCTAGACTCGGGGCAAGGTCGCGGTAGGCGCTCGCGGCCGGCGCCCCGCTCCCTGATGTGGTGCTTCCCGGACTCGCCTCGACCGGAGGCTGCTGTGCCTCCCCTTCAGTCGCTTCAGGAGCCAGCGGCGCCTCGGCACCTTCCACCACCTCCATCAACACCGACGCATGTGCTTCGTCCACTTGCTCCAAGGACGGAGTCGACCCCAGGCCAGGGGCTCCGCCAGGTGTGTACGCCCCGGAAGGGAAGGACGGGCTCGCAAGCCCTGATACCACCACCAAGGGATCGTCATGAGGACCAGGGGTGCCCTCCGGTAATAGTCCCCACGCATCAAAGCGGGGCATCCGTTCAGCAAGAGCCCTTCCGGCTACAGGAGCCAAGTACAAGGGAGTCGCTGAGCCAGGGCGAGCTTCAGGCACTCCACCGACGAGCAGCCGTAGCAGCCCTTGGAGCGTATCAGGAGGGAGCTGCTTCCGCTGGAGACGCGCGCGATCGTCAAGAACCCACATTGGGATGGAATGGCGCTGGAGTGTAGTGACACGGAGGGCAAGGAAGTCTCTCACTGATGTCTACTACGCACCCTTCTTCTTGTAGACATTGTTGGGCCTCCAAGTGTAGAGGTTTGTAGGACAGTAGAAAATTTCCCTCAAGTGGATGACCTAAGGATTATCAATCCGTGGGAGGCGTAGGATGAAGATGGTCTCTCTCAAGCCACCCTGCAACCAAATAACAAAGAGTCTCTTGTGTCCCCAACACACCCAATACAATGGTAAATTGTATAGGTGCACTAGTTCGGCGAAGAGATGGTGATACAAGTGCAATATGGATGGTAGATATAGGTTTTTGTAAACTGAAAATATAAAAATAGCAAGGTATCAAGTGGTAAACGTGAGCATAAACGGTGTTGCAATGATAGTAGGCAAGGCCTAGGGTTCATACTTTCACTAGTGCAAGTTCTCTCAACAGGGATAACACAATTGGATCATATTACTAGCCCTCAACATGCAACAAAGAGTGACTCCAAAGTCACTAATAGCGGAGAACAAATGACGAGATTATGGTAGGGTACGAAACCACCTCAAAGATATTCTTTCTGATCGATCTATTCAAGAGTCCGCCGTAACGTTCCATCTATCATAGAGTTTGTACTAGAATAACACCTTAAGACACAAATCAACCAAAACCCTAATGTCACCTAGATACTCCATTGTCACCCCAAGTATCCGTGGGCATGGTTATACGATATGCATCACACAATCTCAGAAACATCTATTCAACCAACACATAGAACTTCAAAGAGTGCCCCAAAGTTTCTACCGGAGAGTCAAGACGAAAACGTGTGCCAACCCCTATGCATAGATTCCCAAGGTCACGGAACCCGCTAGTTGACCACCAAAACATACATCAAGTGGATCACATGATATCCCATTGTCACCACAGATAAACACGCGCAAGACATACATCAAGTGTTCTCAAATCCTTAAAGACTCAATCCGATAAGATAACTTCAAAGAGAAAACTCAATCCATTACAAGAGAGTAGAGGGGGAGAAGAAGATCCAACTAGAATAGAAAATCTCACGATACATCAAGATTGTTCCATCTCAAGAACATGAGAGGGAGATCAAACACATAGCTACTGATACATACCCTCAGCCCCGAGGGTGGACTACTCCCTCCTCGTCATGGAGAGCGTCGGGATGATGAAGATAGCCACCGGAGAGGGATTCCGCCCTCCGGTGGGGTGCCAGAACGGCTGTAGATTGGTTTTCGGTGGCTACAAAGGCTTTCGGTGGCGGAACTCCCGATCTAGGTTAATTTCTGGAGGTTCCAGTATTTATAGGAATTTTTGGAGTCGGGGCCAAGCAAAGGGGGGCTACGGGCCGTCCTCGAGATAGGGGGCGCGCCCCCCTTCCCAGGGCACGCCCTCCATCCTCGAGGGCAGCCCGTGGCTCTCCTGGCCCAACTCTTTTGCTTCGGGGGCTTTTTTCGTCAAGAAAAAATCATCAAAAATTGGCTCGTCAATTGGACTCCGTTTGATTTTCCTTTTCTGTAAAACCCTAAAATAGGAGAAAAACTGAAACTGGCACTGGGCTCTGGGTTAATAGGTTAGTCCCAAAAATCATATAAAAGTGTATAATAAAGCCCATAAGACATCCTAGAAGGATAATATAATAGCATGGAACAATCAAAAATTATAGATACGTTGGAGACGTATCAAGCATCCCCAAGCTTAATTCCTGCTCGTCCTTGAGTAGGTAAATGATAAAAACAGAATTTTTGATGTGGAATGCTATCCAATATAGTTTTTCAATGTAATTCTCTTAATTGTGGCATGAATGTTCAGATGTGAAAGATTCAAGATAAAAGTCTATATTGACATAAGAAATAATAATACTTCAAGCATACTAACAAAGCAATCATGTCTTCTCAAAATACTATGGCTAAAGAAAGTTATCCCTACAAAATCATATACTTTGGCTATGCTCCCTCGTTATCACACAAAATAGTCATATCATGCAGAACCCCGATTTCAGCCAAGAACTTGTTTTCATACTCTATTCTTTCAAACCTTTCAACTTTCACGCAATACATGAGCGTGAGCCATGGACATAGCACTATGGGTGGAATAGAGAGGTGGTTGTGGAGAAGACAAAAAGGAGGGAGATAATCTCACATCGACTAGGCGTATCAACAGGCTATGGTGATGCCCATCAATAGATATCAATGTGAGTGAGTAGGGATTGACATGCAACGGATGCACTAGAGCTAAATATGAATGAAAGCTCAACAAAAGAAACTAGTGGGTGTGCATCCAACTTGCTTGCTCACGAAGACCTAGGGCATTTGAGGAAGCCCATCGTTGGAATATACAAGCCAAGTTCTATAATGAAAATTCCCACTAGTATATGAAAGTGACTAAGCATGAGACTCTCTATATCATGAAGAACATGGTGCTACTTTGAAGCACAAGTGTGGAAAAATATAGTAGCAATTGTCCCTTTTTTTCTTTTCTTTTCTTTTTCCTTTTTTTTGGGCCTTTCTTTTTTCTTTGTCCTTTTTTTTCTTTCTTTTTCTTTTTTCCATTTTTTTGCGTAGGGGCTTTATAGATTCAGCCTTTCCTCCCATGGGAGAATGCTCTAATAATGATGATCATCACACTTTCATTACAACTTGATTATTACAACTCGATACTACAACAACAAAGTATGACTCTATATGAATGCCTCCGGCGGTGTACCGGAATGTGCAATGAAACAAGAGTGACATGTATGAAAAATTATGCATGGTGGCCTTGCCACAAATACGATGTCAACTACATGATCATGCATGGCAATATGACAATATGATGCGTGTCATATGAATGGAACGATGGAAAGTTGCATGGCAATATATCTCGGAATGGCTATGGAAATGCCATGATAGGTAGGTATGGTGGCTGTTTTGAGGAACAATATGGTGGCTGTTTTGAGGAAGGATATATAGTGGGTTTATGGCACCGGCGAAAGTTGTGCGGTACAAGAGAGGCTAGCAATGGTGGAAGTATGAGAGTGCGTATAATCCATGGACTCAACATTAGTCATAAGAACTCATATACTTATTGCAAAAATCTACGAGTCATAAAAACAAAGCAATCAACGCATGCTCCTAGGGGGGAGGTTGGTAGGAGTTAACCATCACGCGCCCCCGACCTCCACACAAAGGTTGGCACTCTACAAATACATCATGCTCTAACTTCATCACATAGCGGTTCACCATACGTGCATGATACGGGAATCACTAACCTTAACACAAGTATTTCTCAATTTCATATAACCCCACTAGCATGACTCTAATATCACTATCCTCATGTCTCAAAACAATTATCAGGCATCCAACATCTCATTCTATTCAATGCACTTGGTGTGAAAAAATTTACTACATTGACATTGGATGTCTATCATGTGAAGACTAGTTTTATAGCCTAAACACATTACCATGCTGTTTTAATAGACTCTAAAAAGGATATAAGTGAAGCATGATAGTTCAACAATTTCTACAAAATATTACCACCACCATGCTCTAAAAGATATAAGTGAAGCACTAGAGCAAAAACTATTCAACTCAAAAGATATAAGTGAAGCACATAGAGTGTTCTAATAATTTCTAGGGCATTTTTAACTCTCTCAAATAGGTGTGTCCAGCAAGGATGATTGTGGAAAACTAACAAGCAAAGACTCAAATTATACAAGATGCTCCAAGCAAAACACATATCATGTTGCGAATAAAAATATAGCTCCAAGTATAGTTACCGATGGATGAAGACGAAAGAGGGGATGCCTTCCCGGGGCATCCCCAAGCTTAGGCTTTTGTTTATCTTGAATTTACTTGGGGTGCCATGGTCATCCCCAAGCTTAGGCCTTTGCTACTCCTTGTTCCATAGTCCATCAAAGCAATACTCAAAACTTGAAAACTTCACAACACAAAACTTAGACAAAAATCTCGTGAGCTCCGTTAGTATAAGAAAGCAAACCTCTACTCAAAGGTACTGCAATGAACTCATTATTTGTTTATATTGGTGTTAAACCTACTGTATTCCAGCTTCTCTATGGTTCATACTTCCTAATACTACTCATAGATGCATCGGAATAAGCAAACAACACACAAAAAACAGAATCTGTCAAAAACAGAACAGTCTGTAGTAATCTGCAGGGTTCGCTTACTTCTGGAACTCCAAAAAATTCAAACTAAATTGTTAAATTTGCGCAATTTGTCTACCAATCATCTGAAAAAAGAATTAACTAAAAAGAACGCTCCAGTAAAATCGCACGACTACTTTAGCAAGCGCTAACGATTCTGTTTTTCACAGCAAGATCACATAAACTTCACACAAGTCTTCCCAAAGGTTCTACTTGGCACAAACACTAAACAAAACATGAAACCACATCTAATCAGAGGATAGATGCAATATTTATTCCCTAACAGCAACAAAAACAAAGAAAACAAAATAAAGTTGGGTTGCCTCCCAACAAGCGTTGTCGTTTAACTCCCCTAGCTAGGCATAATGATGCTCACATAGAAGATAAGAATTGAAACATAACGGGAGCATCATGAAGCATATGAATAGCACATTTAAGTCTAACCCACTTCCTATGCATAGGGATTTTGTGAGCAAATAACTTATGGGAACGATAATCAACTATCATAGGAAAGGGAAAACAAGCATAACTTCAAAACTTTAAGCACATAGAGAGGAAACTTGATATTATTGCAATATGTAGAAGCATATGATCCTCTCTCATAATAATTTTCAGTAGAATCATGAATGAATTAAAGAATATAACCAGCACATAAAGCATTCTTTTCATGATCTACTTGCATACAAATTTTACTACTCTCCACATAAGCGAAATTCTTCTCATTCATAGTAGTGGGAGGAGCAAACTCAACAAAATAACTATCATGTGAAGAATAATCCAATTGAAAACTAAAATCATTATGGCAAGTTTCATGGTTATCATTATCCTTAATAGCATACAAGTCATCACAATAATCATCATAGATAGCAACTTTGTTCTCATAATCAATTGGAACCTCTTCCGAAATAGTGGATTCATCACTAAATAAGGTCATGACCTCTCCAAATCCACTTTCAACAATATAATCATCATAAATAGGAGGCATGCTTTCATCATAATAAATTTGCTCATCAAAACTTGGGGGACTAAACATATCATCTTCATCAAACATAGCTTCCCCAAGCTTGTGGCTTTGCATATCATTAGCATCATGGGTATTCAAAGGATTCACACTAACAACATTGCAATCATGCTCATCATGCACATATTTTATGCAGCATTCTATGTATTCTGCTTCTAGTACTTGAGCACAATTTTCCTTCCCATAATTTTCACGAAAGATATTAAAAAGATGAAGCATATGAGGTAACCTTAATTCCATTTTTTTGTAGTTTTCTATTATAAACGAAACTAGTGATTAAACAAGAAACTAAAAGATTCGGTTGCAAGATCTAAAGATATACCTTCAAGCACTAACATCCCCGGCAACGGCGCCAGAAAAGAGCTTGATGTCTACTACGCACCCTTCTTCTTGTAGACGTTGTTGGGCCTCCAAGTGCAGAGGTTTGTAGGACAGTAGCAAATTTCTCTCAAGTGGTTGACCTAAGGTTTATCAATCCGTGGGAGGCGTATGATGAAGATGGTCTCTCTCAAGCAACCCTGCAACCAAATAACAAAGAGTCTCTTGTGTCCCCAACACACCCAATACAATGGTAAATTGTATAGGTGCACTAGTTCGGCGAAGAGATGGTGATACTAGTGCAATATGGATGGTAGATATAGGTTTTTGTAAACTGAAAATATAAAAACAGCAAGGTAGCAAGTGGTAAACTTGAGCATAAACGGTGTTGCAATGATAGTAGGCAAGGCCTAGGGTTCATACTTTCACTAGTGCAAGTTCTCTCAACAAGGATAACATAATTGGATCATAATACTAGCCCTCAACATGCAACAAAGAGTCACTCCAAAGTCACTAATAGCGGAGAACTAACGAAGAGATTATGGTAGGGTACGAAACCACCTCAAAGCTATTCTTTCTGATCGATCTATTCAAGAGTCTGTCGTAACGTTCAATCTATCACAGAGTTCGTACTAGAATAACACCTTAAGACACAAATCAACAAAAACACAAATGTCACTTAGATACTCCATTGTCACCTCAAGTATCCGTGGGCATGGTTATACGATATGCCTCACACAATCTCAAAAAATCTATTCAACCAACACATAGAACTTCAAAGAGTGCCCCAAACTTTCTACCGGAGAGTCAAGACGAAAACGTGTGCCAACCGCTATGCATAGATTCCCAAGGTCACGGAACCCGCAAGTTGATCACCAAAACATACATCAAGTGGATCACATGATAACCCATTGTCACCATAGATAAACACGCGCAAGACATACATCAAGTGTTCTCAAATCCTTAAAGACTCAATCCGATAAGATAACTTCAAAGGGAAAACTCAATCCAATACAAGAGAGTAGAGTGGGAGAAGAAGATCCAACTAGAATAGCAAAGCTCACGATACATCAAGATTGTTCCATCTCAAGAACACGAGAGAGAGATCAAACACATAGCTACTGATACATACCCTCTGCCCCGAGGGTGGACTACTCCCTCCTCATCATGGAGAGCGCCGGGATGATGAAGATAGCCACCGGAGAGGGATTCCCCCTCCGGCGGGGTGCCAGAACGGCTGTAGATTGGTTTTCGGTGGCTACAGAGGCTTTCGTCAACGGAACTCCCGATCTAGGTTAATTTCTGGAGGTTCCAGTATTTATAGGAATTTTTGGAGTCGGGGCCAAGCAAAGGGGGGCTACGGGCCGTCCTCGAGATAGGGGGGCACGCCCCCCTTCCCAGGGCGAGCCCTCCACCCTCGGGGGCAGCCCGTGGCTCTCCTGGCCCAACTCATTTGCTTCGGGGACTTCTTTTGGTCCAGAAAAAATCATAAAAAATTGGCTCGCCAATTGGACTCCATTTGATTTTCCTTTTCTGTAAAACCCTAAAACAGGAAAAAAAACAGAAACTGGCACTGGGCTCTGGGTTAATAGGTTAGTCCCAAAAATCAAATAAAAGTGTATAATAAAGCCCATAAGACATCCTAGAAGGATAATATAATAGCATGGAACAATCAAAAATTATAGATACGTTGGAGACGTATCACTCACCGCCATCGCCAGGGTCAACCCGCTTCTCCTCAGGTTGGCCAGTCGGCGCATCACTGGCTCCGCCCGTGGAGCTGAAAGGGCCTCATGCCCCCAGCCCAAGTTCGGCACCGCTGGTGCATCAGGAAGACGGAATTGGGGGATGTACGCAGCGGCGTCAACGAGCACCCATTGCCGGCGAAACCCTTCTGTAGTTGGGTGAAGCGAGAAGTCAATTCCGGAGGCAGCAGTCGCTTCCACCACGTGCAACGACACGCACCCCGAGCGCTGCCCACTGTTGACCAAGGAGAGGGCGAAGAAGTGGCGGAGCAAGGCCATAGATGGGGAAACGTCAATGAAAGCGTCACACGGGAACACGAAGCCGGAAAGAAGGATGATGGACCCAGGGTCCAGGTGTAACGCTCGAATCTGGTAATGCGTGAGCACTGCATAGAAGAAGGCAGAGAAAGGGGGAAGGAGACCCTCGAAGATGGCGTGGAGATGAAGCTAGATGTCGTTGGCGCCAAGCTCCGCCACCGGCCGGGAAGCAAGCCAGACCCGGGTCGACCCACACTCGTTAGATGCGTCGGCCAAGGCGCAATGCACCTTGTCTAGACCCTCCTGGTTCACTATGACGGAGCGGCCCAGCGCCGGCTCAAGCACCGGCGGCAGGCTCGCTGTCCCCCCTCTTCTTCGCCTTGCGCAGCATGATGGCAAGGAGGAAGGGGCAGAGAAGGCAAGTGGAGAAAGGGAGCGATTGGAAGGGAGAAAGTAGAGGCGGCAGTGAGAAGCCCTACCGGTCGTGCGATTGGCAAGGCGCACGATTACCAAGACTGCGTGGGAGGCGGGGCCGCCCACGTCCCATCCAACCGTCGCACGCTAGCCTGGCCCGCTGCCTTTTGGGGCCCGCGGTGCTTCGTCCTCGACTAAGGCTTCGGCCGGAAGCCAACTCCGCGCGCGCCTTGGGCCCGGGGGCTACTGTTAGCGTACTGGGAACCAGGGTACCCAGACTTGCCTGTCTGCGGGCCGCGACGCGCTCCTACTATGGCCTGGTACAGCCCAGCTAATCGACCAGCTGTCCAAGATCCTCGCGAGGGGGCTAAGCCTCGCGAGGAGAACGACGTCAAGACCTCCTCGGGAGCGGCCTCGGCAAGGCGCTCCAGAGGGGCGGAGAATACAAGGCCAAGCCTACCTCAGGAGGAGGCAGTGATGTTGGCAGTGACGCACCGCGCCAGCGGGTGCCAGCATCCGCCAGTGGCACAGTTGCCATTTCGGTGCAAAGGGGACAGCGCAGCTGCGGGTTCCCAAGGAGCGGGGCAAGGTTTCCCCTTTGGTGCAACAAGACTGAAGACCACAAGGACGATAAGGAGGACCCACCACCACGTCACCACCTGGTCCTTTTGCAGGCGAAGACTGCTTTTGACAGGGTAGGAACGTCCTTGTGTTCCCGCTCAAAAATGGCCGTTGTGGGATCCCTTCCCGCCTAAACATTTCGGGGGAAGAGGACCATGGCCGCCTATATAAGTAGCTAGGATTCCCGCTGTGAAAGGGGATCGATCCATACACTCTGCCACCACACAAGGAGCAAGAACACTTGCCTCCTGACCCTCCTGAGCTCACCTCCTGAGCTCGGGAACCATTGTACTAGCTCATATTCCAGCTCGCCCGAGGCTAATCCACCAAAGCAGGAAGTAGGGTCTTACACCACACGGTGGCCCGAACCTGGATAAACTCTTGTGTGTTCTATCTGTTGTTTGCTTGATCTCTTCATCGACGAAGGCAATGCGCTAGGTAGACGTGAGTGGGAGAGATCTTCATTCACGCCCCTGTGTTCGAACTTCTTGGGTTTTGCGGAGCCCTGAATCCGACAACTTGCCCGAGATTCGATTGTCGGTATCAATAGTTCAATCTTTTTATTTTCAAGTCTCTTTACTCGTTCCTTAACATCATCTCGTGACTAACTCATTAGTCATTTGCTTGCAAGGCTTATTATGATGTGTATTACCGAGAGGGCCCAGAGATACCTCTCCGACGCTCGGAGTGACCAATTCTAATCTTGATCTATGCCAACACCACAAACACTTTCGGAAACACCTATAGAGCATCTTTATAATCACCTAGTTACGTTGTGACATTTGATAGCACACAAGGTGTTCCTTTGGTATTCGGGAGTTGCATAATCTCATAGTCATAGGAACATGTATAAGTCATGAAAAAAACCAATAGCAATAAAACTAAACGATCATTGTGCTAAGCTAACGGATGGGTCTTGTCCATCACATCATTCTCCTAATGATGTGATCCCGTTGATCAAATGACAACACATGTCTATGGTTAGGAAACACAACCATTTTTGATTAATGAGCTAGTCTAGTAGAGGCATACTAGGGACACTCTGTTTTGTCTATGTATTCACACATGTATCAAGTTTCCGGTTAATACAATTCTAGCATGAATAAAAGATATTTATCATGATATATAAGTAAATATAAATAACAACTTTATTATTTCCTCTAGGGCATATTTCCTTCAGGTAAAAGGATAGTGGGGATGATACGATACCGGGGCACCTCCCCCAAGCTTAGCGAAAGCCAAGGGGGTGCCCATACCCGATACTCAATTTTCTTTCGGTGATGAAGAAGATGGTGGTGGTGGAGAAGTAGATGCGATCTTGTCCTCGGGTTTCCATGATAGAGGTCCACCATCCTAAGAGGAAGAATGAGTCTCATAGGTCCTGCAACTGGCAGCCAAACTCATACCTTTGAACCTTGCCATGTATTCAAAGACTTGGTTCTAAAGATCATAGATCTGGCTTTGAAGGTAGTGGATTTTCTCGTTCAGGATGAAGATGATATCCTTCATGGACTTGTCGTCCACCTTGAGGTCACAGGAAAGGTCCATGATCATGAGTGATTGGAATTGAGTCCACACTCCACCATCTTCTTGCACCGGAAGACTTCTTGCGCCATTTCCTCAAGCCTAGCCTCCATGGTTCCCGTACCCTTGGGTCCTTGCTCATCGCGGATGTGCAGCAACCCATCATGCATCTGGATGACCTGAGGGTGCTGCACCACCTCCCGCAGATATGTGTTGATGACGTTCTTGAAGAACTTGTCCTTGGAGGAGCTTGGGGTGGCCATGGTAGATGGGATCTGCCAGAAAACAACAAGAAAAGAAAACAGAAGATTTCTCCGTGATACGGTGGTCAATAGCTTCGGGGGTACATAAAGAATTTTTATCTTGGAAAACATGCAAACGGAAGAAAAACGGAGTCCGGAAGGTGCCCCAGGTGTCTTGTGCCCACCAGGGTACGCTTCCTGGAAGTTTCTTATTTTCCTAATTTTATAAATATTCCAAAACTGACAAAAAATATTTTTGCGGATTTTTCGGAGTCAGTTTACTTACCGTATCACGTACCTCCTTATTTTCACGTTTCTAGAGTGTTCCGGAAGGACTCTTTTATGTTTTCTTCCGGTGTTAAAGTTTGGATAATATTGCTTTCAACATTAATGGGTGTACCTAAGATATAATGTTTTATTCGTTGCCCATTAACAACCTTTGGGTTAGTACCATTAGCATTATTTATTTTGATAGCTCCAGAATGATAAACCTCATCAATGACATAGGGGCCTTCCCATTTAGAGAGGAGCTTGCATGCAAAGAATCTGAAACGAGAGTTGTACAAAAGAACATATTCTCCGACTTTGAACTCATGCAATTTGATTATTTTATCATGTCATCTTTTAAAATTTTCTTTAAATAACTTGGCATTTTCATAAGCTTGGGTTCTCCATTCATCTACTGAGCTAATATCAAATAACCTCTTTTCACCAGCAAGTTTGAAATCATAGTTGAGTTCCTTGATTGCCCAAAATGCTTTATGTTCTAACTGAAGAGGCAAATGACAAGCTTTACCATAAACCATTTTATAAGGTGACATACCCATAGGATTTTTATAAGCTGTTCTATAAGCCCAAAGTGCATCATCTAATTTCTTGGACCAATTCTTCCTGGACCTATTGACAGTCTTTTGCAAAATTAATTGTATTTCTCTATTACTAAGCTCAACTTGACCACTAGACTGAGGATGATAAGGTGATGCAATTCTATGGTTAACATCATATTTAGCAAGCATTTTACGGAAAGCACCATGAATAAGGTGTGAGCCACCATCAGTCATTAAATATCCGAGGACTCCAAACCTTGGGAAAATAACATCCTTAAGCATTTTAATAGAGGTGTTGTGATCAGCACTACTGGTTGGAGTAGCCTCTACCCATTTAGTAACATAATCAACAACAACCAAAATATGTGTATACCCATTAGAGGAAGCAAAAGGTCCCATGTAATCAAATCCCCAAACATCAAATGGTTCAACAGCAAGTGAATAATTCACATGCATTTCTTGACGCTTACCGATATTACATATTCTTTGATTTCATCACAAGACGAGACGAACTTACGGGCATCTTTGAAGAGAGTAGGCCAATAAAATCCAGACTGCAATACCTTGTGAGCAGTTCTATCTCCAGCATGATGTCCTCCATATGCTTCGGAGTGACATTTCCGATGGATTTGTCCATGTTCATGCTCAGGTACACAACGTCTAATAATACCATCTACTCCATCTTTATAAATATGTGGGTCATCCCAAAAGTAATGTCTTAAATCATAAAAGAACTTTTTCTTTTGTTGGTATGTAAAACTAGGTGGTAGATATTTAGCAACAATGTAATTAGCATAGGGAGCATAACAAGGAGTATTATTAGTAATATTTATTGCAGCTAACTGCTCATCAGGAAAACTATCATCAATAGGTAGTGGGTCATCAAGCACATTTTCAAGACTAGACAAGTTATCAGCTGCGGGGTTCTTAGCTCCATTTCTATCAGTTATGTGCAAATCAAATTCTTGTAACAAGATAACCCACCGAATAAGTCTAGGTTTAGCATCTTTATTTTCCATAAGATATTTTATAGCAGCATGGTCAGTGTGAACAGTTACTTTTGAATCAACAATGTAAGATCTAAATTTGTCACAAGCAAACACAATTGCTAAGAATTCTTTTTCAGTAGTAGCATAATTCTTTTGAGCACTGTCTAGAGTTTTACTAGCATAATGAATAACATTTAGTTTTTTATCAACTCTTTGTCCTAGAACGACACCAACAGCATAATCACTAGTATCACACATAATTTCAAAATGTAAGTTCCAATCAGGTGGTTGAACTATAGGTGCAGAAATTAAGGCTTTCATGAGTGTTTCAAAGGCTTCAAAGCAATCATCATCAAAAACAAAAGGAATACCTATAGAAACTAGCATGACCTAAGAAACTACGAATACCTTTGATATCCTTAGGACATGGCATTTTCTCAATTACATCAACCTTAGCTTTGTCCACTTCAATACATTTATGGCCCAAGACAATACCTTCATTAACCATAAGTGGCATTTCTCCCAATTCCTGATAAGACTTATTTGTTCACATCTCTGCAAAACTCGATCAAGATTGCTTAAACAATCAACAAAAGACTTCCCATAAACAGAGAAATCATCCATGAAAACCTCTACAATCTTTTCACAAAAGTCAGAGAATATTGTAGTCATACATCTTTGAAAGGTAGCAGGTGCATTACACAAACCAAAAGACATTCGTCTATAAGCATAGGTTCCAAATGGACAAGTAAAAGTAGTCTTTTCTTGATCAGGTTGAGAAACAGGTATTTGCCAAAAACCATAGTATCCATCAAGGAAGCAAAAGTGTGTGTGCTTTGATAATCTTTCTAGCATTTGATCAATAAAAGGTAGAAGGTACTGATCTTTTCTAGTTGCTTTATTTAATTTCCAAAAATCAATTACCATTCTATAGCCTGTAACAATTCTTTGTGGAATAAGTTCATTCTTATCATTAGGAACAACAGTAATACCTCCTTTCTTAGGAACACAATGAACAAGACTTATCCATCTACTATCAGCTATAGGATAGATTATACCTGCTTTCAGAAGTTTTAATATTTCCGCTCTTACCACTTCTTTCATCTTCGGATTTAACTGACGTTGATGATCAACAACGGGTTTAGCATCATGTTCAATATTAATCTTATCCTGACATAGAGTGGGACTGATGCCCTTTAAATCATCAAGAGTATATCCAATAGCAGTTCGATGCTTCCTTAGAACTTTCAATAATCTTTCTTCTTCATGTTCTAAAAGGTTAGCACTAATAAAAATAGGATATATCTTCTTTTCATCAACATAAGCATATTTCAAAGTGTTTGGCAATTTTTTTAATTCAAACACAGGATCACCTATAGGTGGAGGAGGACCCCCTAGAGTTTCAATAGGTAGATTGTGTTTAAGCAGAGGACATTGTTCAAAGAAAATATCATCTATTTCACTTCTTTCATGCATATGTAAATCATTTTCATGGTCTAGCAAATATTGTTCTAGAGGATCAGTAGGAAGCACAACAATAGAAGCAAGGCCAATAATTTCATATTTACTAGGAAATTCTTTTTCATCAAGCTTTCTACTAAACTTGGAGAAATTAAATTCATGAGACTCATCACCAAAACTAACATTGATAGTTTGTTTCTTACAATCTATTTTAGCATTAACAGTGTTCAAGAAAGGTCTACCAAAAATAATGGGACAGAAGTCATCTTGTGGGGAACCAAGAACAAGAAAATCAGTAGGGTATTTTATTTTCCCACACAAGACTTCAACATCTCTAACAATCCCAATTGGTGATATAGTATGTCTATTAGCAAGTTTAATAGTGACATCAATGTATTATATCTCTGCGGGTGCCATGTCATTCATAATTTCATGGTATAAAGAGTAAGGAATAGCACTCACGCTAGCATCTATGTCAAATAAACCATGATAGCAGTGATCTCCTATTTTTACTGAGACAATGGGCATGCCAACAACAGGTCTATGTTTATCCTTTTTATCAGACTTGGAAATTCTAGCAGCTTCTTCATTGAAGCAAATAACATGCCCGTCTACATTTTCTTCCAAGAGATCTTTGATCAAAGCAATATTAGGTTCTACTTTAATTTGTTCATCTGGTTTAGGTGTTCTGATATAACTTTTGTTAACCACAGTTGAAACTTTCGCATGTTCCTTTATCCTAATAGGAAAAGGTGGTTTTTCAATATAAGAAGTAGGAACAACCGGATCAACATTATAAAGTATAGTTTCTTCTTTAACTGGTATCGGTTCTTTAATTTCTTCTTTAATGGGTGGGTGATATTTGAACCACTTCTCTTTAGGGAGATCAACATGAGTAGCAAAAGATTCACTAAAGGAGGCTACTATCTCAGAGTCAAGTACATACTTAGTGCTAAACTTTGAAAAAGCATCGGTATTCATAAAAGATTTAACACAATCATACTTAAGCTTAATACCTGACTCTTTACCTTCGTCGAGTTCCCAATCTTTAGAGTTGCGTTTAATTCTTTCCAAAAGGTCCCACTGGAATTCAATAGTTTTCTTCATAAAAGAACTAGCACAAGAAGTATCAAGCATGGATTGATCATTACGAGAAAGCCGAGCATAAAAAATCTGAATAATAATTTCTCTTAAGAGCTCATGATTGGGGCATGAATATAACATTGACTTAAGACTCTCCCAAGCTTGAGCGATACTTTCTCCTTCACGAGGCCAAAAATTATGTATGTAATTTCGATCACGATGAACTAGATGCATAGGATAATTTTTTTGGTGAAACTCCAATTTCAATCGGTTCCAGTTCCAAGATCCAATATCATCGCATAGCCTATACCATGCTAATGCTTTTCCCTTCAATGATAAACAAAAAACCTTCTTCATAACTTGATCTCCGGGTAAACCTGCAAGCTTAAACAATCCGCAAATTTGTTCCACATATATCAAGTGCATATCAGATGTTCGGTTCCATCTCATGCATAAGGATTAGCTAGCAGTTGTTCTATCATACCCAAAGGGATTTCATATTCAATGTTTTCAGTAGGTGTACTGGGTTTAGGGGTAGCTAATTGTGGTTCCGGTCGATATGAATATACCCCGAACAAACCCCTCAAAGGATTGTTCTCCATAGTAACAAGTGACAATAAATTTTAGCACACTATATGAATGTTTCCTTACCAATTTCCACTTACCAGAAGCGCTTCACTCCTCGGCAACGGCGCCATAAAATTAGCCTTGATGACCCACAAGTATAGGGGATCAATTGTAGCTCTTTTTGATAAGTAAGAGTGTCGAACCCAATGAGGAGCAGAAGGAAATGACAAGTGGTTATCAGCAAGGTAGTATCTGCAGGTGCTGAAATTGTAAGTACCAAAGTAGTTAGATAGCAAGATATTTCTGTAACGAGCAAGTAACCATAGTAATAGAAAAATTGCAGCAAGATAGCCCAATCCTTTTGAGGCAAAGGACAGGCCAAGATGGTCTCTTATAATAAGCAAAGCGTTCTTGAGGGTACACGGGAATTTCATCTAGTCACTTTCATCATGTTAGTTCAATTCGTGTTCGCTACTTTGATAATTTGATATGTGGGTGGATCCGTGCTTAGGTGTTGTTCTTACTTGAACAAACCTCCTCTTATGATTAACCCTCCCACAAGCATCCGCAACTACGAGAAAAGTATTAAGAATAAATTCTAACCATAGCATTAAACTTTTGGATCCAATCGGTCCCTTACGGAATAGCGCATAAACTGGGGTTTAAGCTTCTGTCACTCTCGCAACCCACCAACTAATTACTACTCCACAATGCATTCCCTTAGGCCCAAATATGGTGAAGTGTCATGTTGTCGACGTTCACATGACACCACTAAGGGAATCACAACATACATATTATCAAAATATAAAACACATATCAAATTCACATGATTACTTGCAACATGATCTCTCCTGTGACCTCAAGAACAAAGGTAACTACTCACAAATGATAAACATGCTTAAGATCATAGGGGTATTAAATAGCATAATTAATGGATCTGAACATATAATCTTCCACCAAATAAACCATATAGTAATCAACTACAAGATGTAATCAACACTACTAGTCACCCACAAGCACCAATCTATAGTTTCGGTAACAAGATTGAACACAAGAGATGAACTAGGGTTTGAGATGAGATGGTGTTGTTGAAGATGTTGATGGAGATAGCCCTCCCCAAGATGGGAGAGTTGTTGGTGATGATGATGACGATGATTTCCCCCTCCGGGAGAGAAGTTCCCTCGGCGGAATCGCTCCGCTGGAGGGCAAAAGTGCACCTGCCCAAGTTCCGCCTCGAGACGGCGACGCTCTGTCCCGAAAGTCTCCTCATTATATTTTATCTAGGTCAGAATGGCTTATATACTAGAAGATTGTTGGGGAACGTAGCAGAATTCAAAAAAATTCTATGCTTTCACCAAGATCAATCTTAGGAGTCATCTAGCAACGAGCATACTGGAGTGCATCTACATACCCTTTTGTAGATCGCGTGCGGAAGCGTTCGAAGCAACGTGGATGAAGTAGTCGTACTCTTCGCGTTCTTTGTCACCGATGATACTAGCGCCGAACGGATGGCACCTCCGCGTTCAACACACGTCCGGTACAGCAACGTCTCCTCCTTCTTGATCCAGCAAGGGGGGAGGAGAGGTCGTAGGAGATCCAGCAGCACGACGGCGTGGTGGTGGATGCAGTAGGAAATCCTGCAGGGCTTCGTCGGCGCCCTGCGGAGGAGTAGGAAGTGTGACGGGGAGGGGGAGAGGCGCCAGAGGCTTGGGGTACGGCTGCCCTCTCCCCCCCCCCACTATATATAGGGGCCAGGGGGGGCGCCGGCCCTGGGAGATCTAATCTCCAGGGGGGCGGCGGCCTAAGGGGGAGACTTGCCCCCCAAGGCATAGGGGGCGCCCCCTCCCCCTAGGGATTCAACCCTAGGCGCATGGAGGGGGGCCCATATGGGTGCGCCAGCCCACCAGGGGCTGGCCCCCTTCCCCTTGCAGCCTAGGGGCCCCACCGGAATGGGTGGCCCCACCCGATGGACCCCCGGGACCCCTCCGATGGTCCCGGGACACTCCCGGTGACCCCCGGAGTTCACCCGATGGCCGAAACTGGACTTCCTATATATCATTCTTTACCTCCGGACCATTCCGGAACTCCTCGTCACGTTCGGGATCTCATCCGGGACTCCGAAAAACTTTCGGGTTTCCACGTGCATGTATCTCTACAACCCTAGCGTTACCGAACCTTAAGTGTGTAGACCCTACGGGTTCGGGAGACACGTAGACATGACCGAGACGACTCTCCGGTCAATAACCAGCAGCGGGATCTGGATACCCATGTTGGTTCCCATGTGTTCCTAGATGATCTTCATTGGATGAACCACTGTGTCAAGGATTCACTCAATCCCGTATGTTATTCCCTTTGTCCATCGGTATGGTACTTGCCCGAGATTTGATCGTCGATATTCCCGATACCTTGTTCAATCTCATCATGGCAAGTCTCTTTACTCGTTCTGTAATCCATCATCCCGTGACTAACTCCTTAGTTAGTTTGAGCTCATTATGATGATGTCTTACCGAGAGGGCCCAGAGGTACCTCTCCGTCACACGGAGTGACAATATCCCAGTCTCGGTTCGTACCAACTCAACAGACACTTTCGGAGATACCCGATGCGTACCTTTATAGCCACCCAGTTATGTTGTGATGTTTGGCACACCCAAAGTATTCCTACGGCATCCGGGAGTTGCACAACCTCATGGTCTAAGGAATAAATAATTGACACCGAAAAGCTTATGCATTACGAACTATACGATCTCGTGCTATGCTCAGGATTGGGTCTTGTCCATCACATCATTCTCCTAATGATGTGATCCCGTTATCACTGACATCATATGTCCATGGTCAGGAAACCTTGACCATCTGTTGATCAACGAGCTGGTAACTAGAGGCTTACCAGGGACACATTGTGGTCTATATATTCACACATGTATTGTTGTTTCCGTACAATACAATTCAAGCATGAATTACAGACAATTATCATGAACAAGGAAATATAATAATAATACTTTTATTATTGCCTCTAGGGCATATTTCCAACAGTCTCCCACTTGCACTAGAGTCAATAATCTAGTTACATTGTGATGAATCGAACACCCATAGAGTTCTGGTGTTGATCATGTTTTGCCCGTGGAAGAGGTTTAGTCAACGGGTCTGCAACATTCAGATCCGTATGCACTTTACAAATATCTATGTCTCCATCTTGAACATAATTCCGGATGGAGTTGAAACAGCACTTGATGTGCTTGGTCTTCTTGTGAAACCTGGGCTCCTTGGTAATAGCAATAGCACCAGTGTTGTCACAGAAGAGAGTCATCGAGCTTGACGCGCTTGGAATGACTCCTAGGTCGGTGATGAACTCCTTCATCCAGACTCCTTCTTGTGCTGCTTCGCAAGCAGCTATGTACTCCGCTTCACATGTAGAATGCGCCACGACGCTCTGCTTGCAACTGCACCAGCTGACTGCTCCACCATTCAAAATATACACGTATCCGGTTTGTGACTTTGAGTCATCCAGATCTGTGTCGAAGCTAGCATCGACGTAACCCTTTACGACGAGCCCTTCGTCACCTCCATAAACGAGAAACATATCCTTAGTCCTCTTCAGGTACTTTAGGATGTTCTTGACCGCTGTCCAGTGTTCCATACCGGGATCACTTTGGTACCTCCCTACCAAACTTATGGCAAGGTTCACATCAGGTCTGGTACATAGCATGGCATACATGATAGAACCTATGGCTGAGGCATAGGGAATGACACTCATCTTTTCTCTATCTTCTGCCGTGGTCGGGGACTGAGCCTTGCTCAATCTCATACCTTGCAAAACAGGCAAGAACCCCTTCTTGGACTGATCCATATTGAACTTCTTCAATATCTTGTCAAGGTATGTGCTTTGTGAAAGACCAATGAGGCGTCTTGATCTATCTCTATAGATTTTGATGTCTAATATGTATGCAACTTCTCCAAGGTCCTTCATTGAAAAACTCTTATTCAAGTAGGCCTTTATACTTTCCAAGAATTCTATATCATTTCCCATCAGCAATATGTCATCTACATATAATATGAGAAATGCTACAGAGCTCCCACTCACTTTCTTATAGATACTGCCTTCTCCATAAGTTTGTATAAAGCCAAACGCTTTGATCACATCATCAAAGTGAATATTCCAACTCCGAGATGCTTGCACCAGCCCGTAGATCGAGCGCTGGAGCTTGCATACCTTGTTAGCATTTTCTGGATCGACAAAACCTTCCGGCTGCATCATATACAACTCTTCCTTGAGGAAGACATTAAGGAAGGCCGTTTTGACGTCCATTTGCCATATCTCATAATCATAGAATGCGGCAATAGCTAACATGATTCTGACTGACTTCAGCATCGCTACGGGAGAGAAAGTCTCGTCGTAGTCAATCCCTTGAACTTGTCGATAACCATTAGCGACAAGCCGAGCCTTATAGCTGGTCACATTACCATCCGCGTCTGTCTTCTTCTTAAATATCCATTTATTTTCTATGGCGTGCCTATCATCAGGCAAGTCCACCAAAGTCCATACTTTGTTTTCATACATGGATTCTATCTCAGATTTCATGGCTCCAAGCCATTTATTGGAATCCGGGCCCGCCATCGCTTCTTCATAGTTCGAAGGTTCACCGTTGTCCAACAACATGATTTCCATGACAGGGTTGCCGTACCACTCTGGTGCGGAACGTGCCCTTGTGGACCTTCGAAGTTCAGTGGTAACTTGATCTGTTTCTTCATAATCATCATCATTAACTTCCTCCCTTGTCGGAGCAGGCACCTCATGAACAATTTCCTGCGCTGCGCTACTTTCCGACTCTGGAGGGGTGACTGTCACCTCATCAAGTTCTACTTTCCTCCCACTCACTTCTTTCGAGAAAACCTCTTTCTCCAGAAAGGATCCATTCTTGGCAACAAAGACTTTGCCTTTGGATCTGTGGTAGAAGGTGTACCCAATCGTTTCCTTTGGGTATCCTATGAAGACGCATTTTTCCGATTTGGGTTCGAGCTTCTCAGGTTGAAGTTTCTTGACATAAGCATCGCAACCCCAAACTTTCAGAAACGACAACTTAGGTTTCTTGCCAAACCAAAGTTCATACGGTGTCGTCTCAACGGATTCCGACGGAGCCCTATTTAAAGTGAATGCGGCAGTCTCTAAAGCATAACCCCAAAAAGATAGCGGTAAATCGGTGAGGGACATCATAGATCGCACCATGTCCAACAGAGTACGATTTCGACGTTCGGACACACCGTTACGCTGAGGTGTTCCGGGCGGTGTCAATTGTGAAACAATTCCATAGTTCCTAAGGTGCGTGCCAAATTCATGACTTAAATATTCACCCCCATGATCCGATCGCAAGAACTTTATTTTTCTGTCACGTTGATTCTCAACCTCATTCTGAAATTATTTGAACTTTTCAAAGGTTTCAGACTTGTGTTTCATCAAGTAGATATACCCATATCTACTCAAGTCATCTGTGAGGGTGAGAACATAACGATAGCCTCCGCGAGCCTCAACACTCATTGGACCGCACACATCGGTATGTATGATTTCCAATAAGTTGGTTGCTCGCTCCATTGTTCCGGAGAACGGAGTCTTGGTCATCTTGCCCAAGAGGCATGGTTCGCACGTGTCAAATGATTCATAATCAAGAGACTCCAGAAGTCCATCAGCATGAAGCTTCTTCATACGTTTGACACCAATATGACCAAAGCAGCAATGCCACAAGTATGTGGGACTATCATTGTCAACTTTACATCTTTTGACATTCACACTATGAATATGTGTATCATCACGATCGAGATTCATCAAAAATAAACCATTGACCAGCGGGGCATGACCATAAAACATATCTCTCAAATAAATAGAACAACCATTATTCTCAGATTTAAATGAGTAGCCATCTCGCATAAGACGAGATCCAGATACAATGTTCATGCTCAAGGCTGGTACTAAATAACAATTATTAAGGTTTAAAACTAATCCCGAGGGTAGATGTAGAGGCAGCGTGCCGACGGCGATCACATCGACCTTGGAACCATTCCCGACGCGCATCGTCACCTCGTCCTTCGCCAGTCTCCGCTTATTCCGCAACTCCTGCTTAGAGTTACAAATATGAGCAACTGCATCGGTATCGAATACCCAAGAGCTACTACGAGCGCTGGTAAGGTACACATCAATAAAATGTATATCACATATACCTTTGACGTTGCCGGCCTTCTTGTCCGCTAAGTATTTGGGGCAGTTCCGCTTCCAGTGACCCGTTCCCTTGCAATAAAAGCACTCAGTCTCAGGCTTGGGTCCATACTTTGGCTTCTTCCCGGCAACTGGCTTACCAGGCACGGCAACTCCCTTGCCGACCTTCTTGAAGTTCTTCTTACCCTTGTCCTTCTTGAACTTAGTGGTTTTATTGACCATCAACACTTGATGCTCTTTCTTGATCTCCACCTCCGCTGATTTCAGCATTGAATACACCTCGGAAATGGACTTCTCCATCCCCTGCATGCATATTGAAGTTCAACACGAAGCTCTTGTAGCTTGGTGGGAGCGACTGGAGGATTCTGTCAACGACCGCTTCGTCTAGGAGATTCATTCCCAACTAAGACAAGCTGTTGTGCAACCCAGAAATCTTGAGGATGTGCTCACTGACAGAACTGTTTTCCTCCATCTTACAGCTGTAGAATGCGTTGGAGACATCATATCTCTCAACTCGGGCATGAGCCTGGAAAACCATTTTCAGCTCTTGGAACATCTCATATGCCCCGTGGTGCTCAAAACGCTTTTGGAGCCCCGATTCTAAGCTGTAGAGCATGCCGCACTGAACCTGGGAGTAATCATCACAACGCGACTGCCAAGCGTTCATAACATCTTGGTTTGCCGGGGCGGGAGCGTCACCTAGCGGTGCTTCTAGGACATAAGTTTTCTCGACAGCTATGAGGATGATCCTCGGGTTACGGACCCAGTCCGTATAGTTGCTACCATCGTCTTTCAGCTTGGATTTCTCTAGGAACGCGTTGAAGTTGAGGGTGACATGAGCGTGGGCCATTTGATCTACAAGACATATTGTAAATAATTTAGACTAAGTTCATGATAATTAAGTTCATCTTAATCAAATTTTAATGAACTCCCACTCAGATTGACATCTCTCTAGTCATCTAAGTGATACATGATCCGAATCGACTAGCCCGTGTCCGATCATCACGTGAGACGGACTAGTCATCAACGGTGAACATCTTCATGTTGATCGTATCTTCTATACGACTCATGTTCGACCTTTCGGTCTTCCGTGTTCTGAGGCCATGTATGTACATGCTAGGCTCGTCAAGTGAACCCTAAGTGTATTGCTTGTGTAAATCTGGCTTACACCCGTTGTATGCGAACGTTAGAACCTATCACCCCCGATCATCACGTGGTGCTTCGGAACAACGATCCTTAGCAACGGTGCACGGTTAGGGGGAACACAATTCTTGAAATTTTAGTGAGAGATCATCTTATTTACTACCGTCGTTCTAAGTAAACAAGATGCATAAACATGATAAACATCACATGCAATCAATTAAAGTGACATGATATGGCCAATATCATCTTGCTCCTTCGATCTCCATCTTCGGGGCACCATGATCATCTTTGTCACCGGCTTGACACCATGATCTCCATCATCATGATCTCCATCATCGTGTCTTCATGAAGTCGTCACGCCAACTATTACTTCTACTACTATGGCTAACGTTTAACAATAAAGTAAAGTAATTACATGGCGTTATTCAGTGACACGCAGGTCATACAATAATTAAGACAACTCCTATGGCTCCTGCCGGTTGTCAAATTCATCAACATGCAAGTCGTGATTCCCTATTACAAGAACATGATCAATCTCATACATCACATATATCATTCATCACATCTTCTTGGCCATACCACATCACATAGCACATGCTGCAAGAACAAGTTAGACGACCTCTAATTGTTGTTGCAAGTTTTACGTGGCTTCTATAGGTTTTCTAGCAAGAACGTTTCTTACCTACGCCAAAACCACAACGTAATTTGTCAATTTCTATTTACCCTTCATAAGGACCCTGCTCATCGAATCCGATCCGACTAAAGTGGGAGAGACAGACACGCGCCAGCCACCTTATGCAACTAGTGCATGTCTGTCGGTGGAACAAGTCTCACGTAAGCGTACGTGTAAGGTCGGTCCGGGCCGCTTCATCCCACAATGCCGCCGAATAAAGATTGGACTAGTAACGGTAAGAAAATTGAGCAAACTCAACGCCCACAACTTGTTTGTGTTCTACTCGTGCAAGATGCTACGCAAAGACCTAGCTCAAATGCCACTGTTGGGGAACGTAGCAGAATTCGAAAAATTTCTACGCTTTCACCAAGATCAATCTAAGGAGTCATCTAGCAATGAGCATACTGGAATGCATCTACATACCCTTTTGTAGATCGTGTGCGGAAGCGTTCGAAGCAACGTGGATGAAGTAGTCGTACTCTTCGCGTTCTTCGTCACCGATGATCCTAGCGCCGAACGGACGGCACCTCCGCGTTCAACACACGTCCGGTACAGCAACATCTCCTCCTTCTTGATCCAGCAAGGGGGGAGGAGAGGTCGTCAGAGATCCAGCAGCACGACGGCGTGGTGGTGGATGCAGTAGGAAATCCTGCAGGGCTTCGCCGGCGCCCTGCGGAGGAGTAGGAAGTGTGACGGGGAGGGGGGGAGGCGCCAGAGGCTTGGGGTCCGGCTGCCCTCTCCCCCCCCCCCACTATATATAGGGGCCAGGGGGGCGCCGGCCCTGGGAGATCTAATCTCCAGGGGGAGCGGCGGCCTAAGGGGGAGACTTGCCCCCCAAGGCATAGGGGGCGCCCCCTCCCCCTAGGGTTTCAACCCTAGGCGCATGGAGGGGGGGCCCATATGGGTGCGCCAGCCCACCAGGGGCTGGCCCCCTTCCCCTTGCGGCCTAGGGGCCCCACCGGGATGGTTGGCCCCACCCGGTGGACCCCCGGGACCCCTCCGGTGGTCCCGGGACACTCCCGGTGACCCCCGGAGTTCACCCGATGGCCGAAACTGGACTTCCTATATATCATTCTTTACCTCCGGACCATTCCGGAACTCCTCGTCACGTCCGGGATCTCGTCCGGGACTCCGAACAACTTTCGGGTTTCCACGTGCATGTATCTCTACGACCCTAGCGTTACCGAACCTTAAGTGTGTAGACCCTACGGGTTCGGGAGACACGTAGACATGACCGAGACGACTCTCCGGTCAATAACCAGCAGCGGGATCTGGATACCCATGTTGGTTCCCACGTGTTCCTCGATGATCTTCATCGGATGAACCACTGTGTCAAGGATTCACTCAATCCCGTATGTTATTCCCTTTGTCCATCGGTACGGTACTTGCCCGAGATTCGATCGTCGGTATTCCCTATACCTTGTTCAATCTCGTCATGGCAAGTCTCTTTACTCGTTCCGTAATCCATCATCCCGCTACTAACTCCTTAGTCACTTTGAGCTCATTAGGATGATGTCTTACCGAGAGGGCCCAGAGGTACGTCTCCGTCACACGGAGTGACAATATCCCAGTCTCGGTTCGTACCAACTCAACAGACACTTTCGGAGATACCCGATGCGTACCTTTATAGCCACCCAGTTACGTTGTGACGTTTGGCACACCCAAAGTATTCCTACGCCATCCGGGAGTTGCACAACCTCATGGTCTAAGGAATAAATACTTGACACCGAAAAGCTTATGCATTATGAACTATACTATCTCGTGCTATGCTCAGGATTGGGTCTTGTCCATCACATCATTCTCCTAATGATGTGATCCCGTTATCACTGACATCATATGTCCATGGTCAGGAAACCGTGACCATCTGTTGATCAACGAGCTGGTAACTAGAGGCTTACCAGGGACACATTGTGGTCTATATATTCACACATGTATTGTTGTTTCCGTACAATACAATTCAAGCATGAATTATAGACAATTATCATGAACAAGGAAATATAATAATAATACTTTTATTATTGCCTCTAGGGCATATTTCCAACAAAGATGGGCACCAGAGGTGGGCCTGGGTGAGCACAACCCACCAGGGCGCGCCTGGGCTCCCTGGCGCGCCCAGGTGGGTTGTGCCCACCTGGTGGGGCCCCTCTGGTACTTATTTGCTCAAATAATCTTCAAATATTCCATAAAAAATCTCCGTGAAGTTTTAGCTTGTTTGAAGTTGTGCCGAATAGGTAGCCTGACGTAGCTTTTTCAGGTCCAGATTTCCAGCTGCCGGAATTCTCCCCCTTGGTGCATTCCTTGCAAATTATGAGAGAAAAGGCATTCGAACTACTCCAAAAGGCATTATTATGCATAAAACATCATAAATAACACCAAGAAAACATGATGCAAAATGGACGTATCAGATACCAAAACCATGGCACTATATAATAACAAACAATAATAAAAGCAAGAAAATTATACAAGTATCTATCTAAGTAATACAAGTAAGATTTTTTTTTAGAAAGAAGATAAGAACAAGACGGTCACCACGGTGATGCCGGCGACGAGATCGATGCGGGCGATCGACTGCAGTGAGGACGGGGACGGGACAGGACGGACCGCCAAACCTAGAGAAATATTGAGGAAAATGGAACTTGGAGGTTGAGCTTTGAGAGGAGAAAGCTTAAGTGTGGCTCGATCATTTCATCGAACACTTCACGTGCATTGGAGGTGAGAGCTAGAGCAACACACACCTCTCCCACACGGTCGGCCATAAATCAGAGCACTCAGCGAGCGGGCAGGGGCGGGGGTATATATAGGCTTCTCTTTAGTCTCGGTTTATGGCTTAAACCGGGACTAAAGGACAACCTCTGGTCCCGATTCCAGCCACAAACCGGGACTAAAGGTGCTGGGCCAGGAGCGAGGCCCATTGGTCCTGGTTCATGTCTGGAACCGGGACCAAAAGTGTGAGACGAACTGGGACCAATGGCCCCCGAGGCCCGGTCGGTGCCCTAGCCTGACGAACCGGGACTGGTGCACCCTTTGGTCCCGATTCGTGAGTGAACCAGGATTAATGCCCTTATCCTGGCCTCAACTAAAGCCCTATTTTCTACTGGTGATAAAGCCAATCACAATCCTTGGCAATATGATTTGTTTTCTTACATATATGAAATTTGCCTTCATAGCCCACATAACCTTGGAAGGGGCACCGGTTGTTGTTGGAGGGAGGTCGACGATTGTTTTTGCTACCGCTGGTATTTGAGTGGTCGTAGCTGCCGCCACCACCACCCTGATAACCTCCACCGCCACCATTGATATGGTGGTAGCCACTGCTATAGACGTCGCTGCTCGTGTGGTAGCCACCGCGGCCGCCACATCCATGGTAGCCGCCACCACCGCTAGTCTGGCCACCGCCGCTACCAGGATGACTGTCGCTGCCATTGCCGCCACGGGATCCACCGCTCCTGTTGTTCTGGTTGCGGTAGCCCCCCTTCCGCATGTCGACCTCGGGAAGTAGAATTTGGGAGGATTTGAATCCACCGGTGCCATTGCCGTGGTACAACTTGATCCGCTGATCGAAGTTGGCCACGAGGGAGAAGAGGTGGTCGACCGTGATAGGCTTAGTGCGGACATCAAGCACGGAGATGAGTGGTTGGTAGTCCATGTCGAGATAGGCAACGATGAACGAGATGAGCTCTAGTCCCCCAAGTGGTTTCCCTGCCGCCGCGAGCTCGTTGGAGAGGGAACACATGTAGTCGAAGTATGTTGAGGCAGATTGTGTGCCCTTTTGGGCGTTGGTGAGGGCAGCACACAAGTTGTTAACGAGAGAGAGAGAGAGAGAGAGAGAGAGAGAGAGAGATGAACATGTTGGACAATGTCATCCATATTGCATGCGATGTCTCCAATGAAGCCACCTGAACGAGGACCTCCTTGGAGAGATTCCGAAGGAGGTAAGCAACGATCTGGTGGTCCTGGACTAGCCAGGGGGGGCATAGGCAGGGTTTGGCATCTGCTGGTCCTTGCCCTCCTTGTCCTTGGCGATGATGGTCTTGTGAGCCTCCTCGATGGTTTTGTCGACGTAACCATACAAGCTGGCGCCCATTATCTGGGATCGCGCTTGAGCTCGCTAGAGGAGATAGTTCGTCCTGGTGAGAGGCTCGGATATGTCGTAGTTAAGGCCGAAGGTGGGAACAGCGGTGCAGGTGGACGTGGTTGTGGCGAGGATGATCGATGGAGGTTGATGGAGATGATCGGAGAGGTAGATGAGCTAGATGCGATGGAAAAGGCCTGCTCTGTATACCATTACCATGTAAATATTGATGGAAGTGTCTCAACTCCCAAAGGGGAGCCCGCGTGTGAAAATATTGATGTGCGAGAGTTTCTCTCTATAGGTTACAAGCGGTTCGGTTGTTACAGAGATATACGTGAGAGGGAGAGATAAGAGATTACAGGAGGTAGGAGAGATAGGTACACTTTAAATAGAAGAGAATAGCTATCCAACCATCACAAGAAGTAGCGGCCAAGCCAGCCTATGGCCGACCCAAGTATCACGTACGTTTAACACAAGCTATGTTGTCTGTAGAAGTGCATGTTCTAGCCAATGCAACCAAAATACCGATCTGATGGAAGAGACTAGGCAATACATATATACGTCAACACTCTCCCACGCGTGTGGCTCCCTCGGGCCTAAACATGGATCAAAAGTGGGCTGCAATTTAATTGCAGACAGCCGTGTCTTGAACTCAAGACCTCGTGGCTCTGATACCATGTAGAATAGCACGCTCTAGCCAATGCAACCAAAAGACCGATCTCGAACTTGATGCTTGGTGTGTATTACTTAGCCTAGCCTTCATGTTTTTCTGAAGATTCAGAACAGTTAAATTAACATGTTTACTGTTATGTCCGCTTGATTGAAATGCGTTGATGTGGATTAACATGCTTGGTTTTAAATTTCCCACCCTTTTAGCTCTATGCTGAACCTGCATGTTCCTTAGGTTGAATTGGATATCTACGCCCCTATTGACTAGTTTTTCCCCTGTAAAGAAATATAAGAGTGTTTAGATCACTAAAGTAGGATCTACTTTAGTGATCTAAACACTCTTATACTCCCTATGTAAAGAAATATAAGAGAGTTTAGATCACTACTTAAACGCTCTTATATTTCTTTATGGAGAGTATTTCTTTCACATTAGGTAGTAGTAGAGGTATAGTTTTTTTCTGAGGTGCAGAGGTATAGTTTGGTGAAGACCAAGGAAGATTTTGGCGCTGCTCCAGCTGACAGGAATCTAGGGCATACATAGGTCAGAAGACAAAAGTATGCATGGTCGTCATGGGTAAGGATTCTCGTTCCAGCATTCTTTTTTTTAGAAAAGGAGGATGACCTCCGGCCTCTGCATCTGGGCGATGCATACGGCCACTTTATTAATTATTCTCACAAGACCTTACAAAGCCATACAACAGCAAGACTAAAGCCACCGTCTAAGAAACAACTTTCGCTAAACCTATCCAATTGATGAAGGGGTGCAGATAGTCTGGGCCTAATACCAAATAGACTTCGCAGCCAAACCTAAACATCTAAGACTTGAGGTCCCAACCAGGACGCCTGTCGGGTATGGGGCACCTACCAGTCCAGCGCACTCCTCAACCAGGACGCCTGCCGGGTATGAGGCTGCCGCAGCCACCTGCCACCAATCCATCTTCAGAGATGTACTGTTGCATGTACTGTGCCAGGTCTCTCAACTATCGACGCCACCACGACACCCGACAGTGTCATCCTCCTACGCGAGACCATCCTCCCACAGCGAACTCCGAATATGCACTGCGCCACGCCGTCGAGATCCGTCGCCATCAGTGTGTAGGATGAAGCACCGCTCCATCAAAGAATCCGTACTCTGGTCCCTCGAACACGTGTGTACCTCCAAGAATGACGCCCCCAAGGGAGGAATGACACCAGAGCACCGCCGTCATCCGATCATCCGATCTAGGGTTTCCCACATGTAAGGGCATGTCACTTCCTTTGTGGTTCTGGTGATTGATGACAATGCATTTGCGGACTAATCGTGTGTGCCAAGTATTTCAGATATACATCCAGAGGCACGAGACGAATATCTAACCTCTGAGTTATCAACTTAACACATGTTGTTGTGTTAGGCTTTTGTTTTGGTGGACTTGAGTCGTAGGAGACACCGTACTATCAAGGGGGGTCCGCAATGGAAAGGCCATGGTGGAATCATCATGTACACTCATTTTTGCACCCTCATCCTCTTCCTTTTCCTAACTTCTTCTGTGGGCGCGGTAGTACCGTAGCCTGTGCGGTAGTACCGCATATGCGCACCAAGCGGTAGTACCACTCTTGCACACATGCGGCAGTACCGCCGCGGCTACTCTCCACCTCCGCGTCGATTCGGGACGAACATTTTTCGTGTCGGGTTCTATGGTGGTAGCAACGGTAGTAGCAGCGGTAGTACCGCTTATAGGCGGTAGTACAGCTGCCACCACCGCGGCTACCACCGCTCCCTTCCTCCAAACCCCGTCCCTAACACAGGGCTATAGTACCGCTGGGGGACACGGTAGTACCGCTGGCTCCAGCGATAGTACCGCTCGGCCCAGCGGTAGTACCACTCTGTGCGGGCTGACAAGAGTGTAATGGTTCACTCTTCCCCTCCAATATATAAAGTGTTCTTCCTCCTCTAGAACACTCACCTCTTCTCCCCCAAGCTCCATTGTTGCTCCAAAATCTTATTTTCGCCCGATCTCTCTCCCTAGCCAATCAAACTTGTTGATTTTCTAGGGATTGGTTGAGAAGGCCCAGATCTACACTTCCACCAAGAGAAATTTGATTCCCCCCACTAATCCCTTGCGGATCTTGTTACTCTTGGGTGTTTGAGCACCCTAGACGGTTGAGGTCACCTCGGAGCCATATCTAGTGTGGTGAAGCTCCGTGGTTTCATTGGGAGCCTCCAATTCTGTTGTGGAGAGAGCCCCAACCTTGTTTGTAAAGGTTCAGTCACCGCCTTCAAGGGCACCAATAGTGGAATCACGACATCTCGCATTGTGTGAGGGCGTGAGGAGAATACGATGGGCCTAGTGGCTTCTTGGGGAGCATTGTGCCTCCACACCGCTCCAACGGAGACGTACTTCCCTTCAAAGGGAAGGAACTTCAGTAACACATCCTCGTCTTCACCGGCTCCACTTTTGGTCATCTCTATCCTTTACTTGTGCAAGCTTTAGTGTTTAGTTTCTTGTGCTTGCTTGCTTACTTTTACTTGTTGCATCATATAGGTTGCTCACCTAGTTGCACATCTAGACAACCTATTTTGGTCCTAAGTTTAATTTGGTCAAGAAAAGCTAAAAATTGTTAGTTGCCTATTCACCCCCCCCCCCTCTAGTCAACCATATCGATCCTTTCAATTGGTATTAGAGCCTCGTCTCTTTATTAAGGACTTTACCATCCAAAGAGTATGCCTGACAACATAGTCGAGACGGAGGAACATTCCGGTGGGAATCCGCCCTTGCCTATGCCGGATGGGGGAACCTCGGTCTCTCGTGAGGAGTTCAATGTGGCTTTGAACACATTGATAGACTCATTGACTACCAAGGTCAAAGGCATGTTCAAAGATTTTCTTGAGGGATTTAAACTATACGCCACACCGTTGGAAGTGGTTCGTCCCGCTACCAACGTGTCGGATACTATTCCCGACAAGGGAGAGGCTAGTAGTGGGCAAGTCCCGGTGACTAATAATGGAAGTGGGGTTTTTGCCCACCCCGCGCCTCCTACTCAGTATGGAGGACCCGTTCCTACTCCGCATTTAAATTCAGTTGGTCCTCCACCTAAGTTTACTAAAAAATTTGATTTTGCTACTTGGACATTTCGTTTTAAACGTCATTTAAATCATTGTTCTACTAATCTTTGGAGAATTATTGAGCAAGGTTTCTACCCGCATGATCCCTACAACTTAACTCCAAGAGAAGATGCGAATCATCAATTCAATGAGTCCGTTCTTTGCATACTTCAAGAAGCTATTCCTCCCGAAGACATTGCCCATCTTCAACCCTTCAATGTGGCCAAGGAAGCATGGGAGCATGTTGGTTCCATGTATAGGGGAAGCGCAAGCATTCAACACTCTGAAGTTGTGCAAGATGAAGCCGATGAGTTTGCCATGATCGAAGATGAAGATCCCCGTGAACTTTACCGAAGATTGACCACTCTTGCGGTTTCACTTTGAGATCATGGGAGCAAGGACTAGGATGACAATTGGATCAAGCGTAAGTTTCTCAAGGCCATGATGCCTTATCACAAGGCCATGTCCTCCGTCATCCGTCAACGACAGGACTTCCACACCTTGTCCTCCAGTGAAGTGTTGGATGAGTTTGTTGCAATGAGGATCTTGGATAAGACCGCCGACAACGCGGTGTTGCGAGCTCAACGATCCAAGAAGCCCAACCTTGCTTTGAAGGCCAAGGCTTGTGTGGAAGATGAGGATGAAGGGGATGAAGATGAGTGTTGCCCCGAGGACACAAAATATGCTTACCATGAGCATATGGCTCTAGCGTCTAGGCAATTTGGGGGCAACAAGAAGAATTCTAGGCCCAACTTCAACAAGAACAACTCAAGTGGTCTCAAGGGCAAGCAACGAATGAGGACGTGCTACAATTGTGGCAATGTGAGTCACTTTGTTGTGGATTGTCCATATGAGAAAAGATAAGACAATGGGGGCAAGCTCATTCGAAAGGACAAGGCCAAATCCTATCCTAACACCAACAACCTCAACAAGAAGACTCCTCCGAGAGGTTTGGTGGCCCAAGAAGAATATGTTGAGGATGATGATGATGAAGAAGATGATAAGATGGTCACTATGGCTTCCATTGCTATCGCAACAACTCCACGATCATCCCTCTTCGACTCACCAAATGAAAACATCATCGCCAAGTGCCTCATGGCTAAGCCACCAACAAGGTAACCCCCAACATCAATTCTACACTCTCCTCTAATCCTTCATTGATGGATTGTATTGATGAGAGTGAGGGGACAGAGGAGGAGGAAAATGAATTTGAGTTGTTCATGAGTAAACTCAAGGGCAAACTCAAGAAGCACTTCGTTGCTCTCTTGGAACAACTCGGTGAAGCCAATGACATGATTGAGGCTCACGAGGAGACCATTTCTAAAATGGAGGGGCATAGTCGACACTATGCCAATGAGATATCGGGTCTCTCAAATGCTCTTGAGGAACAGTGTGGTCATCGTTTGGCTCTTGAGGAGTCACACAACGATGATCATGCTAAACTTAGAAAAGATCTAGAGAATGCTTTAGTTGTCTCTCGTGTGCTCAATTCCGAGAAGGCTAAGCTTGTGGTTGACCATGCTAGACTCAAGGAGGAGTTTGTTACACTTGACAAGGCTCACAAGGTCTTGAAGAGTGTACATACTAACCTCAAAGAGTTTCATGATCAACTTCAAGTTTTGCTAACCAAGGAGAAAGCTACCTTTCCTCGCATGGTCTTAATTGATAATGCAAATGCTACTAACCCTTGTTGCGAGCATGTGCATCTTGTTGAAGAGAATGCCAACTTAAAGAAACTACTTGAGAAAGGCCTCGTGTCGTGCATACAAGGTGAGAAGAACCTCAACGAGCTTTTGAGCAATCAAAAGGAAGTTGTAGAGAAAGAAGGAATCGGGTTTGCTCCCAAGCCCAAGAAGAAGAAGAACGACAAGACCAAACAACTTCTTCCTATTAAGCAAACCTTTGTAAAAGAAGGAGAGGGTACTCCTAAGAAGAAGAACATTGTGGAGAATGGTGTTGTCAAAAAGAACACTGCCACGCCATCCACCAAAGCCGGCGACTTTAACCCTTCTTATGTTCTTTGCCGTGCTAATGATGGACATGTTTTTGCTAAATTTGTTGGTTCCTTTTATGAGCACATTGAATGGTCTATTTGGGTTCCTAAGACCCTTGTTACTAACCTTAAAGGACCCATTACAAAATGGGTACCTAAATCCAAGCATTGACATTATGTAGGAGTTTGCTTTAGGTGGGGGATCATGGTTGCTTGATAGTGGAGCTACAAATCATATGACCAGAAGCAAAGACTTGGTGGTGGACGTGCACCAAGGTTTATCTATGGCCAGCAATGTCGAATGGGGTGATGTTTCGTCTTCTAAGGTATTGGGGCTCGGCAAGGTTGTTGTTTCTCATGATCTAACGATCGAGAAAGTCATGCTTGTTGAGTCCCTTGCATACAATTTACTTTCCGTTCGTCAACTTGCACTCATGGGCTTTGCCACCTTCTTTGATATTGACATTGTGGCCCTCTTATGGAGCAAGACTCTTAAAGTAGCCTATGTTGGGAATGTCGAGAACAGTCTTTATGTGGTTAACTTCTTGGAGCAACCCATTAAGACCGCGACTTGCCTAATGGCTAAAGTTGATGTGGGTTGGCTTTGGCATCGCCGGCTAGCCCATGTCAATATGAGATTTTTGCAAAGTCTCCTCAAGGGGGACCACTTCCTTGAACTAACAAATGTGAGCTTTGCCAAAGAACGTGCTTTCAGTGCCTGCATTGAAGGAAAGCTACATGAGAAGGCTCACCCTCCCACGACTATCATCTACTCTAAAAGACCTTTAGAGCTCCTTCACATGGATCTCTTTGGGCCTCCATCCCTTGATAGTCTTGGGGGAAGAAAGTATTGCTTGGTGATTGTAGATGATTATTCAAGATACACTAGGGTATACTTCTTCAAGAAGAAGAGCGAGACCCAACAAACAGTCATCAACTTTGCAAATGAAGCTCAACGTCAACATGATGCAACGATCTTGATGATTCGAAGTGACAACGGCTCCGAGTTCAAGAACTACACCTTGGGTAAGTTTCTTAGTGATGAGGGGATCAAACATCAATATGCCGCACCCTATACCCCTTAACAAAATGGTGTAGCAGAGAGGAATAATCGGATGTTGATGGATGCTGCTAGAACCATGATGGCGGAGTTCAAGTCTCCGTACAACTTTTGGGCCGAAGCCATCAACACCGCTTGTCATGCATCCAATCAGCTCTACCTCCACAAAGGCTTGAACAAGACTCCATATGAAATACTTACCGGTAACAAGCCCAATCTCAAGTACTTCCGGGTGTTCGGCTGTAAGTGTTTCATTCTTAAGAAAGGTGCTCGTTTGTCTAAATTTGAAGCTAGAGCTCATGAGGGCATATTTGTTGGTTATGCTATAAACTCTCATGCTTACCGTGTCCTCAAAAGTCCAATGGACTCATTGAGGAGACGTGTAACGTAGAGTTTGATGAGAATAATGGCTCCCATGTGGAGCAAAGTGGTACTTGTGATGTAGGTGATGAAATTCCTCCCCAAGCCATAAGAAGAATGGGTGTGGTTATATCCTACCCATTGAGGAACCCCTTGTGGCTGAAGGAGAAGGACAATGTTCCAGTCAAGTGGAACCATCACCAACCCAAGACCCACATGCTTCCGAAGAACAAAGTGAAGGCCCTCAATCAGAAGAACAAGGCCAAGTGCAAGATCAATCACAAGATGGTGGTGAGCCACCAAGTGATACACAAGGCCAAGTTCCCTCTTCCGAGCATGTTCAAGATCAAGAGCAAGCTCAAGATCAAGATCAAGCTCATGACGACGCTCAAGATGATCAACTCATAGCTCCTCAATTATCTCTTGAAGAACAATTGGAGCATCGTGCAGCCAAAGTTGCTTCCAGGCTCGCCTCTAGAGAGCATCATATGGAAAACATCCTTGGGAGCATCACAAAGGGGGTAAGCACTCGTTGAAAATTAGCAAACTACTGTGCTCATCAAGCTTTTGTCTCTTGTGTTGAACCACAAAAGGTCTATGAGGCACTCGAGGACCCCGATTGGCTTAACGCCATGCATGAAGAACTCCATAACTTCGAGCGCAACAAAGTGTGGCGATTGGTGCCAAGACCTAAGGAGAACCATAATGTCATTGGAACCAAGTGGGTCTTTAAGAACAAGCAAGATTCTCACGGAATTGTCATTCGCAACAAGGCGTGTTTGGTGGCTCAAGGCTACTCCCAAGTCGAGGGTATCGACTACGGTGAAACCTTTGCCCCCGTTGCTCGCCTTGAATCTATTCGTTTGTTGCTTGCATATGCTTCTCATCATAACTTTAAATTGCAACAAATGGATGTGAAAAGTGCTTTTATTAACGGTCATATTAATGAGTTGGTGTATGTCAAACAACCCCCGGGGTTTGAGGATCCCAAGTTCCCCGATCACGTGTATCAACTCGATAAGGCGCTCTATGGCCTTAAACAAGCCCCACGCGTGTGGTATGATCATCTTACCGAGTTGTTGCAAGATCGTGGGTTCGATATTGGGAAAATCGACCCCACTCTTTTTACTAAGAAGGTCAAAGGGAAGTTGTTTGTATGTCAACTATATGTTGATGATATTATCTTTGGTTCACCTAACAAAGCTTTAAATGATGAGTTTGCCGCACTCATGACCAAGCATTTTGAGATGTCCATGATGGGAGAGTTGAAGTACTTCCTTGGATTTGAGATTAAGCAAAGAAGAGAAGGAATCTTCATCAAACAAGCCAAATACACTCAAGACATGCTCAAGAGGTTTAATCTAAGTGATGTCAAGCCGGCTACTACTCCAATGCCTACCAAGTGCCAACTTGACATTGATCCCAATGGTAAAGCTGTGGATCAAAAGGTATATCGTTCTATGATTGGATCCTTACTTTACATTTGTGCATCTAGACCGGATATCATGTTGAGTGTGGGAATGTGTGCACGGTTTCAAGCCTCACCTAAGGAAAGTCACTTTGTGACAGTCAAGCAAATCTTTCGATGTTTGGCTCATACCCCAAACTTTGGTTTATGGTACCCAAGAGGAGCAAACTTCAACTTGGTAGGTTTCTCAGATTTGGATTGGGCAGGAGACAAAGTGGATAGGAATTCCACTTCCGGAGGGTTCCAATTCCTTGGTTGCTCTTTGGTGCGTTGGTCTTCCAAGAAGCAAAGTTTTGTGTCTCTCTCTCCCACTGAAGCAGAGTATGTAGCGTCCGGCAGTTGTTGTGCACAACTTTTATGGATGAGGCAAACCTTAAAGGATTACGGTGTCACTTGTGACAAAGTGCCTCTTTGGTGTGACAATGAAAGTGCCATCAAGATTTCTCAACACCCGGTGCAACAATTCAAGACGAATCATATTGAGATTCGGTATCACTTCATCCGGGACCATATTCGGCGAGGAGAAATTGATCTTCATTATGTCAACACTCATGATAACCTTGCAGATATCTTTACGAAGCCATTGGATGAAGCAAGATTTTGCGAGTTAAGGCATGAGCTAAATATCATAGATTTGAGCAATGTGGGTTGAAGTTGTGCACACCCTCCACTCACACCATGGTATCTTGTTTAGATGTAGGCATGGAAATAGGGGGATCATTGTTCTCCCAATGAACTCTCTCTTCCCCCATTATGCACAAATTGATCGTATCTTTCACATTCAACTTTTTGTTGGTACTAATGTGCTTCAAAGATGAGTAGTGGTCATGGGCTCAAGGTTAAAATCTTCGCGGTGCCATACCACTTCACTCAAACATAGGTGGCCTCGGCCACCGCCATCTCTCTCAAGAGATGTGTGTTTCCTGTCTTGTTTGTCTGTCGTCGTGTGAGTTGTTGTTTCCTTCGTTCTCCTGTGCTTCTCTTCTCGTTGTGGTGTTTTTCCTTGCTAAGAGGCTCTTGGGAGCAAAATTTCAGTTCCGGAGACATTTTTCCCAAGTTGGGCGGTACTACCGCTCGATAGCCCGGTACTACCGCTTACTCACCTAAGCGGTACTACCGCCCGATCAAAGCGGTACTACCGCTGGAGCGCGAGTCTGGGGGTTAAGTGGGGGGGGTCGGGAAGTTTTCTTCTTCCCACACCCATTCTCCCCCCGTCTCTCCACATCCTCTCCAACGAAGCACCAGCGACCATGATTTCTCCGGGCGGTGTTTCACCTTTTCCTTCAGTGGGATCAATACCCACCCCTTCCTCAAGCCATGGATGTCGGTATTGCCCCTCATTTCTCTCTTGTTGCCTCTATTTTTCAGATCTAGGTTCTTAAGGGCAATGGGCATGCATTCCTTGATTTTTGGCCAAATCAAGGCTTGAGTAGGATGGTGAACTCCTTCATACTGCTAGGATTGAACTTTTATTGGGCTATTTTTGTTCTTTGCCTCTCCGGTAGTACCGGATCTGCCATCGTGCGGGGGAACTGTTGTTCCTGCGCTCAAAGCGGTACTATCGCCTCTCATATGTGGTACTACCGCTGAGAGCGGTACTACCGCTTCCCATATGCGGTACTACCCCTTCTCACTGTACTACCGCTTCCCATATGCGGTAGTACCGCGGAGAGGCCATCCTCCAACATATCCCTACCAAAGTTTGATTCAGTTTTTGCTCTTTGTCTCGTGTCTTATGCTTGTTCGTTCTCTGTGTCTCTTGTGTGTGTGTGTGTGTTTGTCTTCAGGAGATGACCCATCGGAACACCTTGCTCGTCGCATCAACCCCGGGCGCGCCAGTTCAAAGCGCTATCGCACCTCTGAGGCAGCAGGCGGGTCTGCCAGTGGCTCTGTAGGGGCTCCGTCGTCCAGTGCTCCTCCCTCTCAGTCACAACAGCCGGCCAAGAGCACTGCCAAGAAGCTAGCTAAGAAGGCCAAGACTGTCACGGAGATGTCAAACAAGGAGTTTTGGGAGAGGCGTCGGCGCAATCCCTATGAGTTTGCACAAGAGCCCACCCTTGTCAACCAGCCGTTCTGGAATAGGTTTCAATATGCTACTTACTTTGATGTGATCAAGGCCATGAAGAATCTCTATGTTGATGTGCGCTCAATCGATATTGCTTATTTGGAGAAGGACATAGAGTATTTCGGTGAAGCCCTGGATATGTGCAACCAGCTGAACATTGTCAACATCATATCATTCAACAAGGACTTTGATGCTAATCTGGTGGCTCGGTTCTATGCCACCGTTCACCTTGGCACTGATGCAGAAAGGACCTTGACATGGATGACCAATGGAAGGCGTCTGGCAGTTAAGTGGAAAGCGTTCATGGAACTTCTTGGTGTTGAAGATCTTGGTCTGGAGAGCTCAGTCGATTTTGGATCTCATCATAATGCTAACTCCACGCACAAGCAGAATCTGTGGCCATACTGCACTAAGAAGGTCAACCCAGAGACTCTGAAGGAGACATATGTGTTGCCTGTGTTTCTGGACATCCTTCACCGCATCTTCAAGGAGACTCTTTTCCCTCGCATTGGGAACCACAATATGGTCCACTCTTATCTTGTGGATATGCTTCTTTTCTGCCAGCGCCAGAAGGAACAGAACACTGGAGAAATTTGGATATCTCTCATGTCATGTGGTCTGAACTTTTGCCTGCCATCTCAGAGCGTAAGTGTCTCATCTATGCTCCATACATCATGCTCCTCATTGAGAAGGCGTGGGAGCACACCTACGAGGGATTTGCTCTACAGACTGGCGAGTTGGTCTCTCACGAGGTCAAGAGTCTCAGGAGGAAGGATCTCTGGAACACTCCAGTTACTCAGCCTAACATCCCGGTTGATGCTAATGATCCTGAGGCAGAGGCTGACCAGGATGATGACAATGATGACTATATGCCATCTGGAGCTGAGCCATCTTGGGCCAAGAAGCTGAAGAAGAAGATGAAGAAGCTATTCTGCATGGAGTCCCACGGTCAGTACATGGCCCATGTCACCGAGAAGAAGTCCAGGACTTGCCACAAGGAGCTTATGCGTCAGCTCGGTGCCACAGTTAATAGTGGCTCTGAGGGCAATCACTGATGAGGACGACTGGGTTCGTCAGCACTGTCACTGGACTGATTCTGACCCCGAGCAACCCCCAGCCGATGACAGAGGTGCAGATGACCCTGCAGCAGTGTGATGATGTTGTGTCTTTCTCTACCCCTTTTCGGTGTCTCTATGCGAAAGGGGGAGAAGTGATTTGCGTTTTGTGGTGATTTGCGTTGTCGTGTCTCGTGTGTTTTCGTGTTTTTCTTTTCGTTCTGGTTTGGTGGGTTCGTGAGACTCAGCTACCGTTCATTGTGTGAGACCTATGCTATCTTTTATTTCGAGTACTCTAGTATGTGCTGCTTAATTCATGTTCTATCCTGTTGCACCTACTGTGTTACTTACTTTTGTCTCCTCATTGATTAGTTGTTATCGGATTATAAAAGATAGGGGGAGCATTGATCCTAGAGTGTGTGCTTTGAATTCCACAAGCAACTCCTTTTTAAGCACACATCTAGGGGGGAGCTTGTCTATCTTTTGTAGTCCGTGGGGTTTGCATACACCTCACTTATTCTTGCTTATTGTGCAAATCCCGTGTTGTCATCAATCCACCAAAAAGGGGGAGATTGTAAGGGCATGTCCCTTCCTTTGTGGTTTTGGTGATTGATGACAATGGGTTTGCGGACTAATCGTGTGTGCCAAGTATTTCAGATATACATCCAGAGGCACGAGACGATTATCTACCCTCCGAGTTATCAGCTTAAGACGTGTTGTCGGGCTAGGCTTTTGTTTTGGTGGACTTGAGTCGTAGGAGACACCGTACTATCAAGGGGGGTCCACAATGGAAAGGCCAGGGTGGAATCATCACGTACACTCATTTTTGCACCCTCATCCTCTTCCTTTTCCTAACTTCTTCTGTGGGCGCGGTAGTACCGTAGCCTGCGCGGTAGTACCGCATATGCGCACCAAGCGGTAGTACCGATGTAGAAGCGCGGTAGGACCGCTCTTGCACATATGCGGCAGTACCGCCGCGGCTACTCTCCACCTCCACGTCGATTCGGGACGAACATTTTTTGTGTCGGGTTCTATCATAGTAGCAACGGTAGTAGCAGCGGTAGTACCGCTGCCTCCAAGCCCCGTCCCTAACACAGGGCGGTAGTACCGCTGGGGGACACGGTAGTACCGCTGGCTCCAGCGGTAGTACCGCTCTGTGCGGGCTGCGAAGAGTGTAACGGTTCACTCTTCCCCTCCACTATATAAAGTGTTCTTCCTCCTCTAGAACACTCACCTCTTCTCCCCCAAGCTCCATTGTTACTCCAAAAGCTTATTTTCGCCCGATCTCTCTCCCTAGCCAGTCAAACTTGTTGATTTTCTAGGGATTGGTTGAGAAGGCCCAGATCTACACTTCCACCAAGAGAAATTTGATTCCCCCCACTAATCCCTTGCGGATCTTGTTGCTCTTGGGTGTTTAAGCACCCTAGATGGTTGAGGTCACCTCGGAGCCATATCCATTGTGGTGAAGCTCCGTGGTTTTGTTGGGAGCCTCCAATTCAGTTGTGGAGAGAGCCCCAACCTTGTTTGTAAAGGTTCTGTCGCCGCCTTCAAGGGCACCAATAGTGGAATCACGGCATCTCGCATTGTGTGAGGGCGTGAGGAGAATACGGTGGCCTAGTGGCTTCTTGGGGAGCATTGTGCCTCCACACCGCTCCAACGGAGACATACTTCCCTTCAAAGGGAAGGAACTTCGGTAACACATCCTCGTCTTCACCGGCTCCACTTTTGGTTATCTCTATCCTTTACTTGTGCAAGCTTTAGGGTTTTAGCATCTTGTGCTTGCTTGCTTACTTTTACTTCTTGCATCATATAGGTTGCTCACCTAGTTGCACATCTAGACAACCTATTTTGGTCCTAAGTTTAATTTGGTCAACAAAAGCTAAAAATTGTTAGTTGCCTATTCACCCCCCCCCCTCTAGTCAACCATATCGATCCTTTCACCCCAGAGGTAGCGGAGAGTGGCCTTGAACTTCTCTACGGCGATGCCTTCAAGAAGGTAACAACGTAGATAGTGCCGCCACCGCTGGCCTTAGCAGACGCCGAAGGCAAGTTTTTACCCAGATTAGATCGAAGGGATCCAACTCTCGTGCTCGGGCCGCCATCACCACCAGGACCACCAGGCAGAACCCTGGAGCACCGGCAGATCAGTGAGCTGCCGGCACAACCGCATCTAGATCGCCGGCCACGCCGGGCCGCCGCCATCCCCCGCGTCGTCCGGGTAAGAGACCAAGCCGCCGATCGCGCACAGGGACCACCGTCGCCTGCACACGTCGGAGCGCCGCCGAGAGTCCAGCACCCGCCACCGCTTGCCGAGGGCCGCCGCCACGCGCCCCGAGCGGACTCCCACGCACACCAGGGGAAACCACGAGCGTGAGCCTTGCCGTCGCCCCCAAGCCTGCGCCGGCGCGCCCCGCCTCCAGCGCGCCGCCAACCACCGCCGCGATCCGCCCCTGCCAGATCCAGCGAGCCGTGGGAGAAGAGATCCCCCCGCCGCCGACGCCGACTGGCCTTAGCCCGGAGGCACGCCCCAGCGGCGGTGAGGAGTACAGGTCGGGGGAGGGACGAGGATGCGGCGGCGCTAGGGTTCCCCCGTTCGCCGCGCAGGGGCAACACGGGAGGAGTCGGGGGACACTCAATGAGTATCATTCCAGCATTCTTCGGTCTAGTTTTCTTTGGACTTGGGCTTAAATGTAGAGGGTTCTTGGGCCACTGCTTTACCTTTATCAAAGGAGCATTAAAAAAGACGCATTACCCTCAAAAAAATTAAATAAGACGCATCAATTAACCCGGCGTAGGAGCATTCTCTTGAATCTACGTATGAAGTAATACATTGATTTTGCAATAAGATCGATTATATTCACTGGGGGAGGGTGCTGCAGCTCGGCCACTTCCAAGACTAATCCATCACTGAAGAAGATCAAGAGGGAGCAAAGATCTGCCATCTCCTTTGGCTCCCACCATGTTATCAGACCTGCCTGCCCAGAAAGAAATGAAGTGTCTGTTATTCTAATTGCAACAGAATATATTCTTGTTCAGAAGTTCAGTTTTTCAAAGGTTGCCCTAGACCAAGTCATGGAGTAACAGAGTCCTGAGCTGGGATTCTCGCTGTAGTTCAAGATTCTTGGCTGTACAAGGGCACTGCTCGATAGTATTCAGAATAACACTAACAAGGCTCTGTTTGGATGTAGATATTCGAGCCAAGAAATTAAAATGGAGTTCAATGCAAAAACTGGGTGAAAATGGAAATGGGCTTCAGTGGAAATGTTGTTATTTGCATGTTCATGGAAACAGGGGATGGAGTAAGAGAGAATAGCCAATTCCAATTCGTGTCTGGATGTAACAAAACTTGAAATTATATTTCTTAAAAGAGTTTGAAGATTGTAAAGTGTTGTACATGTTTGAAAATCTATTCTCCACAATAGTGCACATGTTATTACGATTATTTGTCAATCTACAATACAATCATGAAAATGTTCAGACACTAGTAGAAAACAGGGCTTTGGCCCAGGCCTGTACAGCCCATTAGCCCCGGTTCAATCCAGAACCGGGACCAATGGGGGCATTGGACCCGGTTCGTGAGCCCAGGGGGCCGGCCGGGCCACGTGGGCCATTGGTCCCGGTTCGTCTGGACCTTTTGGTCCCGGTTGGTGCAACGAACCGGGACCAATGGGTCTTGCTCCTGGCCCACAACCATTGGTCCCGGTTGGTGACTTGAACCGGGACCAAAGGCACCCCTTTAGCCCCGGTTCGTAGCACCAACCGGGACCAATGAGGTGCCTATATATACCCCCTCGCGCAAGAGCAGAGCACACTGCTCTGTTTTTTCTGGCCGAGGGGAGAGGGCTTGGTGGTGCTCTAGCTCACCTCCTATGCACACAACGTGTTCGATGGAATGCCCGAGCCACACTAGTTAAGCTTTTGTCCTCTCGAAGCTCTATTTTCTCCGAGATTTGTCTAGGTTTAGCGGTCCGTCACGTCCCGTCCCCTTCTTCGCCGCCGTCGATCGCCCCCGCTGATCTCGTCACCGGCACCACCGTGTTGAGCCTCTTGTTATGTCCATGCTTTTCTTACTTTTATTATTGCTTGTTATTATTGCTTTAGATAGATATTTGTCTAATTTTCTTACGTTTATTATTGCTTGTTATTATATAGTTCTTTCAGGAAAAAGGGACATCCTGGGAGTGGAGGGCAAGACAGACATATCCGAAGATTATGAAAAGTTTCATGAAATTCCTCCCTTCAAAGTCAAGGCTGACCCAAGCATCCTGATTAACGATGAAGATTATCCATGGTTACGGCGCAATAAGCAAATGACACAAGCGAAGAAAAAGTGAAGACTTTTTTCCGCAACTATTATGATGATACCATGCCAACTTTGTAACAAACGAGTATGATACCATTGTCCGTTTGTACTATTCAAATTTGAATACTACTTGCACTAACAGAAAGTTTGTAATTGGTTTTACCAGAAAGAATTAAAAAATAAAGCAAAAAACAAAACAAAAAAACATGCAAAAAAATAAAAATAGCAACAATAAGTATTTTGTTGTAAGTAGAAACAAAATAAAATAAATAAAGCAACAAAGAAAACAAATAATTTCAAATTTAAACTATTCAAATTTGAATACTACTTGCACTAACAGAAAGTTTGTAATTGATTTTACCAGAAAGAATTAAAAAATAAAGCAAAAAACAAAAAAAATGCAGAAAACAAAACAAAAAAACTTGCAAAAAAATAAAAATAGCAACAATAAGTATTTTGTTGTAAGTAGAAACAAAATAAAATAAATAAAGCAACAAAGAAAACAAATAATTTCACCTAAAGCAATAATATTCACAAAGAAACTCTAAGTACAGCAAAAAACAACTTAGAAATAAATAAAGTAGAAAAGGAAAAAAAATAAAAAAAATTGGGCGCTGCCCAGTGAGCCTGCAAGGCCTACAGCCCAGGATGCAGCTGGACTATAAGGCTCAGCAAGCTCACAGGGCAGCGCGCAGATTTAGACCCAGAAGCCTGCAATAAAAAGGAGTTCAATACAGCCACCGCAGTGGGGCTTATAAATCACTCCGAGCCCCTGTCAACTAGCGAGGTGGGACTAAAGATTTGCGCCGCGGGGCAGGACAAGGGCTTTGTTCCCGGTTGCTGGCACCAACCGGGGATAAAGGTGGTGTATTGGTCCCGGTTCGTGGCACCAACCGGGACCAATGCCCCCCTTTAGTCCCGGTTGGTGCTACCAACCGGGACCAAAGGTCCCTTCTTCCCGCCCTTTGGGCTGCTGAAAAGAGACCTTTGGTCCCGGTTGGTGGTACCAACCGGGAC
>LR738713.1:40263053-40277526 GCA_902687465.1 Secale cereale | reverse complement strand
GTCGCCCCGCGCCGTCGCGCCGTCGTCCCGCGCCGTCGCGCCGTCGCCCCGTGCCATCTCGCCGCGCCGCCCGTCGCTCCTCGTCGCCGGTGCCCTCTGCCCCCGCGCTCCTCGTCGCCGGCGCCCTCTGCCTGCCCCGCGATGTGAGGAGAAATATTATGTTTTTTTTCATATGTGATATAATATATATATATATATATAATATATATATATATATATATATATATATATATATATATATATATATTGTATGTGTATATATATAGTTGCATATATGTGTATATTTTTATGTGTATATAGTTGTTGTATGTGATGTGTATGTGGCTATATTTTTTATATTTTTCTTGGGAATTTGCTAAATATATATGTTAAAAATGTTTTTTTAATAGAAAATTTTTTGTTTATATATAGAAAGTTACAATTGTGATGTATAGTTGCTGTATGTGATGTGTATGTGATGTATATGTGTATGTGGCTATATAGTTTTTTGTTTATATATGCTAAATATATATATAGAAAGTTTTATATATGCAAAAGTTACAAATTTAGAAAAAGAAGGATAGGAAAGAAGAAAATAAGAAGAGGAAAGAAAGAAGAAGAGGAGAGGAAGAAGAGGAGAAATAAATAAAAAGAAGAAAAAAGAAGAAAAAAAAGAGGAGAAGAAGAAAGGAATAGAGGAGAAGAAGAGAAATTTTCTCTTCTTCTCCTGTCGGGGGAAACTGTCCACCCATGAGCACCTATGGGACCGGAGCCCCTTCTACGTTGCGGTAAGGGAGCGGAGGGAGCACGGAGAGCAGATCGAGGAGCACACGCGGGCAGTTTACCCAGGTTCGGGCCGCGCGGACGCGTAAAACCCTACTCCTCCTTTGGTTGTATTAAGTTCTTGGGCTCGGGAGCTTGAAAATCTACAGTACCAGCTGCACCGAGCGAGGGAGTGTGTGAGTTTCTGGGATCGAACCCCCTCTACGTTGTGCATGGGCCTCCTTTTATAGCCCAAATGGGTCACCGACAGGTGTCAACGTAGAGGAGGGTAAAAATGTAAAATTGGTGGTAGTTGTAACAGTGCATGAACAGTGTATGAACAGTGGTCTTCACCTAACTCTGACGGTGGGGGACAAGAGCATTGAATGCCCGTCGCCGTCGCCCCAAAAAGCGTCCGTCCATGCGTCTCCGTTCGCCACGGCGATGTCTTTGTCACCGTGGCTTGCCACCGTGTACCCCAGGCTGCACAGCCGTATGCCACGCGCCCCTGGAAGGGCCCCAGGGCGACGCGTGGACAGACGAGCTGGAGCGCAGGCACACAGTGTAAGTCTCCCCCGACAAGCACCTTGCCGGGGTCACTATCTTGCCGGGCCCGGAAGCCTTGCCGCTCCCCGGGCCCTGCCGGGGCGTACGATGCGCCACGATGTATCTTCTGAAGTGTTATTCTTTGGTCTTCCTGGCAAGCACCTCCTGACAGGGTCTTTGCGTTGGAAAGATGTCCTTGAGCCTGGTGCGGCCTTCCCGGCAAGCTCCTCTTGCCGGGGTTTTGCCTCTTAACTTGAATACTTTGTTCTTGAATGGCTTCATATGGACCAGAGCGGACCTTGGCGAGCGCGTGGTAAGCCCTGCCACGGGAAGGTGCTACTGCCCGTGCACAAGTTGGGGTACTAAGGTACCCCTATCTTAGTACACCGACAGGAGCCCCCGGGCCTGGGCCACACACGGTGCCGAGCGCTGTTGGGCCAGGCCCAAGACAGTGTATGGGCACACGCGGCCCACGGCAAGCCGTATCCCTCTCCGTATCCGCCGCATCCCTCCCTAACGGCACGCGTCGATTGCGGCGTCGTGGGAGAGATCGTGGCCTGTTCTTTAATGGGAAATGCGGAACGTCCCCCACTTCCCCCTTAAAAGCAGAGGAAGCAGGGGCAGTTTCCCCCATCGCCTTCATTCCGTCTTGAATCTCCAGAAACCCCCATCGCCCTCTGCCTCCCCAAAGGTCGGCAGAGAGACAAGCTCCGCCCTTCCTCCGCCATTCCCAGCATCCGCGGCGCCGTCGAGCTCCTCGCCTCCCTCCTTGCCGTCCCCGCCATGGCTCCGAAAAGCGACAAGGCGAAGAGCGACAAGGCAAAGAAGGAGAAGTCCGAGCAGGCGGCGAAGCTGGCAGCCATGCGGAGAAGGATGGTGGTCTTCCCGCCGAGGCTCGGCGCGAGGGAGCTCCGGGACAAGTATTACTTGTTCTGGGCGAGGGAGACGAAAGCTCATCCCCGCACCAGAGTCCTCCCCGCCGTCGCCGTCGACATGTTCCCGGGAGGTTACTTCTACTTCGCTACATTCTTCCACTGTGGTCTGTGTCCCCCGTATTCGGAGTTTTTCTGTGATGTGATGAACACGTACGGCCTCCATCTTCTAGATTTCACCCCCAACGCCGTCCTTACGATGGCCATTTTCGCACATCTGTGCGAAAACTTTGTCGGGGTCCACCCAAACGTAGCTCTTTTCCGCCATTTCTTCACGCCTAGAGTAGAGTCCGGATCCCCACTCTCCGGCGGCATCTCCTGGATCTTCAGGTTGAACAAAAAGGATGCGTACTTGAAAGGGGAGCTTCGCGGCAAGTGGGAAGAGTGGAGGGCTGACTGGTGCTGGGTCATAGAAGAGGAGCCCCAGCAGTTTACCTCGCCGCGCCAGACTGCAATAGTGTGCGGCAAGGATTGGAGCGATTTGGCCCCGGAGGACGACAAGTTGGAGATCGCCCTTATTAGGATCCTTCGCCTCCGGGCCGCCAATCTGACTGTGGGTGAAGTTGGGGCCGATTTCCTCCGCCGCCGCATCGCCCCTCTGCAGGAAAGAAAGAGACCTGCTTGGGAGTTCGGCAACGCGGCAGACCGCATGAGGTTGCGCCCCGGGTTGAACTACAATTTCACCGTCTTGGAGCTGAAGGGGATGGTCCGGGAGTTGTTTAAGCATGACCCCAACCACCCGGAGTGGTTCCGACCGTCGGTGGGAGTAGTGCCGTTGTGCAACAACACTGCCCTCAATTCCATCCGCGCGGTGATGCCGGAGTGCGACTCCCACGGGGTCGTCCCCACTTGGTTGGTGCCTTCAGCGGAGACCGTGCAAGCCTTCTTCGACAACTTGGTCGAAAAGCCCCGCAACGCCGAGGAGAAGAAAGGCCTCACCCGGGAGACCACCGACCGGGATGTAGCATTCATTGCCTCCAGAATGGAGGAGGCCGCCGCAGCTGCGGCTGCGGGCGAATTTGGATATACCGTGGACGAGGCGGAAGCAGCGGACGCGGTGAGCCAGGCTGAGGAGGAGGAAATCCTCAAGTTGTTGAAGCTCCCGCCCGAGGAGTTTGCCGGAGAGTCTTCCGGGGAGCCTGCCGGGCAGGGTACTGAGTCCAGCGGGCCCGCCGAGGAGGAGGAGGACGCCGAGTCCGGAGATTCTGACGAAGACTCTGGTGGTTCTCTGAATCTTGACGACGCCTCCTCATCCTCGGAGGACTCTCCGCCGCCACCAAGTCCTCCGCCACAGCAGAAGAAACGCCTCTGCAAGGCTGCCGAGCCGGCGAGGCCACAGGCGCCCCGACAACAGCCGAAGCGTCGTGCGACGCGCGCCACCACGACGAGCAGGGTCGTTAAGGAGGCGCCCCGAGCCCGAGCGGCAAGCGGAGGAGGATCTTCGCGGAGTGGCTCTGGTGTCCCTTCTGCCCCTCGGTCCTCGGCGACGACTGGCGTTGGGTCTTCACAGCCCACAGCTCCGGAGCCCGCCAAGCGCCCGAGGGAGCCTTCTCCTCCAGCTCCTCGCGCTGGAACACACGAGGCAGGGTTTGACTTCTCCGCCCTCAGCTCCGACGAAGAGGAGGAAGAGTGAGTACTTGCAATTCTTATTCCCTTTGATTTTGTCTTGATTCCTCTTGCTTGGTTCTAATTCTGATCTTGTTTGGTTTCCAGGACCTTGACCCAGCGGATGGCGAAGAGGGCCAAGATCCCTGTGGTTAACATCGAGGACGACGAGCCCGTCGCAGCGGCAAGTGACGCGCCAGCGACAGGCTTGCCGGACCAGCCTGCTGCCCCGGAGAGCAGCCCCCAGCGCAGCCCCCAGCGTAAGTTTTGTGTTTACTTTTCTGCTTGGCGAGCACGCTTGAGGTTGCTATCTTTATTGATGTCTTCTTGTCTTGTGCAGAAGTGGAGCCGCAGCCGCAGGAGCACCAGGAGGTCGCCCCCGACGAGCCGCTTGCTCCACCCTCCCCGCCAAGGATGAGCTCCCCGGCGAGGGACAGTGCTCCGCCAAGGGCGGGTACTCCGCCAAGGGCGAGTACCCCGCCAAGGGCGAGCAGTCCGACAAGGGTGAGCACCCCGCCAAGGGAGGGCGCGGGCGGCCCTCCGCCAGCAGGGGCCACTACTACGCCGCCAAGGGAGAGCTCCCCGGCGAGGGACCCCGTCATCGAAGAGGCCCGCGCAGGTAAATCCTTGTACTTTCTTCTTCTTGAATTCATCTTTTTTGGATATTTGCTTGACAGATCTTTCTTTTCTTTTTCTTTTGCTGTCAGACCCGCCCGCCCCGGAGCCGATGGAGACGGAAACCATCGCTGAGGAGGAGATGCGTGGTGAAACCGGCGACGGCACTGCCGCGGAAGGGATGGCTAGCGCCGACGAGCCAGCCGCCGAGGAGACTGCCCCAGCCGCCGACGCCGCGGCTGGGGAAGGGACCGGCGGCCATACCGCGGGCCCGGAGGCCCCGGGAGCGCCGGACGCTGCACCGGCCACCGACCCCTCTGCCTCCGCACCTGGGTCGGGCGTATATCTGGAGGCCGCCAACGGGGTCTTCATCCAAGTCCCGTGGGCATCCTCATCAACGGCACCAGCGGAGGGGGAGACCTTCGATGGAGAAGTTCTCGCCTCCGCTGGGTTGAAGGTCGTCGACGCGCCCGGCAGCAGCGACGAGCCCGAAGAGGAGAAGCTCCTGCGTCGACTCCTGGGTCTGTACCGGGCCAGGCAAGCCAAGCTGGAGTCCCGAGAGGCTCTGGCTGCCAAGGCCGGCGCTGACTTGGAGAAGCGCGCTGCGGAGCTCCGTGCCGCCAACCAGGCGGCCCTCCGAAACTTGGCGGAGGAGCGCGAAGAGCTTGTCGGAGCACACCAAGCCTTCCTCCTCGAGAAGGCCGAGGTGGATGAGCAGCAGCGTCTGGCCGCCGAGGAGCTGTCCCGGCGGGAAGGAGTGCTCAACCAGTGGAAGGTCGACCTCGACAGTCACGAGGACGACCTCACCGCTCGTGAGCAGGCCATTGGCGGGGCTCTGCGGGAGGCGAGGGATGCTGCCACTGCCGCAGAAACCGCCAAGAGGGAGCTGGAGGCCAGGGTGGCGCAGCTGGAGTCGAGCCTGAAGACGAGCGAGGAGAGCGTCGCCGCGCTTAACTTGGCGCGGGAGAAAGACACCCACACCAACTCGGATCTGCAGGTCCGCCTCTCCGACAAGGGCCAGGAACTCACTGCCGCCAAGGACTCCATCGCTGACCTGGAGTTGAAGGTTTCCACTCTTATAGACTCGCTCGACGCCGCCCGGGACCGCGAGACGAAGCTGAAGGACGAGCTCCGCAAAGAAAGGTCCTTGCTGGAGAGCGCCGCCGTCTCGCAAAACAACTTCAACCGGGCGGTGGAGCAATGGACTGACGAGTTGGTCACCTCCGCCGCCAACATTGACATGGAGATGATGGCGTTGAGGGCGGAGCACCTTGTGTACTCCCCCGACGAGAGCCTCCCCCACAGCGCCAGACTGAGTCTGTTCTTCAGGGGAGTGGCGCCGGCGCTTGCGCGGCTGTGGGAGAAGATCCCCGTGCAGCTGGCCGACGAGGCGCGCCGGCTTTGCATGGGTACCATGGAGCGGGTGCTGTCGAAGATTGTCTACCGTAACCCTGGGATCAACCTCGTCAACGTCCTCCGGACCCTGCCGCCCGAAGCTAACCAGGAGGCGTTGAAGGCCCAAGTTGCCCACATCGTCGCCAAGGTGGGCAAGATCCAGAGGGTCGATGGAGACCGCAGGGACTAGGCTTCCATCTTTCTGCTTCCTTTGCCGCTATAGATTAAGTCATGGATAGTAGTTGGTTAGGACAGCGGCGAGTTATCTCTGTAATATATACTTTTATTTTGGGTAATCAATGCAGTGTTATCTCCCTTGCTTAGTCCTTTCACTTTGTATGCATTCCACCCTACGCGTTTAGGGGACTTGCCGGCAAAGGGACCCTTGCCGCGAGCGCTGAGTGCGGGACTCTTAGCAGCCTGCTAGCAATGCCCTTGCCGGCAAGAAACCTTGCCGCAGCTAGTCGCAGCACACTTAGGTTGCTGAGCGAATTCGAAAACGAAGTAAGGACGCGACACTTGTCGCAGCTCACTTAAGCCGTTGAGCGTGCTCGAAACAAAGCAAGGGCGCGGCTAGCCACGGGTAGGTTCCTCCGCGCACAGGTTTTCCATACAAAGTGTGGTTGTTCAAGGAAGAAAACTATGAGATTTAAAAATTTGGAATGCTCAAACTTTGGTAACTTAGCTTTCATGTGTTGTCTGTTTCCCGGCAAGGCTTCTCTTTCTTGAACAGCACTTGGCCCATACCTCTATCTCCTACCCCCCACCCCCCCCCCGGCAAACTTGTGCGCGAGGGACACTTCTTCTGCTTAAGAGAAGAAAGAAAAGAGGAGGAAACAGTAGTATGGGGCCTTGCGGCTTGTTACTGCTTACCGGGAATGCATGCTGCACAAGGTGTCAGATGATGCATGCAAGTAAAAAAAAAAAGCATGAAATGACAAACATTGTGAAGCAAAGAAGTTTTACTGATGCACGGGGTCTGCGCCCGGCTTTGTACAAAGGTTTACATGCAACATCGGCAAGACTTGTACAAAAGGTGGTTGCCGGAGCGGATCACGGCAACCGCGCCTTATGGGTGAAACTTGCGAAGATGCTCTATGTTCTAGGAGTTGCTCACCGGTAAGCATTCTTCGGTCTCAAGGCGGACAGCGCCGGGCCTTGTGACTTGTCTCACCCGATAAGGGCCTTCCCACTTCGGCGTCAACTTGTTGGAATTCTTGGCGGACTGAACACGCCGAAGAACAAGGTCGCCTTCCTCGAGACTCCTGGCCCTGACCTTGCGGCTATGGTAGCGACGCAAGGCTTGCTGATATCGAGCAGCTCGTACAGCAGCCTGGAGACGTTCCTCCTCGAGGAGCAATGCATCATCTTGCCGCAGTTGCTCTTGCTCGAGCTCATCGTAAGCGAGCACTCGAGGAGACCCGTATACGAGTTCCGTGGGGAGAACTGCCTCTGCTCCATAGACAAGAGCAAAGGGTGTCTGCCCGGTGGCTCGATTTGGTGTCGTCCTGATTGACCAAAGAGCCGCCGGCAACTCTTCTATCCAGTTTCTTCCGCACTTGTGCAGCCTGTCGAAGGTTCTTGTCTTGAGTCCGCGCAGCACTTCAGCATTTGCCCTTTCTGCTTGACCATTGCTCCTTGGGTGAGCAACAGAAGCAAAACAGACCTTGGCGCCAAGGTCTTGGACGTATTGCATGAAGGTGCGGCTTGTGAACTGTGCGCCGTTATCGGTGATGATCCTATTAGGGATTCCGAAACGGCAAACAATTGACCTGAAGAACCTGACTGCTGACTGTGCTGTTACCTTCCTCACTGGTTCCACTTCTGGCCACTTTGTGAACTTGTCGATTGCAACGTACAAGTACTCAAAGCCCCCGACAGCACGGGGAAAAGGGCCGAGGATATCGAGCCCCCAGACCGAGAAGGGCCAGGACAAAGGGATCGTCTGGAGAGCTTGAGCTGGCTGGTGAATTTGCTTAGCATGGAACTGGCACGCTTCACACTTGGTTACTTGTGCAGTTGCATCTTGGAGGGCTTCTGGCCAAAAGAACCCTTGCCGGAACGCCTTCCCGGCAAGTGCCCTTGCGCCAATGTGGTGGCCACATATGCCTCCGTGTATCTCTGCCAACAGCTTCTGTCCGTCTTCCCTGGAAATGCACTTCAATCTGACACTGTTGAGCCTTCTTCTGTACAGCTCGTTGTCAACGAACTGGTACATACTTGACTGTCTGGTTATCTTCTCTATCTCTTCTGGTTCTTCGGGAAGTTCTCCAGTTTGAAGAAAACGGACGATTTGCTGTGCCCATGCTGGAGCCCGGGGCTCAACAACAAGGACTAAAGGCATCAGTGCTGCTGCGGGAACCTCAGCTTCTACGGCAAGAACCTGCGGCTCTGCCGGAGCTGAAGGTTCCCCGGCAAGCCTGCCGGGGCAAGGCTTGTCGGGAACGCCTGCTTCAACTGCACAGACCCTTGGGTCCGCAGGAGCAGACTATTCCTCAGCATTTTGGTTGCTGATCTTGGGGACCTTGGCGGCGGCTTCGGGAAGATCCGCCGGCAAGTAGTCGCCGGAGACCAACTTCCTCTTCTTGCTTTGCTCAACTAAGGGTGTGACGGATGGCTGAGTTAGCTTGAGCACGAAGGTCCCTGGTTCCACAGGTAACTTCATTGCAGCACACTTTGAGAGGCCATCCGCGATATCGTTCTGGGCCCTTGGGACGTGCTCCATCTGCAAACCTTCAAAGTGTTCTTCAAGCTTCCTCACTTCATCAACATAAGCTTCCATCAATGGGCTCTGGTAACTCTTGTTCACTTGTCGGACCACCAGCTGTGAATCCCCCCGCACAATCAGCTTCTTGATCCCAAGTTCGGCCGCAATTCTGAGGCCGGCAAGCAAACCTTCATACTCAGCAGTATTGTTTGTCGCTTGCTCCTTGGGAAAGTGCATTTGGACAACATACTTGAGGTGCTCTTCGGTGGGCGCTATAAGTACCACGCCAGCACCGGCGCCTTGCAGCGAGAAAGCACCATCAAAGTACATTATCCACTCTTTGCTTGCTTCTTGGACGGGGACGCTCATCTCTAGAACTTCCTCATCTGGTGTTGGTGTCCACTCTGCTATAAACTCTGCCAAAGCTCTGCTCTGTATAGTTGAAGTACTCTCGAACTTGAGACCAAAGCTCGACAGCTCCAATGCCCACTCGACGATCCTGCCTGTTGCTTCTGGATTCTGCAATATCCTCTTCAACGGAAAGCGAGTGACCACCGTTATCTCGTGTGCTTGGAAGTAATGGCGCAGCTTTCTCGAGGCCATGAGGAGGCCGAAAAGCAACTTCTGCACCCCAGAGTATCTTGATCTAGCCCCCTACAAGAGAGAACTTACAAAATAAACTAGGCATTGCACCATCTTCTTTCGCACTTCTCCTTGTTCCTGCGCAGACTTGTCCTTGTCGGGGCCAGAGCTTATCGGGGAAGCCCCCTGCTTGTCGCTGGATGTGCTTGCCGGGGATGTGGGTTCCTCATTTGCCTCCCTCTCCGCTACTAACGCAGCACTAACCACTTGATTGGTTGCCGCTAAGTACAGCAGCAACTTCTCTTGTGGTCTAGGTGCGACAAGTATTGGAGTGGAGGACAGGTATCCTTTCAAGTCTTGCAGCGCTGCCTCCGCTTCCGGAGTCCATTTCATAGGGCCAGCCTTTTTCAAGATTTTGAAGAAAGGCAGGGCGCGCTCCGCAGACTTTGAAATGAACCTGCTGAGGGCAGCCACACAACCAGCAAGTCTCCTTACGTCCTTGACGCGCTTCGGGGCTTCAATCTGCTCGATGGCTTTTATCTTGTCGGGATTGGCTTCAATCCCCCTCTGGGACACGAAGAACCCGAGAAGCTTGCCGGAGGGGACTCCGAAGACGCACTTCTCGGGGTTCAGCTTGAGTTGTATCTTTCGCAGATTCTCAAAGGTTTCTTCTAAGTCTTGGATCAGGGTGTCCTTGCTCTTGCTCTTGACCACTATATCATCCATGTAGGCTTCTACATTCCTGTGTATCTGTGGCTCAAAAACAGTGTGCACCACCCTTGAAAATGTTGAGCCTGCATTCTTCAATCCAAAGGGCATGCGTATGAAGCAGTATGTGCCACATGGAGTAATGAATGCAGTCTTCTCTTCATCTTCCTCAGACATGAATATCTGGTGGTAGCCTGAGTATGCATCGAGAAATGAAAGCAACTCACATCCAGCCGTGGAGTCAACAATCTGGTCGATGCGCGGCAAGGGAAAAGGATCCTTGGGACATGCTTTATTCACATCAGTGAAGTCTATACAAAGTCTCCATTTCCCATTAGCCTTTCGCACGACAACTGGATTGGCCAACCACGTAGGATGGAGTACGCCTCTAACGAGGCCTGCTGCTTCCAACTTCTTTATCTCTTCAGCAATGAACTCTTGGCGATCCACAGCTTGCTTCCTGACCTTCTGCTTGACGGGCCGCGCGTGAGGACAAACAGCAAGCTTGTGCTCAATTACCTTCCTGGGAACGCCGGGGATGTCAGACGGTTGCCACGCAAACACGTCGACATTCGCTCGCAGGAAGGCAACGAGCGCGCTTTCCTATTTGGGGTCGAGCGTAGCACTGATGGTGAAGGTACCACCAGTGCCGTCCTCCTTGGCGGACACCTTCTTGGTTGCTGGTGGAGCTGCCATTCCTTTCTTACACTTGCCGGTGGAGCTCGATGGTGCGTCCTCGACGGCAGCGCAGCACTCCGAAGAGGTGCGTTTGCCGGAGTGGGCCCCGGAGCTCTTGCCGGACTTGGTCTTGGTCCTCCCCCCGGGAGCTTCAGCGGCAAGTGCCTTGCTGTCTGCTGCGGCTGCTGCATCCCGGTAAATCTTGTCGGCGCAGATGAGCGCGTCCTTCTTGTCGCCGGGGACAGAGATGACGCTTATCGGCCCCGGCATCTTGAGCATGTTGTACGCGTAGTGGGAGGCTGCCATGAACTTGGCGAGAGCAGGACGGCCAAGTATCCCATTGTACGGCAATGGGATATCGGCAACGTCGAATGTGATCCTCTCCGTCCTGAAGTTAAGCTCTCCGCCAAAGGTCACTGGCAGCGTAATCTTCCCCTTCGGCTTGCTCCTTCCCGGGTTGATCCCTTGGAACGACCCGGTTTCTTCGAGCTCGCTGTCGGGGATCTGCAGCTTCTTGATCACAGCGGAGGAGATCAAGTTGAGGCCGGCCCCGCCGTCAACCAACATCTTGGTGACCTTGAGGTTGCGGATAGTTGGTGAGACCAACATCGGCAAACACCCGACCGCCGTTGTGCGGTCAGGGTGGTCCTCAAGGTCAAAGACGATGGGTGTGCCGGACCATTTCAGTAGCCTGCGCGATTCGACGGGTGGCTCTGCCGCATTCACTTCCCGCACCCACTGCTTGAGTTGGCGGTGGGAAGTGTGCAGAGAGGCACCTCTATCGATGCACAGAACTTCTGTGGCCTTCTGGAACTCTTGCTCGCTGTTGTCTCCATCTTCCATGTCCTCATCGTCGTCTTAATCCTCGTCCTTGTCGCGGCCCCGGGGAGGTCTGTCACCTTGCCGCTGCTTGGCCTTGCCGCGGCGTCCTCCCCGGCCATTGAACGGCCGCTTCTTGCTTGGCTCTCCTCCGCCTCCTTGGGCCTTCTCCTTGTCGCGACGCTCGTATTCAGCCTTCTGCTGTTCTACGAGGTACTCTACCCTCTTGCAGTTCTGGAGATCATGGCCCTTGGTGCGGTGGATCTTGCAGTACTGCTTGTCGGAGCCGTCCTGCTTGTCGGCTGCCACTACAGTGGCGGGCTCCTTGCCGGAGCCACCAGCCTGTGTTTTCTTGGTGGGAGCCTCCTTGCCGGACTGCTCGACAACAAGTACTTCTTTGCTCTTCTTCTTCTTGTTCCGCCGCCGGTTTTTCCTTGCCGGGGCGGCATCCTCGCTGTCGCTTCCTCCTGCGCCGGTATCCTCTCCGGGGAGTCTCCTCCCCTCTTCAGCGTGGGCGCACTTGTCAGCCAGAGCGTAAAGCTCGCTGACATCCCGGATCTTGGTCATGGCCATCTCCTCCCTCATCCGGCGGTTACGCACGTTCTGGTGGAACGCGCTGATAACCGCGGCTGGGTGGACATCGGGGATATTGTGCTGAACGCGGCTGAACCTTTGGATGTATTTGCGCAGGGACTCTCCCTCCTTCTGGGCTAGGATGTGGAGATCGCTCTCTTGGCCGTGGGGTTTGTGGCCACCCGTGAAGGCGCCAACAAACTGGTGGCACAAATCCGCCCAAGAAGATATGGAGTTCTCCGGCAAGTGCATAAGCCAAGACCTGACGTTTGGCTTAAGCACGAGCGGGAAGTAGTTGGCTAGAATCTTCTCATCGCGTCCCCCGGCAGCCTGCACCGCAATGGTGTAGATGCTGAGGAACTCCGAGGGGTGTGTCTTGCCGTCGTACTTCTCGGGTACGTCGGGCTTGAAGTTCTTTATGCTGGGCCACTGGACTTGCCGCAGCTCTCGGGTGAACGCAGGGCAACCTGCCGCGTACGGCAAGTCGCCTGGCTCACCGGGCGCGTGCACGTCAACAGCAGTCCCAGCGCGCTGGTCTGATTGTCTTCGGGCTTCTCTTCGACGCTCGATACGAGTTCGAGCGTCCTCTTGCCGCCTGTCGTCGAGGACTTGGCGTTGATCACAGCGAGCCCGCGGATCCGACGACGCCGTGGAGTCGTCGTCGACGTTGATCCGGCGGGGTGGCGATTTCTGCTTTCGCGGCGGGGAGTGCACGGTTGTCGCACCCCCGGCGGTCTTGTCTCCATCGGCCTTCGCTTGGTCGACTTACCGCGGGCGTGAAGTCGCCGGCTGCTGCGGCGTGTCGTTGTTGGCGAAGGCGATGAGGCTCTGGATTGTTGCCCTCCAGTCTTCGGCCTTGTCTGCCGCTGGAGGGAAGCCGAGTAGCAGTTGGGCTCTAGCGAGAGCTTCTGCTGGAGAGGAGGGAAGCGGCGGCGAACGGTGCGAGGAGCGAGATATGCTCGGACTTCTAACAGGGTTAGAAGGAGCAGGATCTCGCCCCGGTGACTGCGCCCTGCTCGTACCAGCGCGCTGGCCCTGAGCATCCCGCGACCCACCGGTTTGTCCTCGTCCCAGCAGGCGTATGGTACCCCCGGTACCACATCGCTGCTGGTCCGGCACCTCCTGAGAGGGACGTGGTGCGTGCACGGACGCCGAGGTCTTGGAGTTCGCCCGGTCGTCCGTCTTGTCCTTGGACTTGGCGGCGCCGCGAGTGTCCTCGCCGGCGTCCACCCTTCCGCCAGCGTCCACCCCACCAACCGTTGGTTCTGGTGGTGGCGGGATCGACGCAGACGGGCCTCCGACCTCCGAAGCCTTCTTCTTCGGAGGCATGTTGGTGTAGTCGGAGAGGTTGATGAAGCTGGAAGAGTTGATGAAGAATGCGCCCGCGTGAGCGCCGGATCAGGTTCGCACAACCTCGACGCCCCCTACCTGGCGCGCCAAAGATGTCGGGGGAAACTATCCACCCACGAGCACCTATGGGACCGGAGCCCCTTCTACGTTGCGGTAAGGGAGCGGAGGGAGCACGGAGAGCAGATCGAGGAGCACACGCGGGCAGTTTACCCAGGTTCGGGCCGCGCGGACGCGTAAAACCCTACTCCTGCTTTGGTTGTATTAAGTTCTTGGGCTCGGGAGCTTGAAGATCTACAGTACCAGCTGCACCGAGCGAGGGAGTGTGTGAGTTTCTGGGATCGAACCCCCTCTACGTTGTGCATGGGCCTCCTTTTATAGCCTAAAGGGGTCACCGACAGGTGTCAACGTAGAGGAGGGTAAAAATGTAAAATCGGTGGTAGTTGTAACAGTGCATGAACAGTGTATGAACAGTGGTCTTCGCCTAACTCTGACGGTGGGGGACAAGAGCATTGAATGCCCGTCGTCGTCGCCCCAAAAAGCGTCCGTCCATGCGTCTCCGTTCGCCACGGCGATGTCTTCGTCACCGTGGCTTGCCACCGTGTACCCCAGGCTGCACAGCCGTATGCCACGCGCCCCTGGAAGGGCCCCAGGGCGACGCGTGGACAGACGAGCTGGAGCGCAGGCACACAGTGTAAGTCTCCCCCGGCAAGCACCTTGTCGGGGTCACTATCTTGCCGGGCCCGGAAGCCTTGCCGCTCCCCGGGCCCTGCCGGGGTGTACGATGCGCCACGATGTATCTTCTGAAGTGTTATTCTTTGGTCTTCCTGGCAAGCACCTCCTGCCAGGGTCTTTGCGCTGGAAAGATGTCCTTGAGCCTGGTGCGGCCTTCCCGGCAAGCTCCTCTTGCCGGGGTTTTGCCTCTTAACTTGAATACTTTGTTCTTGAATGGCTTCATAGGGACCAGAGCGGACCTTGGCGAGCGCGTGGTAAGCCCTGCCACGGGAAGCTGCTACTGCCCGTGCACAAGTTGGGGTACTAAGGTACCCCTATCTTAGTACACCGACATCTCCTCTATTCCTTTCTTATTCTCCTTTTTTTCTTTTTTTTGATCTTCTCCTCTATATGTTCCTTTCTTCTTCTCCCCTTTTTTTTCTTCTTCTTCCTCTTCTTTTTTTATCGGGTATGTCGTTGTCGATAAACCCCCTCCCCGATAACTTCGACA
>LR738713.1:40125744-40261485 GCA_902687465.1 Secale cereale | reverse complement strand
CGAGCAGTCGAGGGTCGAGGGGTCGAGAGGTTGCCTAGTGTCAAAGTATTGAAGAAATCCATGACTTCATCATTTGCCAGAAGTAACCGGGGCATGTTGGTATGAAGTTCTGCAAAGTTGTTTTGGAACGGAGTTCCTGATAGGATAATCCGTCTTTTGTTACGAATTATCCTATCTGGGACTCCGTTCCAAAATAACTTTGGAGAGCTTCATACCATCATGCGCCTGTTACTTTCGCCTAATGATGAGGTATTGGTTTTGTTGAATCCTTTGACACTAGACAAAATGTGACATGAGGGTGTCTAGGGTTGTGGATCGCCGAGCAGTCGATGGTCGTCCAGGGGTCGAGGGTCGAAGCTAGTTCTACGTTTGCCATTAATATATCCATCTGTCATGTTTGAATAATAATTGGCATGTTGTAAATATTTGTAGAAACTATGGACCACAACACCCGAGACGAAGCACAAGAAGCGATGTCGATGGACATAATCGCAGACGGACAAGATGCAGTCTTGTCGTTTCTCAACGACACCAATGAGCTGCTGGAAAGAGAGGAAGATCTAGGCTATGATATTGATGGCTCCGGTGACCCAATGCACATGGAAGAAGTGGACCGTGAGGACGGCTCCGGTGACCCAATGCCGGTGCAAGGAGACCGTGATGCTGGCTCCGGTGACCGAACCGAGTCCGGCCAGCAGGTATATATATTAGTTAAGCCTGTGCTGACTAGTTAATTGATGCATTCATTAACTCTCGTCTTTGTTCTTTTTTCTAGCCCTCCGGATCGAGCAAATCTTCGGTAAAGAGATGAGGCGCAAAGAAAAAGTTGAGGTCGGATGAAAAGTTTGAGATCTTAGAAATCTCGCGCACCGGCGAACCGATTGAACCCATCCGGACAAAGAACGCATTTGTTAATCAGTGCGGGGTTCTGGTTAGGGACAAGATCCCGATCAGCATCCATCAATGGTTAAAGCCGGCTGCAGAAGACGCTCAGGTGTCTTATGTCACTGATATGCAGAAAGAAGATCTTTGGACTGAGCTGAAGTCAAATTTCACCCTACCGCCAGAGGCTGATCCGGCGAAGCCAGTTACAAAGGAATTAATCAAGTCTTTTGCTCTTACGAAGATGGCAGACCTATTCAGGGGGTGGAAGAAACACCTGAATAAGTTTGTCCGCAAAAAAGAGACTCCGGAATTCCAGGGCATATATGAGAAGATCAGACATGACTGGCCCGCATTTGTGGCCTATAAGACATCGGAAAAGAGTAAGAAGATGTCGGCGACAAACCAGAAAAATGCTGCGAAGAAGAAGCATCACCATCGCACGGGGTCAGGTGGCTACCTCAGAGCCCGACCTAAGTGGGCCAAGGCTGAGAATGATCTGCTTCAGAAAGGGATCGAACCAGAGACAATGAACTGGCCAGACCGTTGCCGGACTTGGTTCTTCGGGGCTGGCGGAACCTTGGACCCTGTATCAGGGAGGTGCATTTGGACGGACAAGCAATTGGAAATACCACTCAGGAAGCTTCGGCACTATATCAAAGCAGCGCAGCAAGGGACGTTCTTTCCCGACAGAGAGAACGACGAGCTGACAATGTCCCTCGGGAATCCTGAGCACCCTGGACGGACACGAAGCACGCCAGGCTCCGTTCCGTGGAGTGCTGGGTTTCCGGACGCAGGCGGTTACAAATGCCACGAGAGGAGGAAGAAAATGTAGCAGACCGAACTGCACGCGCTGCGCGCCAGAATACAAGCGATAGAGGAACGAGAAGCAAATCGGGACAAAAGAACTGCCGAAGCTTCCCCCGAAGCTACCCCGCCATCTCAGCGGAGAAGAAGCGTGGCTTCCACCGAGCTGCTTCAGCCGGAGCATGTCTTGACGGCTACTGCCAGCTATCCCGTGGATGCTATCACGGAGGTACAAAATTGCCACCTTATGACGCAGTGGATAAATATGAAGGTCAAGGCGGCTGCTGACTCTGTTTATCCTACTGGACCAGGCGCAACTTTTCACTGCCGGCCGATTCCAGAAGGATATGCTAGGGTGATGGTGGATGAAATAACGGAGGGATTTGAGGAGCTCCAGCTTGACCACCCTACCGGTGAAGGGGAGACTCGGTTGGGTTCTTCACTGAAGACTCCATGCCTATGGCGGAAGGACCTCATCAACATTCTCAACTGGACGCCTCCGCCTCCTCCTCCTCCTCCGGCGAGTCAGGGCACTCCGCCTCCTCCACCGCCTCCTCCACCGCCTCCTCCTCCGGCGAGTGACGATCAGGGCACTCCGGCTCCTTCTCCGGCGCGTGGCGGCACTCCGGCTCCTTCTCCGGCGCGTGGCGGCACTCCGCCTCCTTCTCCGCCTGCGCCGGCGCGCCCGAGCAGCCAGCCTCCTCCTTCTCCGCCTAGTCAGCAAGGGCGGAAGAGACCTGCCGCCGCTCCGGCTGCTCCTTCTCCGGCGCGTAAGCAAGGAAAGAAGACAGCCGCTTCGTCTGGTCTGCCGACGTCTAGCAGTACAGCCAGAGGCGGGAGGCAATACAGATACGGTCCTTCTCTCACGCCTCTAAAGAAGTTACCATACGAGAGGTCCGACGAGGAAAACACGAAGATCGCTGAAGGCGAAGTGAAGGACTGGCTTGAAGGGTTGAAAGCACAGAGACATCCACCTCCGGAGGAGAAGATAGATCCGGTGAAAGCAAAGCGCACTCTTGCTGCCCTAAAGAAACCAGCGAAAAGTAAGCCGAAGGACAACTATGAACCGCATTATTGAAAAGTCATTTCACGAAGCGAAGCGGTCGGGAAGTACTAAAAGTGATCAAAGGTTAGCAGAAGGACGAGCTGGGAAACAAATTGCCCAGTTCGGCGAACAAGCGGACCAATCGTGCCCCCCGCTCAAGGTGTCTAGCGACATGGTCGCTAATGATCCGAGGATGGTGCCCGGTTATAGCAATCTTGGAGATTACCTGTCCGACGATGTACATTATGAATTCTTGGAGGTGCAGATACAAAGATACGAGTACGGGAAGCCTCTCGTCAAAGATGAAAGATCTCTATCAACGAATATGCGAAGATTGCATGATTGGTACTTGAAAATCTGCACAGAGTCTGGGGGAGGCATAGTTTGTATGTGAGAGTTAAACCGGAGCATGACCGCGTTGGAATTGAACTGTTGCCTATTCCATTTGAGGAGTTCTATCAATTTTTCAATCAATTGGCCCTCTATAAAGCAACGGTCACCTGCTACTGTCTGTAAGTAGTACTACTTCTGTCATTAAGTCTCTCTATATAGCTCAGCTCTTTCATTGCATGTATTTATAATTATCCTCACTATATTATGCAAATTGAAGATCATCGAATTGAAGAAAAGACAAGTCGGTGATATTGGGTTCATTAACACATACCTCATAGATGCAACCGAGTTTAAATGGCGTGCCTCAGATACCGAGATCAGCTTGCTACGATCGTTGGTGGTAAATGAAAACAAAGATATAATACTCTTTCCTTACAACTTCAAGTGAGTGTTACTGTCTTGTGCATATTCGGTTTCCCTTATATATCAGACAAGGTTATAGTAATGTAATTGATGAGTTCATGCATGCGTGCGCAGCTTCCACTATATTCTCTTAGAGATTAAGCTTGAGCAGGGAGTAGTAACTGTCTTGGACTCTAAACGTAAAGATCCCAAGGAGTATGCGGACATGACTCAAATGCTCGATAGGTAAGTTAAATCGATCAATATTATCCACCATGCATATCAGCAACTTTGTTCATTTTTTATATCAAGTAATTGTTTTCTTTGTCTGGCAGGGTTTGGAGGAAATTCACAGAAAAAGCTCCGGGACTGCCGAAGAAGCTAGAATTTAGACACCCGAAAGTAAGTACTATATAGTAGCATGTTCCGCGCATCTCCTATATCTTGATTCAAGCGCTAGTTTCATCAATACCATTTGGCTTTCTTGCTTATCAGTTTGATTGACCTCTATTTTTTGTAAAGTGATTGTGGCAGGAACCCGGGAATGATTTCTGTGGATACTACATTTGCGAGTCCATCCGCCACACGACCTGTGAGCGGGGCTACTCTGAAGCACAATTTGAAGTGCGTAAGCAATTAATAATATTCATAATTTTATTTCATTACCATCATTTGTGTTGAGTTTCATTTATTCATATATATATATATATATATATATATATATATATATATATATATATATATATATATATATATATATATGTATGTATGTATGTATTGACCCCCTTCTTCAAATTAGATGTTTCGGATGCGGGATGAACTCCTAGCACCAGATCGTCTGCGAGCAATTCAAGAGGAATTGGCGGCATTCTTCCTTGAACACGTGATCGCGCCAGACGGAGAATACTATGTGGACCATGCGTCCATCGTATAGGAGATTATATTTGTAAGAGATAATTATTGTATATATGTACCCGGTAGTGTCGGATAGATATACAAGAACTTGTTGTTCGACCAATCTCTCGGAGAAGGAGAGGTGGTCGATATTACTTCTCTCTGTATGCATATATATGTTGATTACGATCTTCTGTTTCCTTCGTTTGCTTACTAGCTAGCTAGCTAGCGTGTCTACTCCTCTCTATACGTATGTGTAGTACGTAGCGTCGACCAAGCATGGACATAAGAGAGGACACCTCTCTCTATTAATTAGCTATCTAACACAATATATGAAACACCTAAATTAAACCCCCAAAACCTCCCAACCCTCCCCCCTCCCCTTTCAAAAAAAACATAAACCACAGCCACAGAAATGCTGACGCGTGGATGCCTTTTGGTCCCGGTTGGTGCCACCAACCGGGACCAAAGGCCCTCCTGCCTGGGCTCCGCGCACAGGCCACGTGGAGACCCATCTGCCCCGGTTCTGGATTGAACCGGGACTAAAGGGCCTGGGCATTAGTACCGACCCTTTAGTCCCGGTTCAAGAACCGGGGCTAAAGGCCCTAATGAACCGGGTCAAATGTCCCTTTATATACTAGTGAGAGCTACCGTGATATTATTTGATATAAACGTGAAAATTATCTTGAAAATGTGCATAACATCGACAATGCTCCTGAAGACGAGAATAATATTATAGACAATTATAGAGCTCAACTACTAAAACCAATAGTAGTAACCATTTTTTTTCCTTCTGGGTATAGTTGTGGGACTACCAGTAGCAAGTAGCACCCACAATCTTTAGGTGGATGTAAACAACAAAAGATGCGCTAGACTATGAAGTACAGTGGCTACTAAATGGTGTTCCGACTTGAAGCATTTCCCAAACATAAATCTCTATTGCACTTCAACCGCTTGCTGTAGCCGGTGTCAACCCATCCAATGATGGGCGGCAACAAATCAAAATCCACTCTACACTGAGTTTATTATGCTAGCAGCCATTCTATTTTGCCTCCAATGGATGCATGCGCCATAATGTTGAACAAGTCCAATCTGTTATATGACCTCAAAATATTTTGCCACCAATTATAATATTCTACACCGAGTCTATTTTGCCACCAATTCTATTGTGCTTAACCATATCAACTGCATGTGTTTGTTTTAGAACAATTACAATCTGGTATGTGACCCCAAAATATTGTGACATAATTTTGGCATCTTCATTGAAACAAATATCTAGATAGTGGTTTATTCTACATGATGATTTTATATATAATCAAGTCACTTACTAGATCTTAACCAGATAGAGGCTAGTAACAAAATATTAGTCTACTTTCCTATCATGACTTCACTTAAGCAAGTTGACCAACGTATTGGCCATCGCCTTGATATCACCATGTCCCATCAGCACTTTCTTCTAAATTTAGCGTTGATGATGACTCGAGCCTCGTTATCATTAAGCTTCAAGAAATAAAACCATAAACATGCTATGATGATTTGCCTCCAAAGAAAACACCTCATGCCAAAGGTACATGCAAGGATCGCACTTACTTTTGAAGAGTTTCTCCAAATTACTCTTTGGCAGACCATGTTTGTCAACCTCAGCTGGCTGCATCATCTTCAACTAATGCGACAAGGCCTTCCTCTTGGACTCAATTAGCTCGGCGAGTTCAAAATGTGAAACCTTCCTCTTCTGCTAGGGCTTCTTGGCCACATTCTCTTTTGAAATGGGCGCTGGCTTAGGCTTTACCTCCTCGGCCTCGGACTCGGTATCGTGGGTCTCAATGCCTTTTGGAGTCAAATTCCGTGTCTCTCACCTTGTCCCCAGGTCCATAATAATACCGAGTCCGAGGCCTATGAGGTGCAGCTCAAGATATCACTCTTTCAAACGAGAATGTGGAGGCAAGCCCTAGCACAAGAGGAAATCACAATCATTGTAGGCCACTTCATGACTATCTAAAAAAGATTCATTCCAGTGGTATGCTCAAATTGAGGCCTTCACAACATTGAAGAATTGTCTGGTCACTGCTCCTGTTATGGTTGTGCCTGATTTGACCCTACCATTTACTGTTTAAACAGATGCATCAGGTCAAGGTATTGGTTCTGTCCTCATGCAACAAGGCTGACCAATTGCTTATTTCAGTAAAACCCTTGGACCCAGAAATGCAGCTATGTTAACTTATGATAAGGGGAAGGTTTAGCTACTTTTGAATCCATGAAGAGATGGCGCCAGAGGAACTTATCGCCCCTCAAGAGGATGCGACGGCCAGTTCATTGATGAACATGTTCTTCCTAAGACTAATTTGGAGAAGCTCTTCCAAGAGAAATACAATACGTACATGTCCCTTGGGCTAGATGTGTTGGCACCGGAGGCAAAGCATCCCGGATTTTAAAATTCCATTCTTGAAGTTTGTCGACGACAAGGCCCAGGCCCTCAACGGTAAAAATGTGGATTACCGAAACAACGGTACTGATGAAACCTGGTGATATTCATATCAACAATAGGAATGATAGATTGTGGCATCCTGACTGAATAGAAATAATAGACTATTCATATCAACAATGAATTTTTCTTTTTCGGGATACCGGGTATGCATGAGTGACCGGGCTAGGAGAAAAGCTATCTATAAGGATATCTTCCAGCGTCCACTTTCGACTCGCCTTTTTGATGTATCATTCCTCTCGGATCTAAACTGAGACTACAAAGTGGTGGTGGAAGACATCAAGAAACACAGCGCGTCCAGCTACGGCATAATTATACATGAAATCATAGAGCACTAGTACGTTTACTTTGTGTAATTTCGATCACGAATTTAGGAGCTCGAATTTGTGGCTCACAACCTAGCAAAGCATGCTTTATATATTTGAAGGTGGTTGGCGAAAATGTCTACTTAGGCCAACCCAGTGATCTTCTCTTCATCGTTGTAAACATTGTGACCACATAAAAGATTGGCGTGATTGTCTGAAAAAGTGATTGCGTAAGGTGAAATTTCCTGGGCATTTTTATTCCGCGCTTGTGACACTATTACTTCGGTAATCATACGCAGTGCACACACCCACGATCAACTAGGTTGGCCCATAATGGTGAACTGCTTATGTTTCCTATGTAGCTTTCTGGCAGGTTTCGAGAAGCTTCCCACCATTTTTATGTCTTTTCTTTACATTTTGTTTTTCTTTGTTTTTTCCATTTTAATATTTTATACCATTCTCTATGCGTTTTTTTCAAAAATCATGAACAATTAGGAATTTGTGTTAGTGACATTTTTTTTATTGATGTGTTTCATATTTATAAATAATTTATAGTTCCTATGAGTAATTTAAAATATGTGAACGCTTTCAAATTTGTGAACATTTTCCCAATTCACAAACTTTTTTCAATTTTCCAAACTTTTTTGTAATTCATGAGCTTTTTTTAAACCAAAGAATATGTTTTCAAATCCGCAACATTTTTTCTAAAATCCGGAAATCTTTTCAATATTGTGAACTTTTTAAAATCCATTAACCTTTTCAATTCCCTGTAATTTTTTTAAATTCATTTTTTTCATTCATGAACTTTTTAAATTTCATGACTTTTTTGAATTTATGAACAAACATCTGAAGGATTGCCCAATCAAGAATGTGAAAACGCGATATTGAGCGTAATTATTTTTCTGTTTTCATTTCATCTCTATTTTAGGCAGTCTTTCTTCCGATAATTTCTTTTTTCTTATTTTCCTTACCTGTTTTACACGGATGGTTTTAAAATCATGAACATTTTTTAAAACACATGAGCATTTTGAAAACTCATGAATATTTTTTAAATTAGTGAACATAATTGAATTCAGGAGCATATTTAAAGTACCCAAACATTTTTTGCAAATTCGTGGGCATTTTCAAAACAATTAAGCATTTTTTTAAATATGACATGAATAATCCCATAGTTGGTTTTTTCTCTCGAGGAAACTGACTAGTAAACCAGAAGAATGAAAGGGAAATTATGCCATATGCGCTTGCCCGCTAATAACACGCAATGAGCGACGTATAGTAGGGCTCCGTAAGGGGACATCGCGCGCGCGGGGGCTTACTGAGCGCCCCACCCATGTTTTTAGAGGAAAAGGGCACCATGCCCCAGCTCCATTCCATAACGAAATGAAACAAAGTTCAGCGAGTTACAAAGAAGATCGCGGAGGAACGGCAGACCTACCGCCTCAGCCACAGCGCAATCGTACACGCAGGAAAACAAACAAAGCAAAAGCAGGACGGCTAGTGCTCTAACCCTATTACATTTTATGAAAGTTCAGTAGATTTCAAACGGGGTACTGCCACCACTTCTTTCTTTAGGTACAGGGGAAAACAAAACCCCCCCTTGCCAGGATTTCTTCAGTACACTTGCCCAGCATCAGCCAGGGTCTGGCCACATCAAGAGAGGTGGACTCCTTGCCAACTGCTCCAACTCCCTCGACCATTCTCCAAGCGTGGTTTTTGCACGATCTGAGGCTAGCTTTTCCCATAGAGAGAGGTTCAAAGCAGTCTTCCTCCAGATAGCCTGCATTCCAGGCCATACAGCAGAGTTGAATACCATGTTATTGCGAGTTTTCCAGAGAGCCCATAGGCCAGCTGCATGTATGATATTAATAGCAGCAAATCTGTCTCCCCTAGACCAACACGACGAGAAAGACATCATGTTGACATCCCCCTTGAAACCAGTCGGTCTAGTAATAGATTTCCAGAATTCCTCAGCAACAGCACAGCCAAAAAATAAATGATAGCAAGCTTCCAACTCAGAGCAAAACACACAAGTTGGATCCGACACAGCTTGCCTCTTAGCTAAATTGTCTCTAGTGAGCAGTTTGTTATTAGCTAATAGCCATAAAAAAAATCTGAATTCTAGGCGGAATCTTAACAGACCAAACAGCAGGAGTATTACTAGGTAGTACTCCTCCAAAGTTAACAAAGTTATAGAAGGATTTGACTGTGTAGACTCCCTTGGAGTTCATATTCCAGACCAGGGAGTCCTCCACGTCCGTAAATACAATGGACCTAGCTATCTCAATCAGCTCATGCCATAGACTCACAAGCTCTTGTGTGAAGCATCTTCTGAAAGAAATTTTAAGAGTGTCACCCTCCCAGATTTTGTCAACGGTAACATTATGTTCATTGGCTAAATCATACAGCTCCCAATATTCGGTGGCCAGTGAGGCATTGCCAAACCAATGGTCCTCCCAAAATCTAGCTTTTCTACCATTGCCTATCTTCCAGGAGAAACCCACCTTTGCAGCCTGGGCTGCCCAGAGTACACCCTTCCAGAAAGGAGAGGCCCCAGATGTAGTACAAGAGAAAACATTCTTATTCTGAAGGCTATATTTGGACTCCACAATGTTCTTCCAGATTTTACCTTCCGCATTGTAGTATCTGTTTACCCAAGAGGCTAACAGACACAAATTCATGTCTCCTATATTAGTAATTCCCAAACCCCCAAATTCCTTCTTGGTGGTAAGAGAACCCCAAGCAGCTAAATGATACTTGTGATGACCTTCATAGTCATCCCAAAAACAGTTAGCTAACTGAGTATTAATCAGCTTAACAGCCCATTTAGGGAATTTAATAAAACCCATCAAGTAAGAAGGAATGCTAGCTAGGCAAGCCTGAACTAAAATGAGTCTTTTGCCAAAAGAGAGGAGTCTACCTCTCCAGCCAGCACCCCTCTTAATAATCTTGTCCACAGTAGGCTGGAGATCCTCCCTCCTAAGCTTACTGTGGTGAAGTGGTGCCCCCAGATACTTAATAGGAAAGGAGTTGATCTTACAGCCTAATATTTGTGCAAAAGGCTTAGCCTCGTTACTCTCTATGTTAATAGGGACAAGATCACACTTATGAAAATTAATCCTCATGCCAGATATCTGTTCAAAGCAGGATAGAATCCATTTTAAGTTTCTGGCATGGTCAGGATTATTATCTAAGAACAACAGGGTATCATCTGCATATTGCATACTAATCACCCCAGCTGGGTTTGAGGGAGGAAAACCCCAGCAATCGAATTATTATTAGCAGCTTTAATCAGCATTCTAGTGAACACATCTGCTACTAGATTAAGAAATAAGGGGGAAGCAGGGTCACCTTGCCTAACCCCTTTGCCAACTATAAAAAAATCACTATTGGTGTCATTTATTCTGACTCCAACAGATCCATTATGGAGGAGGGATTCAATTTTACTCATCCACTTTGGGCCAAATCCTCTCTTCCTAAGCATTTTCAATAGAAACTCTCTACTAATCATGTCATAAGCCTTCTCATAGTCCAGCTTAAAACAAAAACCTGAAATGTTACTAGTGGCAACAGCATGTACCACCTCATGTGCAGCTACAATGCTTTCCTAAATAAATCTCCCTTTAATGAATGCAGTTTGGTTGGGGGCAATGATGTCATTGCAGACAGGACCAAACCTATTGGCAACACACTTAGAAAATATTTTGAAACTACAATTAGTCATAGCCAAAGGTCTGAACCTCTCTAATCTAATTGCATCAGGTTCTTTAGGTACTAGGGTAAGTAAAGAGAAATTAAGTCTATATAAATCCAATTTTCCAGCCTCCCAGTCTCTAAAAAGAGCAAAAAGATCGATTTTAATCAACTCCCAGTATTTCTGGTAAAACAAAAAGGATAAACCATCAGGTCCAGGGACTCCCTCAGCATATGAGCCAAAGACAGCAGACCTGATCTGTTCTTTAGAGAAAGGTTTTTCAAGAAAACTAACATGATCCAGGCTAGCTAAACTAGATTGATCCCAAAAGTCATCTTTGAGATCAATATCTATAGTAGCTTCAAAGCCAAACAGTTTTTTATAATACTCTACAGCAATATGAATTATACCTTTAGTGTCTTCTGCAGGCCCTGAGCTACTTTCCAGTACACTAATCTGCTTCTTCCTTCTCTTCTGGTTAGCCACAGCCTTGAAGTATCTAGTGTTCAGCTCCCCTTCCAAGATCTCCTTCTCCCTGGATCTCTATCTAGCTTTTATCTCCTCCCTCTTCCATATGTCATTCAGATCACCTGCAAATTTTTTCATTTTCTTTTTAGAGTTAGGAGAAAGCGGCTGAGACTCAGCCAAAATATCCAAGCAATTATACTCAGCCACTAGAGTTTGCTTCATTTTATTTTGAGCAGCCTCATAATTAGCAAACCAGCCTTTAGCAGCTTTTCTAGTTGTATGAATCTTAAACTGCCACACATCAATAGCTTTATTGGAAAGGCATTTGGTATTCCATGCTTTATGAATAACATCATCAAATCCAGGAATTTCCAACCACCATTTCTCAAACCTAAACATCTTATCAGTAGGGACACTTAAAGCAGTTGTATCTAGAATTAAAGGAGTATGATCACTACCAACTCTAGGAAGAGCCTTAACATGACAAGCAGGGAAAAGGCTATCCCAGTCAACTGAAATAAAAATCCTATCTAATGTAGCCATGACCAAGTCATCTTGGTTATTAGCCCATGTAAATTTTCTACTAGCATTTTTTTATTCTATAAGGCCACACTTGTTGACCCAGTCATTAAACAAGTCAGCCCAATGATGGTTAATCAAGCCTGTATTTTTATCCCCAGCTTCTCTGATAAGATTAAAATCTCCCCCTACTAAAGTAGGGCCAGACCAGCTAGCTAGAACAGAGTGCAGTTCATTGATAAATTCAAGCTTATGTTCCTCATAAGCAGAACCATAAACTGCTACCAACCTCCACACAGTACTATTGTGTTTAAATTTCAAAATACAGGAAATGCAGTAAGCCTTAATATCACACTGAATTATATCAAAATTATCCCCCTTGACACCAACCAGAATCCCCCCTGCTGTATTGATAGCAGGGAGCCAGTTCCAACAGAAACCACTTCTAGTATCAATGGCATCTAGTTGAGGAAGAGTAAAATTAGTTTTCTTAGTTTCACAAATACAAATAAAATCAGGTCAAGTTGCTTTAATAAGCTCCTGCAGACTGGCAATCTTGGAGGACCCATTCAGTCCTCTAATATTCCAAAAAGCACCAATCATCAATCTATTTTTGTTTTCTAGACATTCTCTTCCTACCCCTTTGGGTTGACACTTCTATCCATGAAGTGTCTTCCTCTCCTCCCTCTAAAGTATAATTACTAGGGGGGAACCAGGGGCTGCAGAGTTAACAGCAAAATTAGAAGACCTGCTACTTCCCTCCTTATTGACATCAATGTCGGGGGGAATAAACATGTCAGGGTTATCTTGAAGAAAATTATTCATCCTAACCAGCTCCAAATTCTTAATAATGTCGATATTAAGGTTGACCTTATCAGGATTTATACGTAAAGTCAAACCAGCTTTATCAGCATTGTTAGCAAGGAGCTCATTATCTAAACAAGCAAATGAATTTCAAAAAATTGCAGAGGTTTTACCTTTGGTAACTTCCAAATTCTGAACTTGCTTGAGCTCTTGAGCTTTCAAAATGGAGTTTTTACCATCTCTTTTAATCCTGTTGCTCATCCTACTTGCAACAACAGGTCCCCATTTCCCTTTTTCATGCCTATGGGCTTGAGGTTTGGGAGCTGGGCAAGAGATTTTGGTCTCAGGGTCACTATTTTTCAGGTCAGCACTCTTGGCAATAGCAGCTTCAAACTCAAATTGAGGAAGAAGTAGACTTCCACCCTTCTCCACAGGGGCTCTCTTGACTACTTCCAAATAGCTCTTGGTCATGGGAGCCTCCTGCCCTTTAGCTAGCATGGAGTTTTCACCAGCAGAAGTCCCAATAGGAGTTTGAGAAAGAGAAGTAACATTTCTGACCCTGGAACTACTTGGAGCAGAGGTATTTCCTTTGTCAGTTTGTTTCCCCTTGTCATGATCCATTTCTTCCCCAAGTAAGTCATCATTGCTATAGTCATCCTCTTCCTCATCTTTCTTTTGGTTTTCCTCATTCCTATCATCACTTTTAGGATTAGAGGGGTCATCAGAAGGCTTATGGTCAGGGGCCTCATTATCTTCATCTCTCTCCACTTCAAAGCTGAGAAGATATAGGTCTTGCTGAATCTCCACCACTCTGTCTTTAGGTATCAGTTGGGGGTCTCTCACAGCCACCTGAACTCTGACCACCTCATAAAAGCTCCTGAAAATCCCATGCCAATCCACATTAACAAGCACACCCAGGGATGAGGCAATCTGGGCTATGACTTTCCAAGAACACCACACAAGGGGAATTCTTACTATATTGATCCACACTTCTTGCAGGGTGTCATAAGTTGGTATTTCACCATGCCATTCCTTAAAAGAAACATTACCCCCTTGTTTTTTCAAATTAATGGACTTGAAAGCAACCAGGTCAGCCACTTTCTTGTGTGGAGGAAATCTAACCAGATACTGATAATCATCATAGAGTCTGATTTGCCAGAGCCAAATAGTTTTCCACATTTTAGCAAAGCAGTTTTCAAGCTCATCAGCAGTTATCACTCCTTCCTCAATGACTACCAGCCCCACATTCCCAATATTTAGCCAGTCACTATCACTTTTCTCACCAGCCTCAATGTGGAAGAATCCTAGGCCATTATTTGCACTCCCCCAAAATTGAGCACCTGGGTATGGCTGATACCATTTGGGGCATGCATCCATATGATGTCCTGGTGTATTGCAGATGAAACAGACTTTTGGTACTTGGCACATTCCAACAAAATGTCCAGGGAGGCCACAATTGTAGCAAATAGCACCAATGTATTTAGGATCCACCATATAGCCAACAGGGTCAGCAGTGTTTTGCGTGGAGGAGCCTTCACCCTATCCAGAAACAACAGCTGTCTGCTTGTGCTTGGCGTTGGCTTTCTGTTTTTTCTTGTTCTTCCCAGTCCCACTTTGTCCACCTCCTCCAGACACTCCACTGCTAGAACTAACTTGCTGAGGATACGGCTGTTGGAAATGCATAGGAACATTATGCGGCGGCATGTATGGAAAAGGGAACTGGGGTTGTTGCTGCCAAGGTGCCATCTGTTGGAAACTGATAGGCAGCCGGAGGAAAACCAGGGTACATATGCCCCATGGCTGGATGCCCTAGATTAGTGGAGCCAGTCCCAATTGGGAGGATGGGAGGCTTAGCATAGATGGAGAGGTGAGGATTTTGCTGGGCAGGAGCATGGGGGGCTGTCTGTTGAGCACGGACAGGAACCTGATCAGCAGCAGCCTGGTGCTGGGTAGGAGCCGGAGGGCGAGCAGATTCGTTGCGACTTCGGCCCGCTCCGTATCTACCTCCTCTTCCTCCCGGATTCTGCCCTGCCCCTGCGCCTGCCATATTTCTCACAACAGAGACAAAAGACGGCTTACCAAACTTCCGAGCCCACCAATCCCGCGAGAAGCTGAACTGCTTAGGCTCGAACAAGCGATCTGAAGCGCCAACAGGGAAGCAATCCGCAGCAGTGAATTCTCCTGTGGCAAACAGATCACGACGGACCCAGACTAGATTGGAGCACTGCCTCCGGCCATGAATCTGAGGGCGATGACGAACCCTAACCCTAGCCCTAGCCGCTGGGGAATCAGGACTACACCGAGTGGAGAGATTGCACATCGTCTTATAAGCAAGATGTCGAACAGATCTAACGGCTGAGGATTGAGGTAGGTCCATCCAACGATCACCAGCGCCATCGAGGCTGACCGCAGGGGCCCGCTCTCCTCTCCCTCGTCTCCACCCGCATCTCACTTTGGGGGGCAGAACCACAAAAGGCGGCGGAGACGGCAATCTCGGGCGATGCTCAGACGAGGCCCCTCTCGTATTGGAAATCAATCTAACTTGCCCGCAATCAACGGAAATGGAAACTGCACAGGACGTACCCGAATCGCCTGGAAGCAAAGCTCCACATGCTCTCACACCTCGCTCCGGAACAACCTCCACCTCCTGTGCTGGATCCTTGAGCAGGATACTGCATGAGGAGCCCCACCCATGTGAGGCAGCCACACGCTTTTATGAGGAGCTGCATGAGCACAAGGAAGAGTTTCATGGTGGTGCCCATATGTGCACTTATTCATATATTTCTTTTTTGTGCAACGGTCATCACAATCTTGAGTATTTAATATTCTTATAGGTTCAAGTTTTCAAAGTTCAATTTTTGAAAGTTGAAGTTTACTTCGCCTAGTTTCTTCTCAAAAGAAAAGAAAAAAAATCCTCCGTTCTCTTTACAGAAAAAAATTCACCGTTCACGATACCGAATATGTATCATTAGATCCATCATGTAATATATTTTCATACTGTATGTATTTGGTACTCCCTTCGTTTCCAATTACAATATATTTTGAATATTTCAAAATAGACTACACGCACTAACATGCGGCTATATTCATCCGATTCAAAAGACTAAATAGCATAAAACTACTATAATTCGGGCTAGATTCCAAAAAAACTACCGGATTTTTTTCTGTTGGTAACTACCGAATCAGGGGCGAGCTGTTTCAAAAAAACAAAATTACCTAGTGCTTATCAATTGATTGAGATTATGACAGGTCGGGCCCATGCCTAAACGAATCATTAGTTTGACCATTTATTTGATCGTTAACTTACACGTGGGGCCCACATGTCAGTGTCTCTTGCCATCTTCTTATTCTCCTCTCTACCTCCATTCTTCTCCTCCATTGTCCCTGCTCGCGAAACCGCCATGCTCATCGGCCACGCTGCTGGCTCATGCCGCCGTCCTATGCCATGTCAGGCTGCCGCCCTATGGCACGTCTAGCCCCCCTCCGCTGTTGCTGCTGTTAGGAGCTCGCTGGAGCTCCTGGTGACAAGGTGGCGACGAGGAGGCATACCAGAGGCCGACGACCCCCGCCACGCGCACGGCTTGGAGTCTCCGCCGTGCGCCATGGGGCTCTGGCTCGGGTCGCCGCGTTGCCTCGCGCCATCGGAAGCCGCCTGGGGGCGCCGCCCGCCATGGCACTACTAGGAAAAGGCCTACTAATGGCGCACCTATTTTGGCCATTAATGGGGCATTACTGGTGCGCTATTAGTGCCACGCCATTAGTATTTTTTACTAATGGCGCACCTGTGGTGCGTCATTAGTATCTGGTATACTAATGGCGCACCACAGGTGCGCCATTAGTATAGACCACGGTGCGCCATTAGTATTCCTCCCAAGGGGCCATATATACCCAGGTGCTTTGGCATACTAATGGCGCACTCTTGCGTGATGCGCCATTAGTAACTTTGGCATACTAATGGCGCACTGTTGGATGATGCGCCATTAGTATCCTTTGGCATACTAATGGCGCACTGTGATGTGATGCGTCGTTAGTATGAATATTAGGTTTTTTATTTTTATTTTTAATTTTCTGTTTTTTGCACAGGTTACAAAATGTATTATTGGACAGAATATAGACAGCAGCACACAGCAACAACAGATTCATCGAATACAATCGAAGATTAGTCTCTGAATACAATTCATCATATTAGTCTCCGAATACAATTCATCATATTAGTCTCCGAATTCAAAAGACCGAACAAAGATAGAACATTATATTACAAGTCTCGAGACCGCGAGTAGCGAGTTTGTCTTCACATTACAAGTCGATATCGATCATCTAAACTACCATCACATAGAAGAGAGCTGCGGTCATCACGATGAGCATCATCACGATGAAACTCGTCTTCATCCGGTTCCTCCAACGCTCCCTCCCCTCTCCCGCTAGATAGCGGGCGTATCTAGATTCCGCCTCCGCCCTAGTGGTGTACCCTTTGTAACTGTTACCGCTGAAACGGTGAACCTGTCTCCGACACTCCTCCCAGTCGTCGTAGACTCCGGGAACCTTACCCTTGTACACGACATACGACGGCATCGCTATGCACTAGCCAAACGAAACGTTAGTACCAATTCACAGACAATACATAAGCAATATATAAGTATGCAACAGAACGATCGGAAGAGAAAAGCAAGACATTAATAGCATCGATTACATCTAAGTTGAACGACTGTCGAAACCAAAGCGACATACTACAAGTTCATTAAAGTTTAATTACAACATGAGCCAATCGATGTTTCATAACTAGACACCGCATCACTACTTTCGACTCGACTCAAGGGACCGGAGCGTGGATGAAGCCGCCGTCTATCGTGGGAGTCATGAAATCACGGGCGTTGTCAGCCTGCATTTGTAGCATTATGTCTATGTCAGTTGGACGGTTGATTTCTGAGGTAGAACTGCCCCGAGGTACGAAGGACATCTTGATGGATGATTTCCGCAAACTCCGACTGGATGCGAAAGAATTCTTGTCTGATGTCCGCGTCCTGGATTGCCGACACGCTCGTGGCTCAATCTTTGAGTTTACTCGGTAGCAGAAGGTGATGATGGTCCCGTACGATCGACCGCATGTGATGGATGACGTAGTAGGCACCCTTCTGACCGCCAGGCGGCTGCTTGACGCAGCAGAACGTCGTATTGTGGGCGAACACGTGCTTGCCGTACTTACGAAGAGGCCTGGTGAAGGTGCCTCCAGATTTGGCGTAGCCGGGGAGAACATCATCAAGAACTTTCTTGACATTTATGTAGTCTACCTTCGACTGACGGTCCGAGTCGAAATACGTGGCCATGGAATATTTCGGGCTTGGGAGGATGAGTGTGCAATGTGTGTCACTGCACAAAACACGGAATGTTAAAAGAAAAACGATCGAAATCTAAGAATTCATATGTTATGGGGCGGTTGAGGGGACGACTTACTCGGGAAAGTAAGGCACGAGGAAGTTATCCTTATCTCGGTTTGCCAGAATGACGCCTTCGAGGTAAGAACTCGCGACTTGCCGGTCCCCAGCGCTGCCCAAGATCTTGGCACGCATGTAGAAGGGGTCGACTATCACGATGTCCGGGGTCTTGTCTCTAATGATCCGCATCTCCATACTCAGTGAAAATAGCCGAACGAAGGTGTAGTGCAGCGGATGAAGGTTAAACATAGCGAAGATGTTATCAAACCGCAGGACGATCGTACCTCCGATGGAGTTATCCACAAAGCCCTTGCCCTCTGGCACCTCGGCCGCGAAAACCGGGTATGCCACATCCTTCTCTCTGAGACGTCGTTTCCCCAAAGAAAGAACATTGTCATGCAGACTCCGCATAGCACCGGTTGCAGCATTGAGCATATTAGTCGGTAGCATCGGCCTACCCGCCACATGCACCCTCTTCATTATATCCTCAGGTGAAGGTGGCCCGTCCTGAGCACGGATCGTAGTCGGTGCCGGCTGGCTCGCACCCTTGTTAGTCTTTCTTTTCCGTGCCTTCTTCTTCTCCTGTAATGGGACCGAATTCTACTCACAGACCGCCTTCTTGAGTGTGTTGCGGCTGATAATATTTCGCACCTCGCCTATCTGAGGCTCGGTGAAGTCGGCAGCTGGAGGCGTCTCCTGAGAACTGAACGGCAGACGACGCCTGTTGCAACTTGGTTTCTCCGCGGTACCAGCTAGATCGCGCACGTCTTTTGTAGGGTTGGGTTCTTGAGAAGGAGGCCCCATAAATTCGCCATCGTACCCATGATGTGTAAAGTACTCATCGACTTTAGCAAATGTATCGTCGTCGTTGTCGTTGTCGTCGTTCGGATCCTGTGCCATATGCATGTTCGGATCCAGTGGCATGGGGATGTCCGGCACCGTTGCGGCGGTCTTGCCATGGCTTGGCGCCGGCACGACTGGCGGTGTTGTCTTTGGGGTGGTGTCCACCGCCCCCAAACGAATCTGGCTCTTCGGGCAAAGCAGCCTGTCACTAATGGCGCATCTGCTGGTGGTGCGCCATTAGTAGTTTTGCAAAAAAAAAACATACTAATGGCGCACTGTGGGACAGTGCGTCATTACTAGTTTAAACTAGTAATGGCGCACTGTGGCACGATGCGCCATTAGTAGTTTTGCAAAAAAAGAATAAAAAATATAATAAAAAAACAATAATAGTGGCGCACTCTGTGGCTGGTGCGCCATTACTAGTTACAACTAGTAATGACGCACTGTGTCTGGATGCGCCATTAGTATGTTTGGAAAAGAAAAAAAATGATACTATTGGCGCACCATGAGCCCGGTGCGCCATTAGTGTATCCACACTAATGACGCACCAGCACATGGTGCGCCATTAATATATAGTAATAGCGCACCGCATGTCTGGTGCGCCATTAGTGTCCATCCCATCTATAGCCTTTTTCCTAGTAGTGTGGGGCTCTGCTCGGGTCACCGCGCCGCCTCCCGCCATGGGGCCAATAGGGCTCGCCACCCGCCACGGGTAGTCGGCGTCCTCGTAGAGCATAGAGGCGGCAATTGGCCCGACGGCGTCATGCAGCATTAGTCGACGGCGGGCGTAGAGAGGAAGGGAGAGAAGGAGGTGAGGCGGAGGAGCGGTCGGGGTTGAGCGTCGGTGATCGCCGGTGGCGGGCAGCTTGCCGGCCAGATGAGGCGGGGGCGCGAGGTCCGATCAGGAGAGCACGAGAGCAAGAGGTGCCGTGCCAATGGCTGTCGTGGATTCGTTCTTAAATTTGAAGCATGGACTCAATTGCTTTTTACAAAAAAAGTGCAGGGACCCGATTGAAAACATTTCGTGGCTTGTTTGTTTATTTAATTTGTGTGCAGGCCCACCCCTAACGGTCAAACAATCAGAGCTCTTATGCGCGGGCCCAACTATCATAATCATGATTAATAGTAAAATACTCGACTATCAGGGTTTTTTGAAAAAGTTGACCCCTGACTTGGTAAATCCAATAATATTTTGGAATTGTAGCCCAAATTGTAGTAGTTTTATGCTATTTACTTGATTCAAAAAATGTTAGAACATCTTATAATTTACTCCCTCTGTACCTGTACTAGTTTCCCCAACCATAAGTATTTCGGTACAGAGGTATGAGAAAGTCACTGTTCATATTTAATCGTATAAGACTATTAGTAGAAAGTTTGACTAGCTCTATTTGACAGCAAAGTGCAGAAACTATAGTATTGAAAAACTGCAGTATTTTTGTCCATAGGTACTAAAAACCACAGTTTTGACATACCAAAGTATTCCCTCCGTCCGAAAATACTTGTCATCAAAATGAATAAAACGGGATGTATCTAGATGTGTTTTAGTTCTAGATACATCTCCTTTTGACCATTTTGATGACAAGTATTTCTGGACGGAGGGAGTATTTTGTAGTATTGGGAATACTATGACAGTGTTTGGCTGGTGCATTTTTGCAACGACGTAAATTAGCTACCTAGTCATTTCATAGCCGTTGCAAACATGCAAAATCTAGTTGACCAGTGGTCGCAAACTGAACGGCCATGTATAAACAGACCCAGCAGCATGCTAGGCATCAGCGGCAGCGGGAGGACAGCAGCGTGGCATGGAAGTGCGCGGCGTCGCTCTGGCTTGACTGCGACTTGGTCGACAGCCGCGAGCGCGGCGGGCTGAGGCATGGAGCGACGTTGAGGAGCAGCGTATGCACAGCAAGCAGCAGCGAGCGAGGCCGCTGTTAGAAATAAGGCATGCCACTGCATGCGTCGTGCGCGTGGCCGTAGCTCTATGTTTAGTCGTGTGTGTAGTAGCGGCTGTAGGGATCAGTTGGACTGGCCGCGTTGAGTGGCACAGCGGTGGCTGGCTAGCTACATGCATGGCGAGTCATGTGGCCGTTGAAAGAAGATGGATCTAGGCGTGCATGCAGGTAGTGGCTGGTGCCGTGCAGTTGGTGCATGCGTGAGCTAATTAGTTAGTGCTGTTAGTGGTCGTGTGTGTGTGACGGACGGTGCGTGTGCTGGTGTGTGTGCAGCCGGGTATAAAAGGCCCTCTAATGTATTGATCGAGTGTAGTCGAGTGTAGCCATGTAGCCACTGTAAAAAAAAAGGATTGGGGCGTTCGTGCGCCCGTGGCGGCGTTCGTGCGCCAGCCGGAAAATCTTGTGTCCATTGTTCTTCTTCTTCCACCTCCATTCGAGTGAGAGAAGAGGTAGCTAGAGGGCTGCGGTCCCAACAATTGGTTTCATGAGTTGGTTTATCTTGGGTGTCGTCCCCTTGCCAGAGGCGTGCCAGCGGTGGCGGCGTTCGCCGGCGGCTGCGCGGTGAAGCTCCGGGCCGTGTGTCGGTCTATGGAGGTGCGCGGCGCGGCGAGGAGGCCGCATTAGGTGCGCGGCGTGGCTAGGAGGCCGCGGTAGCTGCGTGGTGTAGGCTTCAACGACACACAACGGCATGGCGGCATGGAGGTGCTGCGCTGCGGTTGAGGCCGCAGCGGTGCAGGGCAATAAGCCGTGGCGGCGAGCCGAGTGCGATCGGTGTGTGTTATGGGTGCGCACTGGATGCGTCGGGTGGAGCCGAGTGTAGCCATATAGCCACTGTAAAGAAGAAAAGGATTGGGGCGTTTGTGCGCCCGTGACGACGTTCGTGCGTCGGCCGAAAAATTTTGTGTCCACTGTTCTTCTTTTTTCACCTCCGTTCAAGTGAGAGGAGAGGTAGCTAGAGGGCAGCAGTCCCAACGGCCGCGACATGGCAGCTTGGCACGGGTACGGTGTGACTATGATCACACGCAACGGCCTGCGCAGACTCAGCCAGCAGTGTGTTGGGAGTTAGTGTTGCAGCTAGCAGCGTGTGCAATCTGGGCATGAGGTGGCCTGGGAGGCCGACCTGACGCACAACGCGTACGAGGAGAGAAGAAGGCCAAAGCTACGCGTCATCCGACTGACAGAAGCCAAATTCTAAACCGCCTCCCTAGCCGTTCGATCGGAACTGCACAGCCGTTTGATTTAAGCCAGCTGGACCAGTCCTCCCTTCGTCTCGTGTTCCTTCAAGGCTGCACCGACCATGCACCATTATCGCCTTTCAGCATCCGCCACAACAACCGGTCAACTCCCCCACAGCAAAACAGCCCGTTGCATTGCAGTTTCTGTCGCCGGCGAGATCAGGAGGTCGTGGCGCCACACGAATAGCATTGCAGCTCCACCGCCGGCAAGATCCGCGCGTTGCAGGAGCGCCCACGTTGCATTGCAGCTTCGGTCGCCGACGAGATTCTCTGGTCGCATGATAGCATCAACCCTTGTTGTAGTACAGCGCAGCCTCGCGACTGCTGCATAGCAGCGCCGGCAACACCGACGTGCTCCGCGTCACAGCACCGACACCGACGAGTGTCGTGTCGCGGCGGGGAGTCACTGACGAGGCTGCGTTGCGGCACCAGCAGCCCCCGACGAGCGCCACATTGCAGCACCGAGTTAACGACGGGGCTGCGTTGCACAACCGGAAGCCCCCGACGGCCGCCACGTCGCAGCTCCTGCAGCACCGTCGATGCGGGTCCGGCAGCCGTCGACGAGCGATGCATTGCAACGCCGGCAAGACGAGTCGCCAAAAACGAGGTTGCGTTGCAGCACGCCGACGAGCCGCATCGCTACACCGGCGTGTGGAACTTGGGCAGCAGTGCTTGGAGCTTGGGCAGCAGGCCATGGCGGATAGAGCTTGGGCAACAACAATGGTGGAGAGAGCTTGAGCAACAGCCATGGCGAGAGGTGACGGATAGACAGGGGATTGAGCTCTATGAAAAATTGAGTGGTGCTGCAATGAGGAATGCCTCGCAGCCGCGGCGAGCCGCATCGTAGCACCGCGTGTGGACTTGGGGCAGAGCTTGGGCAGGGCCATGGCAGAGAGAGCTGGCAAGAGATGCGGGACAAAAAAGGGGATCGAGATCGTTGAAAATAATGAGTGGTTCTCGTGACCAGGGGTAGGGAGACGAGGAGATAAGGCTGGGTAGCTGGCGGGCCCTACTGTGACGCGTGGCGTGCGCTGCAGGCGGTTTACGCGAGTCGTATTTTCAGTCGATTGAAAGCAATGCTTTTCCAGAGAAGAAACCCAAATAGGAGTAGGAAGGACACCATTTTTCTTTTCATCGCCTTCTCTTGGCTTGTCCCATGACCGACGATCTTCAGGGCGGCGGCGACGGCTTGGGCAGTCTCGTTTTCCTCGCGTGCGCTGTTTTTAAAAAAAAAAAAAAAGAGGTCTGGGTTTTTTTTAATGCAGAGAAAATACCATAGTTTTGGCAATACCATAGTATGAATACTGCATTTTTTGTGGTTGGCGTTTGCCAAACAGCTCGTTGTAAACTAAACCATAGTATTTTAAAAAACTGTAGTATTCTTACAATACTTAGAAAAAACTGAGGTATCAAACCGGGACACTTTGACAGAACATGCACTCCCAACTAGTTAAAAAAACACGTGTATGATTTTCTTAATCTCTTCATGAGGCTGAATATATACCTGATATAGAAAGGATATAACATAGGACGTACACGTACGTGTATTACATTATTCTCTGCATCAGGCTGAATATCTACAAGACCCTCCCATGCAATGCACTACACCCAGACAGCACCTGCATTACGAAGCAGCGGGACAAGCTTGCCGCTGAGGTGAAGGGACATGAGCTTGTCGGTGCATCCGACGAGCCTGCCGCCGATGAACACCGCCGGCACGGCAGGGTTCCGGCCGACGAGCCGCGCCAGCGCCTTCTCCATCTCCTTCCCCTTAGGGTCCTCGTCCAGTTCCACCACCGTCGGGTTGGCACCGAGATCCCGGAGGAGGCTCGTCACGGTGTGGCACATGCAGCAGGAGCTCATGCCGAAGATCACCACGGCCCGCTGCCCCGCTAGCTTCGTCACCTGCTCCATCAGGCTGCCTCGGTCTTCACTCTTCAGTGCTAGTGCTAGAGAGGTTAATTAGTAGCTGCGGCTGCTTCTAGCAAGCTTTGACTTTGAGCTGTGCTGACTTGCTTAGAGCTGGACATAGGGGAGCATTGCATATATAGCCATGGAAATGTGCGCCGACAGGATGATCTTCGAGCAATTTGACCCGAAAAAAGGTGATACGGGAGGGTTCGGATAAATGCCGGGCTCCTTTAATTTGCGCCACTCCACGTATGGGCTCCGTGTGGACTGTGGAGTATCGAATTTCTGGATGACAATGGCGATGCGGCGACCTGATACCAAAGGGACCAAAATGCAATGGATTATATTGTGGATAAGGCATGGAGCTCTGACTTTTAGTAAATTCTCTTCTATCCCCTATTCGACAAGTCAGGTGAGAGAGACATGGAGAGAGATGCTGATGAGATCGTATGGTCCTTTGTAGTTTTTTCTAAAGCACCGTACAAACGTATACTCTCATATACACCCATACCTTTAAACGCGCACACATAACCTACCCCTATGAGGACGAGAACATTTTTTTTTTGGAATATGCATAAGCATGCGTATCATACATTTATAGAAAAAGAGGATGGAAGCAACCGTTCACCAATTTTACAAACGGGACTACTCGAGGTTCATCCGCACATACAACCTTTGGAAAACCGTAGTTACATCTTCCTTACATTTACCCTCCGCGATCCATTATGTCCCTTTTTCTAGTACCTTGCCAATCACGGTCCTAACACGCGGGATGGCTTTCTCAAACACCACGTTGTTTCTATGCTTCCACGGTTGCCACAAGACCAAGGAAACGAATGTGTGTAGGTCTTTGCGGTGTGGGGGTGTTTGTTGGAGTGAGGTGCACCACGCTAGAAGTCGGTCATCCATGGATGGAGTCCACTCTGGGTGTCCCCACGCTGTCGGAGCTTCGAACTAAAGCGATCTCACGAAAGAACATGAGATCAGTATGTGGTCGATACTCTCTTTTTCCTGATCGCACATTGGGCATGCTGCCTGGTGCGGAAGACCCCTCCTCGCTAGGCGATCCGAAGTCCAACACGAGTTGCGGAATGCGGAGCAAGCCATGAGAAGATCTTGCACCTAAGCGGTGCCCTCGATTGCCACATGAATTTGGCTCCCAGATTATGGACCTTGCCCACAAATTTGCTTGCGTACGCTGATCCTGCTGAGTGTTCTCCTGAGGCCTTCCATGCCCATCTCACCTCATATGGCTGCCCTTCATGCAACTCTACCGTGTCTGTCATATCCCAGAGGGCTAGGTACTCGGCCAGCTCTTCGGCTCTCAGGACTGGTCCCAAATCCATAGGCTAGCTTCCTGTGAGTGCGTCGAACATCGTATGAGAGACATGCATGCGTGGTCTGATCCGATCATAGAGCGTAGGTGCGATATCATGTACGTGATGCCCGTCGAGCCATCTTTCCACCCAGAAGTAGGGGGATTTGCGATCTCCAACAAGAACGAACATAGCCTCCTGATATATCTGAGTTGCCTCAGGTGTCACTTTGATGTCGAGCTCAGACCATGGCTTGTCCCGGTCTGTGCGTCGCAACCATAACCAACGAGCCCTGAGGGCCATGTTCATCGTTCGAGGCGACTGCACAGTGGCCGCCCAGAAGAACCTCCGACAAATCTGGCTAATACTATCGTGAACCTTTGGGGGTATATCAAGGGCCATCATTAAAGGAAAAAGTCCAAAATAAACCTTGAAGTTATAGATGAAAGCTAAATCAAACCCTGAATTTTGAATCCCGGAAATTAGCACTCTGAACTTATAATCCCGGTCTATTTTGGACCCTATACTTGTTTGGCACACCAGGAATACTATAATCCCGGCCGGGATAACCAGCGACTCTCACTGGCACGAATTTGGGCCGGCCCACTATAACACAACAAGAATTCGTGATGCTTAAAAAATGTTCGCACATTTATTAAATTGTTTTGAAGTGAAAACATGTTCCTGTTTTATATTTCTGGCACAAATTCAATTCATTTTCTGTTTTTTAAAAATTATTTGGAATTCTGAAATTCTATTCGCATTTTTAAAATTTTTCACATTTTGTATTTATTGCTGAAATCTTTGAACATTTCATAAAGTGCGTTTTTGAAAATTTCGATACTTTTAATAAACCAACAACTTTCAAAAGGGAACACCTTTTGAAACATAAACATTTTTTTAAACCTGAACAAAATTTAAAGTGCAAACACTTTTTGAAACATAATTTTTTTTCTGAAATCTGAACAAAAGTTTAAAGTGCGAGCACTTTTTGTACAATATAAAAAAATGTTTGCTTGTTGTAAAAAAATGTGACATAACCTTAACAGAATATACGTGCATGTGTTTGCAAAAAGTGTATGCAAATTAAAAAATGTTGAACCATGTAAAAGAGTGCTCGTGTAGTTTTATAAAATGTTTATTGTCATTCAGAAAATGTAATACATGTACTGTATTTCGAAAAATATTATCATGTATTCAGAAAAGGTTTTAAAAACATTTTATTTAAAAATGTCCACAATTTATTTGAAAATATAAAAAGTTTATCAAATATTTATGTATGCATTAAAAATGTATTTTGGGTACTGAGAAAAAATTAGACATGTGTAAAAAGGAAAAAGGAAATGAAAACATAAAAGAAAAATAAGAAGAAAAAACAAATTAGTGCGCGCGTGAGAGCGACTGCGCTATTGGGCTGGCCCAATTCAGCAAATACCGGTGAAGTCCTCTCAAGGTTTAAAATAGACCGGGATTAAGAATTTGGTGTGCTGATTTCAGGGATTGAGAGTTCGGGGTTTGGTTTAGCTTTCGTCTATAAATTGAAGGTTTGTTTTGGACTTTTTCCCATAATTAAATGTATCGGTATGTCACTTAAAACTGACTATACCAGAATTAATCTCACCGGTCACCGCCTTGTCCATTCCAGCTGCACGCCAACTCAGCAGCTTCTGTGCCACTCCATCGATCAATTCCTGAAATTGCGTTGCCGAATGCTTGCGAAGGGAAAGTGGCAAACCAAGGTTCCCTGCCGGGAAGGAGCAAATCGGATATCCAAGGCCCATCTGGATTTTTTTTTTGAAAAGGGGAATATATTAATATCAGGAAGATACCAATTACACCCAGCCTCTGCACCAACAAGATGTCTAAAAACATCTAGGATGCACACAGCCAAAAAAGAAAAAAAAAGAGGAAAAGAGAAAAAAACGACCCTGCCACGGTGATCAATCACCCGCAGTAGTAGCACTCTAACCACCACCAAAGACAGCACCCGGACTAAATAGAAGGTTCTCCAAAAGCAACGCCTCCAAGAAGGAAACGATGCACAAGCGTTGTCGTTGCCCGATCGAAGATCGTAGGTTTTCACCCTGAAGAAAGACCGCGTTCCCAAAACAATGCCTTCAATAAGGTCACTGCCAGACACAGCTAATAAAAGATCTGGATATAACTGAGCTCAAGATTTGTGTCTTTTATGAGACACACGGGAGTCAAATCGGGGGTTTTATCTATGGTGGATTAGAGGTACCACCATCCTCCTAATCATCTAATTACAGATTGGTTCTGGTATTGTATAGTCTTGTGCAGTTTATACAGTTAAGAAAAGATGTGCCTCAACTAGAGTGCACTGACAATGCCATCATTCGTGAGTACAAAATTCCTTGAGGGACATGGTGCTCTTACTTTTAGTAAATTCTCTTTTCTATCCCATATTCGACAAGTCAAATGAGAGAGACAAGGGGAGAGATGCTGGTGAGATCATATGGTCCTTTGTACTCCTATGAATGCGCACATACATACATAGATGCTCATATACACTGACCTCTATAAACACAATACATACGTACATGCTCATATACACTCACTTATATAAACGCTCATACACTCCTACCTCTATGAGCACGAAAATGTTGGCTCTCACTGAAACAATATTTCGCCCTTTACGAGACCCAAGGAAGTAGAACATGAGATTTGGTACCTGGTGGACTAGGGTACCACCACTGTCCTTGCAATGAAGATATCATCAAAATTGACGTACTCATTGGATTTGCTATCTTGATCTATCAACAACCGCATGATCGTGGCGATATTCTCTACGATGCAACATACATTAGTGCATTCTAAGCATGTTTTAAATCTCATCACTTTTAATTATGCCATGCTTAATCTTTTATGGTATTTTTTTAATTTCTATCCAATTAAAATTTTCACATGGTTTGAATCTTAATAATGAATTTACACTGTGTAAAATATTTAGGAACCAAATATCCAATTCTGCAGCAACACACGAGTTATCATCTTGTTAATTTGATGATTGATTCTTTAGTACTCCCTCCGTCCGCAAATACTTGTCGGAGGAATGAACGTATCTAGACGTATTTTAGTGTTAGATACATCCATTTTTAGTCATTTCTACGACAAGTATTTCCGGACGGAGGAGTATTACATAGAACCTTGATGCTATAGCCTATAGCCTATTAGCAGTCCAAGAAGATAGTGTTAAATCTTATTTGAAACTAGCAAGATGCCCGTGCTACGCTACGGGATCACACAAGATTAGGTAGATTTATGTTATAATCCCTCTATAAATAAATATAAGAGCATTAATATAACTAAAGTAGTGATCTAAACAAATAGAAAATCCATCCACACGGATGTGGCAACTTGCAAATAATACTGACTTCATCCTTGGGGGCTCAACATGTTAGCATATACTCTGATCTACCACCCACCCATGTCCCGCATGTCATATCTCCATGTATGTGAGCATTATATGATACAACATGCCACCCATGGGGAAAAGATAATGATAAATGATATCTCAAATAAATTGATATTGTAACATTCGAAACCACTTTGCAATATTTAAAGAAAAAAGGATCATTTCACATTTTTGGCTTCCTCAATGGTAAGGCTTGTGAGCGCCAGGGCGAACTCTGAATTGTGAACTGTATGGCAGTTGCGCTCACGCGATATCTCCCAAATTGCCAACACAAACTTAGAACAACTATTGCGACAGAACTAACCCTTTCCCTAGAACAACTGTAGAAAACAAAACAAGCTATTTTGTTACCTTTCCTCCAATGATTCAACATTGCTCATTTCGTGTATTAGACACACCAGACTTAAATGTGAAAATAAATTACATCAGTTAATCTGAAGTACTCCTGCACTTTGAAGTATCACCAAACCAAATGTTACAGCAGCATGCTACGCTACAGAATACTTGCATGTTTCTGAACTTTAACAATCAATAGTTTAAATAACACTTAGACAAAAAAACACAATGTTACACTCCACGATCCATGACCTGAGTAGTAACCACAATCCACAACTCATGGCCATCAAAATAGGTTTTATGTAGCTAGAGTTCTACACACAAGTAATTGAATAAATCATATGTATTTCCTATCAGCGAGTAAAGCATGTGCAAATCCAAATTCTGAACTGTATGGTTGTTAAACTAACTAACTGGCACTTCCATACACAAAAAGTACAACCAGGTCGACTCAAGATGTCTGCTATGGAAGAACCAGAGACAAATATCAGATCTAGACTAAAAATATGTTGTTTCTTGAGGCGTAATAAACTGCTAATTGCACATTATCCATTGTTTTTTGTAGTTGTTCCTCTGTGCACACATAATTCAGAGAACATAACTACTCTCTGTAGTTTCTTCTCAATATACACATATTCAGAGAGAAACCATGAACTGCACTATCTCATCTCAGCAAGGACTCACTAATTTAATTGTCTAAAGATAATACCAAAAGGGCACTTGGCAACCAGATTGTTGATCCGGCCACATGAATGACTCCTAATCAGAACTGTGGTAGTGGCATGAACGTAAGCTCAGGCAACGACGCGACGAGCTGGAAGCTAGGATTGGGGCCAGATCCACGATCTATGCATCGTCGTACACAGCGGCCAGGCTATGCGTCGAGAACATCGTGTGCAGTGGAGATGGCGGCATGTGGACATTCTTGGGGGCAACCTCCACCAGATCTGGTAGCTTGCAGACTCGTACACGGAAGGGCAGAAAAATTGAGCATCTCCTGTAGTTGCAGCGTATTCCTGTGGACGAGCTCCGGATGGCGGTGTAGGCTTTGGATGGTGCGGGCAAGGCGTGGAGGTGGAGAAGAATAGGGGCATGTATTCAGATTGGCGACCGATGGAGGGGATCGACACTCAGGTGGCTGGTGGTAGGGGGAAGCGGCGGGGAAGGTTGTAGGTATCTCTGGAGATGGTGTCGTAGGCCTAGAAGGCTGTAGGTGGGTGGCTGGGTAAGGGATGAAGGAGCTATGTGAAATTTAGGCAGAGTGGCGGGCGTTGTTTTGCAAAACTGCCACAACTTTTCTTTGCATCTGTTAGATGAAGATCCGACGGTCCGAAATGATAGATGGCAGGCACACCATCATCACCAACTCAGCTTTTTATAGGAGTAGAGAAATAACATGGACACATTTAAAATTTGTAGGTGATGAACCAACAACTGAGTCTATAAGTGATGAGCATGTCCATGGTACTCCAAGAGCAAAGCATAATACTTATGAGGAAATATTATTGCAGTTTATCTACTAACTAAAATTGAAGTTTGGATAATCATGAAGTGGTAACAATTTGGGCACAAACGTATGATTTTTTTAAAATTGGCTTTTATGAAAATTGTTGTCGATCCTTTAACCATTATTTTTCACTTATGTGTTTATTAACCTTTTTAAAAAAACTGGGCAAAAGATTTGCCACTTTCATTGATTAAGAAGAAGGTTTAGAGGTTTTGGCCAAAAAGCCGAATTACAACACATTGCACTCGCGGCACTACATTACTCAAATACTTTGCCCCTGCAAGACACCATAGCTTGGATACATCTTTGATTCTAGCAACAAGAACCCCTACCGGCACTGCGGTGTTATGGAACACACGTGCGTTTCTCTCGTTCCAAATTTCCCACGAGATAAGCATCATGAGGGACATCATCGATCGGCCGTCTAGATTGCGACATACCAGGCTTTTACCGAATGGATGGCCATCCAAGCAGAAGGGTGCACATCCAGCAAGCCAAGCCAAGACTTGATCATTCCCCAAACTCGAACCGTGTAGCGGCATTGGAACAGTAGGTGGGCCGCGGATTCTTGAACTTGTTTGCATAGGGGGCAACGGTCGCAGTTAGGCCAACCCCGACGTTGAAGCCTGTCGGTCGTCCAGATCCTGTTATTGATAACGAGCCAAGCAAAGAATTTGCATTTGGCGGGAGCCCAGATCTCCACACCAATTGTTGCATGTTGGAGTCAACCAAACCCAGGAACTGGGCCTTGTAGGCCGAGGATGTTTATTAACTTATGGGAAACAATTTTGTAATGCTTCATGTATTCAGGATTGGCCTTCTTCTATTGGTTTAATCAATGTAATCACAACGAGCTCACATGGCAAGAGATCAAACTTTTCTTTGACTGTGATGGTACTCGCGCACCGCACATAGAATCTCCTTCGAGAGCATTCATAATTTCATATCCATATTGGGCAACTATACAGAGCCAACCCTAGAACATGACGAGAAGTATGGCGGCCTAGGGTCCATCTTAAATAAGGGTCAAACACATATACATAAATATATACATTACTAAAATATAGTTTGCACAACATAGCACAAACAATAATAAGTCATTTTGTTCTCTCTCATTTGAAAAATGTTTCAATGGATCTAAAATCAAAGCTTTAACTTGAAAGAGTTCTTCTCATCTAGGATATATGTTTTGGGTAGGCATGTTTTTCCACTCCTTAGAAAGTTTCAACTAGTTTAAAAAAACAAATCAACAAGTCCTCCAAAATATTTAAGTCCTTGGGAAAATTGAACTTAATAGTATTTAATGGCATTTCAAAATTTTGGAGGTTACATTTCTCTGCAAGGTAGCTATGCGGTCCGTCAAAGGTGTTCCACATAACGAGTGGTGCATGCAGGTGTGTTGTGCTCCCAAAATGTGAAAGAACATGCGGTGCCCCCATGTTTGGTTTTGGTAATTGATGACAATCTCTATGGACTAATGGTTGCCTTGAGTTATATTTGAAGGGTTTGTCCATAGGCTTTTCTTGGAGTTCATTTGTTGGTTTCAAGGACAGTTTGTGATGACCAAGGTGCTATTAAGGAATTATCCAAAGATTTGTCTTGTGGGTGTTGAGCTTATTGCAAGCATGTCTTGAAGAAGAAGAGTTTGTGATCATTCATGTTTACCTTCAAGACATCATCCAAATGAAGAGAGTTGGAAAGATTCAAGGTTGATCAAAACTAAGTCAAAGAATGAATCAAGTTGATCAACACAAAGTGTAGAAGATGTACCGAGAGGGATCAAGCAATCCCATGGTATGGTAAGCATTGTCAGTCGCGCTTTGTGTACTAACCCATGGTCCTCGTGAGAGTTCTTTGTGGGGTTAGGTCGCGGTGTGCAAGTTCAAGTGGAGCATCACGAAGAGATCAAGTGCTTGAAGCTTTCCATCCATTGTGGTGACAATGGACTTGTGAAGATATGCCGAAGAGTGGCTCACCCATAGTGGAGTATGGGGGAGCAATCTACTAGTCTTCACCGAGACAACGCAATCAAGAAAGGTGGTCCAACTTGAGGAAGTCAAGATCGTCTACATCTAGATCAAGTGGACTTTGTGCAAAGCAAAGGTTTGCCCTTGATAGGTTTTCTATTTTACCGGTCTCGTGGTGGTAGTTGGGAGACCGGGTTATAGGATCGTTTGCCGTACTATCAAGGGGGGCTCTCAAGTTGGTAGCTTGATCATATCGTTAGTAGAGAGCTCAAACCATTGCATCCTTGCATCATGTTTCTTGGTTCTTGTTTGGTTCTCTTGGTGAGTCTTAGAGCTTATGGTCATCTTGATGACAAGCTTTAGTTCATCGAAAACGGAGTTCACATGGGTCTTCTATGATGTTTTCGATGTTGGAGGTTTTACCGGTCTTATCCGAGGAAGGGTTCTCATCATTTTCTTATGGGCCTTTTCTAATTTGCTTATTATTGATATTTTTTTCAATATTGTGTTGGCCCTTGTCGCTAGCTTTCCAACAAACTTGGTTTCATCGAATTCGGAGTCCATTTGCAAAAGTTGTGGCAGTTTTGGTGTTCTGAAAAGGCTGCAGCGGTACTACCGCGAATTGGAGCGGATGTAATTTTTTACTACCACTCCAGAGCGGTACTACCGTGGCTCCTACATCGGTAGTATCGCTCCGGACCAAAAACTCGTCCCAAGTCCTGCGGTGGTAGGCCCGGATGTAATTTTTTAGTACCGCTCGCAAGCAGTAGAACCGCTACCATGTGAGGTCAAGCGGTACTACCGCTCCGACGGTTCTTCTAGCCTTTTTGCCTCCTCGCTGTTGTTTTTCAAAGGGGTACTACCGCCCTAGCGGTAGTACCGCTCCTTGAAGCGGTAGTACCGCTCTGTGCGGGCTGTGAGCATAACGGTTGGATTTTTTCCCACCTATAAAAGGGGGTCTTCTTCCCCAATGAACCTCATCCTTTGAACTCGTGTTCTTCCCCCATTGTTGACCTTCTTTGAGCTTGCTATCTCTCAATCCCTCCATGGATTCTTGCTAGTTTTTTGGGGAAAAGAGAGAGGAGATCTAGATCCACATTTCCACCAATCACTTTCTCCTCTAGGTGAGGGGAACCCCTTGGATCTAGATCTTGGAGTTCTTGGTGTTCTCCTTCTTGTTCTTCCTCTCATTTCCTTCCCTAGCACTAGTTGCTTTGGTGGGATTTGGGAGAGAAGGACTTGGGCACTCCGTGTGCCCTTGCCATTGCATTTGGTGCATCGGTTTGAGTTCTCCACGGTGATACGTGGAAGTTACAAGTTGAGAAGCTTATTACTCTTGGGTGCTTGGTACCCTTGAGCTTGTTCCTCTTGGGTGCTTGGGCGCCCTAGACGGTTGTGGTCACCTCGGAGCCATATTCCATTGTGGTGAAGTTTCGTGGTGTCGTTGGGGAGATAGCCCCAACCTTGGTGTTCGGAGCTCAATCATTGTGGTGTAAAGATCCGGGCAAACGTCGGGGTCTCCAATTAGGTTGTGGAGATCGCCCCGAGAAATTTGTATGGGTTCGGTGATCGCCCCCAAGGGTTGCCATTTGTACGGGTTCGGTGACCGCCCTCAAGGGTCCCTTAGTGAAATCACGGCATCTTGCATTGTGCCAAAGCCTATTTTACCGGTCTCGTGGTGGTAGTTGGGAGACCGGATTCTTGGGCCACTACTTTACCTTTATCAGCGTTAGTAGGAGCATTAAAAAAGACACATCAATCAATCCGTTGTAGGAGCATTCACTTGAATCTATTAAGTATGAAATAAGACATTGATTTTGCAATAAGATCGACTATGTTCATTGGGGGAGGGGTGTTGCAGCTCGACCACTTCCAAGACTAATCTATCGCTGAAGAAGATCAAGAGGGAGCAAAGATCTGGCCATCTCCTTCGGCTCCCACAATGTTATCCGACCTGCCTGCCCAGAAAGAAATGAAGTGTTTGTTATTTAAATTGCAACAAAATATATCCAAGTTCAGAAGTTCAGCTTTCCAAAGGTCATCCTAGCACAAGTCGTGGAGTAACAGAGTCCTGAGTTCCTTTGGAGAGCTGGGATTCCCACTTTAGTTCTTGATTCTTGGCTATACAAGGGCAGAGCACTGCACTGGTCGCACTCGATAGTATTCGGAACAACACTAACAAGGCTCTGTTTGGATGTAGATATTCAAGCCAAGAAATTGAAATGGGGCCCAATCCCAAAAACCAGGTGGAAATTGAAATGGGCTTCAGTGGAAATGTTGTTATTTGCATGTTCATGGAAACAGGGGATGGAGTCAGAGAGAATAGCCAATTCCTATCTTGTTTGGATGTAACAAAACTTGAAATTAAAATTCTTAAAAGAGTTTAAGGATTGTAGAGTGATGTAACATGTTTGAAAATATATTCTCCACAACAGTGCATATGTTATTACAATTATTTGTCAATCTACAATACAATCATAAAACGTTCAGAGCTGCCGTGGCATTATTTGATATAAACGTGAAAAATATCTTGAGAATGTGCATAACATCGACAATACTCCTGAAAATGAGAATAATATTATAGACAATTATAGAGCTCAGCAACTAAAACCAATAGTAGTAACCAATTTTTTTTCCTTCTAAGTACGGATGTAAACAACAAAAGATGCACTAGACTATGAAGTACAATCACTACTAAATGGCGTTCCGACTTGAAGCACTTCCCAAACATGAATCTCTATTGCACTTCAACCGCTTGCTGGAGCCGGTGTCAACTCGTCCAATGTTGCGCGGCAACAAATCAAAATCCACCTTGTTGTAGCCGGTGTCAACCCGTCCAATGTTGTGCGGCAACAAATCAAAATCCATCCTACACTGAATTTATTATGCTAGCTGCCATTCTATTTTGCACCAATGGACGCAGGCGCCATGTTGTAGAATAAGTCCAATCTGGTATATGACCCCAAAATATTTTGCTGCCAATTATAATATTCTACACTGAGTCTATTTTGCCACCAATTCTATTGTGCTTAACCATATCAAGTGCATTTATTTATTGTAGAACAATTACAATCCGGTATATGACCCCAAAATACCGTGACATAATTTTGGCATCTTCATTGAAACAAATATCTAGATAGTGGTTTATTCTACATGATGATTTTATATATAATCAAGTCACTTACTAGATCTTAACCAGAGAGAGGCTGATAACAAAATATTAGTCTACTTTCCTATCATGACTTCACTTAAGCAACTTGACCAATGTATTGGCCATCTCCTTAATATCACCATGTCGCATCAGCACTTTGTTCTGAATTTAGTGTTGATGATGACTCGAGCCTCGTTATCATTAAGTTTCAAGAAATAAAACTGTAAACATGCTATGGTGATTCACCTCCAAAGCAAACACCTCCTGATGATGACTCGAGCCTCGTTATCATTAAGTTTCAGAAATAAAACCGTAAACATGCTATGATGATTTGCCTCTAAAGCAAACACGTTTACTTTGTGCAATTTTGTTCACGATTTTAGGAGCTCGAATTTCATGGCTCACAACCTAGCGAAGCATGCTTTATATTTAAGGGTTGGCGGGAATGTCTAGTTAGGCCACCCCGATGATCTTCTTTTCATCCTTGTAAACACTGTGACCTCATAAAAACTTCACGTGATTGTCTAAAGTGACCGCGTAAGGTGAAATTTCCTAGGCATTTTCTATTATGTGCTTGTGACACTGATTACTTCAGTAATCATACGCAGCGCACACACCCACGATCAACTAGGTTGACACATAAGTTTGAACTGCTTATGTTGCCTATGTAGCCCACCATTTTTATGTCTTTTCTTTACATTGTGTTTTTCTTTGCTTTTTAATTTTAATATTTTATACCTTTTCACAAATATGTGAATCTTTTTCAGATATCATGAACAATTTGAAATTAGTGTTAGTGACATTTTTAAAATCGATGTTTTTCAAATTTGTAAATTTTCAATAATATCTATGAGTAATTTCAAATTTGTGAACGCTTTCCCAATTCACAATAATTTTTCAAGTTTCCATACTTTTTTGGAATTCATGAACTTTTTAGAAACCAAAAAATTATCTTTTCAAATACGCAAACATTTTCTAAAATCAGCATATATTTTTAAAATTGTGAAAATTTAAAATCCATTAACCTTTTCAATTATGTTTACTTTTTTCAAATTCATGGATTTTCTTTTTGAATTTCGCGATTTTTTGAATTTTTGAATATTTTTTTACAAACATTTTGAATTTATTAAGATTCATGTAGTTTTTAAAAATCAACGGTTGACCAGTTAACTGTGGATCAATCGGGCCAAGCCAGCTAGGACAACGAATGAACAGTTGACCATGCAGACAACGCATATTGGGCCACCCCATGCAAGCGGCCACGCGAGCGCTGTTTCAAAAACTCGCACTAAAAAAGGAGAGCTCAATTATCTCCAGATCACTAATTAAGGGGTACTTCACCTAAAAAAACTAATTAGGGGATACCCTTTCAAAGGTTACACTATCTTTCTTAGTGGTAACAAGTGGCACACTGCATGTGTGCCACTTGTTCAACGTGGGAGTTTTCTCTTGAACCGTTCATCCAAATCACGAATAGTTTTCGTTGTTGGATTTCACACGTTGAGATTTTCAAAACTTGATTTCATGCTAATTGGTCTAGACCAATTTTTCATGAAAAAAAATAAAAAAGGGAGTAAAAAACCAAAAACCAAAAAATGAAAACCAAACCGGAGCAAAAAAAAGCAACCAAGTAGAAACCAAAACCGGAAAGCACAATTGTGCTTTTTTCCAAAAACAAATTGGAAGCACATGCTTCTCGTGGAAAATAACTTTTTTCTCAAAAAAATATTCCCTAAAAAACCTAAGGAAAACCAGGCAAAAACCGAAAAACCGAAAAACCTTGGAAAAAACCCATCAAAATTTGGAAACGCGTAAAAAACAAAACCCAGAGGGAACACCCACTGTGCGACACGGGGCAACAACTGAGTGCACCACTTAATGCGCCAAAAAAATGACCTTTACGAGAGCCAATAGTTTTTTTTTGAATAGTTTGGATTGCTTACCACATGTGTTAGGATAGTTAGTTGCTCCCCAGTTTTGTATTTGTCCCTCTGTGTGACAAGATGTCACCCAAACGCTAAGAAGGATCATCCATGGGCAAGCCCAATTAAGCATGTGGAGATGCGGTATTGAGTGCAATTTTTTTCTTGTTTTCATTTCATCTCTATTTTAGGCGGACTTTCTTTTGATAATATTTTTTCTTAATTTATTTTACCACTTTTAGAAATCATATTTTTTTAAAAACTAGATTTTTTAGTAATACACGGATATTTTTAAAATCCATAAACTTTTTAAACACAGAAGCATTTTTTAAATTTACTAATATTTTTTAATTGGTGAACATACTTGAATTCAGGAGCATATTTAAAGTACCCAATTTTTTTTTCAAATTCGTGGGCATTTATTAAAAAATAAGCATTTTTAACATACAACATGATTAGTCCCATAGTTGGCTTTTTTCTCAAGGAAACTGACTAGAAAACCAGAAGAACGAAACGGACATTATGCCCTATGCGCTTGACCGTCAATAACGGGCAATGAGCGACGCATAGGGGGCCTCCGTAAGGGGTCATCGTGCGCGTGAGGGCTTACTTTCGGCCGGTTGGGGGATTTAACACGAGCGCCCCACCCATGTGGGGCGGCCACACATTTTTCTGTGAGCACAGGGAAGAGTTTTATGGTAGTGCCCACATGTGCACTTTTTCATATATTTCTTTTATGTGCAGCGATCATCACAGTATTTAATATTTAATATTTCAATAAGTTCAAGTTTTCAAAAGTTCAATTTTTGAAAGCCTAGTTTTTTTTTCTTCTCAAAAGAAAAATACCCTCGGTTTTGCTTACAGAAAAAATACCACCATTCACGATACCGAATATGTATCATTCGATCTATCGTGTAATTTATTTTCATATTGTATGTATTTGGTGCCCCCTCTGTTTCCAGTTATAAGATATTTTGAATATTTCAAAATAGGTTACATACGGACTGAAATGAGTGTACAAACACACTCAAATGCGTCAATATCAAAAATAATGTTGGAACATCTTATAATTTAGAACGGAGGGAGTACTGTTCATATTTAATATAAGACTATTAGTACAAAGTTTGACTAAGAAAAAACGAATTATAATGCTTAACACTTTGACAGGACATGTGTTTAAAAAAGAAACACCTAAATATTGGCCTTTCTAGACATTTCAATGGTATACAACATATAGATGTATATAGACATATTTTATAGTGTAGATTCACTCATTTTGCTTTGTATGTAGTCACTTGTTGAAATCTCTAGAGACACAAATATTTGGGAATGAAGGAAGTATTTCTTTTCTGTGCAACGTTCATCCCAATTTAGAACGGAGGGAGTACAGTTCATACTTAATATAAGACTATAAGTACGAAGTTTGACTAAGACAACACTTGACAGGACAGATACTCCCAGCTACAGTTTAAAAAAGAAACCCCTGCATGATTTCCTTAGTCTCCGTCATCACCTGATACATGAAAGGATAACAGAGCACGTACAGGTACGTGTATTATATTATTCTCTGCATCAGGCTGAATATCCACAAGACCCTCCCATCATCCCATGCAATGCACTACACCCAGACAGCACCTGCATTACGAAGCAGCGGGACAAGCTTGCCGCTGAGGTGAAGGGACATGACCTTGTCAGTGCATCCGACGAGCCTGCCGCCGATGAACACCGCCGGCACGGCAGGATTCCGGCCGATGAGCCGCGCCAGCGCCTTCTCCATCTCCTTCCCCCTAGGATCCTCGTCCAGTTCCACCACCGTCGGGTTGGCCCCGAGATCCCGGAGGAGGCTCGTCACGGTGTGGCACATGCAGCAGGAGCTCATGCCGAAGATCACCACGGCCCGCTGCCCCGCTAGCTTCGTCACCTGCTCCATCAGGCTGCCCCGGTCTTCAGTGCTAGCGCTAGAAAGCTTAATTAGTAGCTGCGGCTGCTTCTAGCAAGCTTTGACTTTGAGCAGTGCTGGCTTGCTTAGAGCTGGACATAGAGGAACCCTGCATATATAGCCATGGAAATGTGCGCCGACAGGATGATCTTCGAGCAATTTGACCCGAAAAAGGTGATACGGGAGGGTTCGGATAAATGCCAAGCTCCTTTAATTTGCGCCACTCCACGTATGGGCTCAGTGTGGACTGTGGAGTATCGAATTTCTGGATGGCAATGGCGATGCGGCGACCTGATATACCGAAGGGGCACAATGGATATAGTGGATAAGGCATGGGGCTCTGACTTTTAGTAAATTCTCTTCTATCCCCTATTCGACAAGTCAGATGAGAGAGACATGGAGAGAGATGCTGATGTGATCACATGGTCCTTTGTAGTTTTTCGTAAAAACACATTACAAACGTTGACGTTTATATACACTTATTTATATAAACACGCGCATACACAACCCAACTCTATGAGCACAATAACATTGCCTTCCACTAAAATAACATTTTGCCCGTTATAAGACACACATGAGTCAAATCGGGTGTTGTATCTGTGGTGGACTAGAAGTACCATCATCCTCCTAATCATCCAACCACTGATTAGTTCTGATCTTTTGTAGTCGCACATACACAAGATTCTAACATGTCATATAAGACCGGGGAGAAATACTTCAGTTTATATAGTTAAGAAAAGATGTGTTTGAACCAAAGTGCACTGAGACGCCACTAGTTGAAAAAAAAGCCTAGTAGCAGCGTTTCTATATCATCGTTTGCGGCACGGAGGCCCATCGCCTCGAGTATGACACCACTGATATGCCTTTAGTTGTGGCACTGCCGAGAGGCCCCACCGACCCCGCACAAACGAACTCACTTTTCCCTCATGTTAAGGTTTTTCCTTCTCCTGGGGCGATTCTCACCGCCGTCGAGTAGTTGTTGCTCCCCTACCGCCGATCTTTCGGGTTTACCAGGAACGCTAGGGCTGTGTGTCCTCGGGTCGCGGCGGAGTTTAGGGTTCCCCAAGTCACCCGATCTGTTTCAACTCATCGGGTAAGAGATCTACATGGCGTCTCACGGAGCCTCGGGCTCATCCGAGGTCAGCGAGATGGAGCGGATGATGCAGGAACTAGGGCTGAAGGAGGAGGACCTTGACGATGTGATATTTGACGAGAAATAAGCGCCGCCAACAGAACCAAGATGAATCGCGCTGGCTCGGGTCAACACCAACAAGAGCTATAGCCAGACATGGTTCTTCAGAAACATGCGATCGGCATGGGATATAGCGCAACAGGCAAAATTCAAGCCTCTCGAGGATAACCTCTATTCGGTTCAATTCTCTTGCTTGGGGGATTGGGAGAGGGTCATGCAGGATGGCCCATGGAATTTTAGAGGAGATGTGGTGATACTAGCACCGTATGATGGGATCACAAAACCATCCATGATCAAGCTTGAGACGATCAATATCTGGATACAGATCCATGATGTTCCAAACTTGTATGCTCATCTGGTGCCACAGCTTGCAACCAAGGTGGGTGAGGTGCTTTTTGCAGAAAAAATGTCACATGACTTCACTGGAAATTTCTACCGCGTTTGGGTGAGAATCAATGTTTTTAAGCCACTAAAGAACGCAGTGATCGGAGGGGGCGAAATGCAGATCTACAAAGTTAAATATGAAAGGCTGTCAGATTGGTGTGCGGTTTGTAGTATGTTAGGCCACTTGTTCAAGGAGCATGGGAACGGAGTTCACCTCCATCGGCATTGGTCTTTAAGGATCTCAGGGCTGACTGGTTTGTGCGCAATGGCTGAGGTCCTAGTGAGGGCCGAGGCCGTCGAGGGGGAAGACGGGGTGGCCGTGCTGGAGGTCGTTTAGGTGGGCGATCGAAAGGCGGCTACACGGGTGGCCGTTTTGCTGATGGGAACATGGATCATGAATACCAGGTTTTTGGCGATGGAGGAAAGACACACAATTTGGACCCGAATGCTAATGTTGACATGGTAGAACTGAGCAGGAAATGACTTGATAGACAGGAGAAGGATAAGAATATGCTACCACCCGAGACGACGCAGAATGTAAACCCTAGTGAGCTCCAATTGGCCATTGTGCCGGCGGGTATTACACTAACAAGTCCCCCTCCACAGAGAGACCCGAAGAGGACTAAGGTAGACGAAAATGAAAGTGAGGGAGTGATCGGTGCTGTGAGAAATTTGGCTGCCTCCTTCAAGGAGCGCCACCAGGCCCAATGAGTGTTCTATGTTGGAATTGTCGTGGCGCAGGCAAACCTGCGGCAGTTCGAGAGCTTCACGATTTCGCGAGGAAGTTTGCCCCTACCGTGCTCCGTATCGTTGAAACTTAAATTAACGGAGCACGTGTAGAATCTCTCTCTGGTACTTTGGGTTATGATAATGCCTATGCTATAGATAGTCAAGGTAGAAGTGATGGCATTGGTATTTTTGGGAATAATACTATTAAGATTGAGATTTTGGGTGATTCTGTCTATCACATTGATGCAAAGGTTGAGGAGAATGGAAGAGACCCGTGGAGATTAACGTGCGTCTATGGTGAGGCCCACACTCACTTGAGGCATCAAACATGGGATCTTATGAAGGGATTGGCCACTTACAACTCTCTCCCATGGCTATGCATAGGAGATTTCAATGAAGTTTTACGTACGGATGAACATGAGGGAGTTGCGAACCAGAGCAATGCCCAGATTCAGGAATTTCAAGATGTTGTTGACGTATGCATGTTGATGTATTTAGGCTATCAAGGCAAGTTTTGTACTTTCGAGAAGAAAGTGGCGGGAGGCTACTACACCCGTGATAGACTGGACCGCGCGTTGACAACTTCTGAATGGGTCACCATGTTCCCTTCGGCAAGCGTGACTCACATGACATCTGCATCATCTGATCATGTGTCGATAGTGTTACAGATCGAGGATAATATACATCGGCCAAAACCAAGTTTCCGCTACGAGGTTATGTGGGAGGCCCATGATTCATGGCGGGACAAAATCAATGCCGGGTGGAGTGAGATCCCCGGTGAGCCAGGAGTTGAGGCACTGTGTAACAAGCTTGCGGCCTTGTCCAAGAACCTCGCAAAGTGGAATACCCGACACATTTGGGAGTGTTATGAAGGAAATCAAGAAAGCTAAGGCAGAACTGGAAAGGCTATGTAATGCTCCTACTCAGACCTCCCTGAATCACATGGAACTGAAGCTAAACGAACGTCTTGTCGAGATTTACCATAGAGAGGAGATCATGTGGAGACAAAGATCATGGATAACATGGTTAGTTGCGGTTGACAGGAACACTAAGTTCTTTCACATGAGAGCAAATATGAGGAAGAAGAACATAATTCGGGCGCTCTCTAATGCTTTGGGTATATGCACAAATGATCTGGCAGAGATGAGATAGATGGTGACTGATTTTTACCACAATCTATATAGAGGGGGTGCAGGGCGGTGATGATGTCCTTCAGCATGTGCCACAGAAAGTTACCCACAAGATGGATACTGCCCTATGTGCTCCATACACTGCCGAAGAGGTTAAGAATGCACCATTTCAGATGTTTTCCCACGAAGGCCCCAGGGCCTAATGGTTTTCCAGCACATTTTTACCAGCGTCATTGGGAAATATGTGGGGAAGAGGTGACCAACGCGGTGCTCCAAATAGTCAAAGGTGAAGAAAGTGTGACATGCATAAATGATACTATTCTGGTTTTAATACCCAAGGTATCGGATCCCACTCTCTTAACCCAATTTAGGACAATCAGTCTTTATAATTGTTGGGGAACGTAGCATGCAATTTCAAAAAAAAAAATCCTACGCTCACGCAAGATCTATCTAGGAGATGCATAGCAACGAGAGGAGGAGAGTGTGTCTACGCACCCTCATAGACCGAAAGCGGAAGCATTCGACAACGTGGTTGCTGTAGTCGAACTTCTTCTAGCTCCGACCGATCAAGCACCGAACGTACGACACCTCCGAGTTCTGCACACGTTCAGCTCGATGACGTACCTCATTCTCTTGATCCAGCAAGATGTCGAGGAAGTAGATGAGTTCCATCAGCACGACGACATTGTGACGATGATGGTGAAGTCATCCGCGCAGGGCTTCGCCTAAGCACCGCGAGAATATGACCGGGGGTGTAAACTGTGGAGGGGAGCGCTGCACTCGGCTAACAATTAATGTTGTGTCTTCCAGGCCCCCCCATATATATAGGTAGGAGAGAGAGGGAGGCAGCCTGGGTGCGCCCCAAGTAGGATCCGAATCCTACTTGGGGTTTCCCAAGTGGTGCCCCCTCCTTCCATAAATCATCGGAGGGAAAAAGGGAAGAGGTAAGAGAGAAGGAAGGGGGCCGAACCCCCTCTTCTCCTTCTCATATTCGGCCTCCTGGATTAGGGGGGCGCGCCAAACCTTGTGGGCTGGTGTGATCCCCTCCATGGCCCATATATTTCCCCCGGGAGTTCCGGCAACCCTCGGTACTCCGATAATTGCCCAATACACTTCGGAACACTTCTAGTGTCCGAATACTATCCTCCTATATATCAATCTTCACCTCTCAACCATTTCGAGACTCCTCATCATGTCTGTGATCTCATCTGGGACTCCAAACAACACTCGGTCACCAAATCACATAACTCATATAATACAATATCGTCATTGAACATTAAGTATGCGGACCCTATGGGTTCGAGAACTATGTAGACATGACCGAGACACTTCTCCGGTCAATAACCAATAGCGGAACATGGATGCTTATATTGGCTCCTATACACATTCTACAAAGATCTTTATCGGTCGAACCGTTATGACAACTGATACGTCTCCAACGTATCTATAATTTTTTATTGTTCCATGCTATTATTTATGATGTTTTGGATGTTTAATGGGCTTTGTCATACACTTTTATATTATTTTTGGGACTAACCTACTAACCCAAAGGCCCAGTCCAGATTGATGTTTTTTGCCTGTTTTAGGGTTTTACAGAAAAGGGATATGAAACGGAGTCCAAACAGAATGAAACCTTCGGGAGAGATATTTTTGGAGAAAATCACGCACGGGAGACTTGAGAACCACGGAGTAGGGCTTACGTAGTGCCCACGAGGGTGGGGGCGCCCCCCTAGGGCGCCCCGCTACCTCGTGGGTCCCACGTATGGCCCCCGGTGCCTTTCTTCCTCCTATATATGCCTACGTACCCTGAAACCATCAGAACAACAGAGAAAACCCTAGTTCCACCTCCGTAACTTTCTGTTCCCGTGAGATCCCATCTTGGGGCCTGTTCCGGAGCTCCGCCGGAGGGGGGGATCTTCCACGAAGTGCTTCTACATCATCATCATCGCCTCACCATGAGTTGTGAGTAGTTTACCACAGACCTTCGGGTCCATAGCTAGTATCTAGATGGCCACTTCTCTCTCTTTGGATCTCAATACAAAGTTCTCCTCGGTCTTCGAGGGGATCTATTCGATGTAATCTCTTTTTGCGGTGTGTTTGTCGAGATCCGATGAATTGTGGGTTTATGATCAAGATTATCTATGAGAAGTATTTGGTTCTACTCTGAACTCTTTATGTATGATTATAATATCCTTGCAAGTCTCTTTGAATTATTGGTTTGGTTTGGCCTACTAGATCTATAGTTCTTGCAATGGGAGAAGTGCTTGGCTTTGCGTTCAATCTTGCGGTGTCCTTTCCCAGTGATAGTAGGGGCAGCAAGGCACATATTGTATTGTTTCCATCGAGGATAAAAAGATGGGGTTTATATCATATTGCTTGAGTTTATCCCTCTACATCATGTCATCTTGCTTAAGGCATTACTCTGTTCTTATGAACTCAATACACTAGATGCATGCTGGATAGCGGTCGATGTGTGGAGTAATAGTAGTAGATGCAGAATCGTTTCGGTCTACTTGTCTCGGACGTGATGCCTATATATAATGATCACGCCTAGATTGTCTCATAATTATTCGCTTTTCTATCAATTGCTCGACAGTAAAAAATTTACCCGCCGTAGAATATCGCTATCATGAGAGAAGCCACTAGAGAACACTATGGCCCCCGGATCTATTCTCAACATATCAATCTACACCTACTTTACTTTTTTCGCTTTTACTTTCTGTTCTTATAACCAAAATTACAAAAAATATCAAACTTGCATCTCTATCAGATCTCACTTTCGTAAGTGACCGTAAAGGGATTGACAACCCCTTATCGCGTTGGCTGTGAAGTTCTTATTTGTTTGTGGAGGTGCGAGGGACTCGCGCGTGGTCTCCTACTGGATTGATACCTTGGTTCTCAAAAACCGAGGGAAATACTTACGCTACTGTGCTGCATCTCCCTTTCCTCTTCGAGGGAATACAACGCAAGCTCGAGAAGTAGCAAGAAGAATTTCTGGCGTCGTTGCCGGGGAGGCTTACGCAAAAGTCATATACCAAGTACCTATGAGAAACCCTTATCCTTCGCATTACATTTTTTTGCCTCTCGTTTTCCTCTCCCCCACTTCACCCTTGCCGTTTTATTTGCCCTTCTTCCGCCGTGTGTTTATCATTCGCTTGCTTCTTGTTTGCTTGTGCGTGTTGAATTGCTTGTTTGTCACTATGGCTCAGAATAATACCAAATTGTGTGACTTCTCCAATACCAAGAATAATGATTTTATTAGCACTCCGATTGCTCCTATTACCGATGCTGAATCTTGTGAGATCAATGCTGCTTTGTTGAACCTTGTCATGAAAGATCAATTCTCTGGCCTTCCTAGTGAAGATGCCGCTACCCATCTAAACAACTTTGTTGATTTGTGTGATATGCAAAAGAAAAGGGATACGGATAACGATATTGTTAATTTAAAGTTATTTCCGTTTTCACTTAGAGATCGTGCTAAAACTTGGTTTTCCTCTTTGCCTAGAAATAGTATTGATTCGTGGAATAAGTGCAAAGATGCTTTTATCTCTAAGTATTTCCCTCCTGCTAAGATCATCTCTCTTAGAAACGATATTATGCATTTTAAGCAACTAGATCATGAGCATGTTGCACAAGCTTGGGAGAGAATGAAATTAATGATACGTAATTGCCCTACACATAGTTTGAATCTATGGATGATTATTCAAAACTTTTATGCTTGCTTGAATTTTGCTTCTAGAAATCTTTTAGATTCGGCCGCAGGGGGCTCTTTCATGGAAACTACCTTAGGAGAAGCTACCAAACTCCTAGATAATATCATGGTTAATTATTCTCAATGGCATACTGAAAGATCTACTAGTAAAAAAGTGCATGCTATTGAAGAAATTAGTGTTTTGAGTGGAAAGATGGATGAACTTATGAAATTATTTGCTGCTAAGAGTGCTTCTTCTGATCCCAATGATATGCCTTTGTCCACTTTGATTGAAAATAACAATGAATCTTTGGATGTGAATTATGTTGGTAGGAATAATTTTGGTAACAATGCTTATAGAGGTAACTTTAATCCTAGGCCTTTTCCTAGTAATTCCTCTAATAATTATGGTAATTCCTACAACAACTCTTATGGAAAGATGCCTTCTATATTTGAAACTAGTGTTAAGGAGTTTATGATTTCGCAAAAGAATTTCAATGCTATGCTTGAAGAGAAATTTCTTAAGATTGATGAATTGGCTAGAAGTGTGGATAGAATTACTCTTGATGTTGATTCTTTGAAACTTAGATCTATCCCACCTAAGCATGATATCAATGAGTCTCTCAAAGCCATGAGAATTTCCATTGATGAATGCAAAGAGAGAACCGCTATGATGCGTGCTAAAAGAGAGGATTATATTAAAGCGTGTTCTTCTAGATATCATGAAAATAAAGATGAAGATATGAAAGTGATTGATGTGTCTCCTATTAGATCCTTGTTTTCTAGCATAAATCTTGATGAAGATAGGATTGGAGATGATTCTACTTTACGGTGTCCCAATGATTCAGAGTTTTTAGATCCTGATGCTAAAATTGTTAAAAGTGGGAGTGAAGAGATTAAAACTTTGCATAGTGATGAACCCACTACTTTGGATTTCAAGGGATTCAATTATAATAATTGCTCTTTGATTGATTGTATTTCCTTATTGCAATCCGTACTAAACTCTCTGCATGCTTATAGTCAAAATAAAGATTTTACCAAACACATAGTTGATGCTTTGATGCAATCTTATGAAGAAAAACTTGAGTTAGAAGTTTCTATCCTTAGAAAGCTTTATGATGAGTGGGAACCTACTATTAAAATAAAAATTAAAGATCATGAATGCTATGCTTTGTGTGATTTGGGTGCAAGTGTCTCCACTATCCCAAAAACTTTGTGTGATTTGCTAGGTTTCCATGAGCTTGATGATTGTTCTTTGAATTTGCATCTTGCGGATTCCACTATTAAGAAACATATGGGAAGAATTAATGATGTTCTTATTGTTGCCAATAGGAATTATGTGCCTGTAGATTTCATTGTTCTTGATATAGATTGCAATCCTTCATGTCCTATTATTCTTGGTAGACCTTTCCTTAGAACGATTGGTGCAATTATTGATATGAAGGAAGGAAATATTAGATTCCAATTTCCGTTAAGGAAAGGCAGGTAACACTTTCCTAGAAAGAAAATCAAATTACCATATGAATCTATTATGAGAGCCACTTATGGATTGCCTTCCAAACATGGCAATACCTAGATCTATCCATGTATCGTGCCTAGCTAGGGGCGTAAAACGATAGCGCTTGTTGGGAGGCAACCCAATTTTATATTTTTTGTTTTTGCTTCTGTTTAGGAATAAATATTGCATATAGCTTCTGTTTAGATGTGGTTTTGTGTTTTGTTTAGTGTTTGTGCCAAGTAGAACCTTTGGGAAGACTTGTGTGAAGTTTATGTGATCTTGCTGTGAAAAACATAATCATTAGCGCTCGCTAGAATGGCCATCAGATTTTACTAGAGCGTGATATTTAGTTGATTCTTTTTGCATATGATTAATAGAAAAATTCCTCACGTTTACCAATTTAGTTTGAATTTTTTTGGTGTTACAGAAGCATGCGAAACCTGCAGATTACTACAGACTGTTCTGTTTTTGACAGATTCTGTTTTTCGTGTGTTGTTTGCTTATTTCAATGCATCTATGAGTAATATTGGGAAGTATGAACCATAGAGAAGTTGGAATAGATTAGGTTTAACACCAATATAAACAAAGAATTAATTCATTGCAGTACCTTTGAGTAGTGGTTTGCTTTCTTATACTAACGGAGCTCACGAGATTTTTGTCTAAGTTTTGTGTTGTGAAGTTTTCAAGTTTTGAGTATTGCTTTGATGGACTATGGAACAAAGAGTAGCAAGGGCCTAAGCTTGGGGATGCCTAAGGCACCCCAAGTAAAATTCAAGGACAACCAAAAGCCTAAGCTTGGGGATGCCCCGGGAAGGCATCCCCTCTTTCGTCTTCATCTATCCGTAACTATACTCGGAGCTATATTTTTATTCACCACATGATATGTGTTTTACTTGGAGCGTCTTGTATAATTTGAGTCTTTGCTTGTTAGTTTGCCACAATTATCCTTGCTGGACACACCTATTTGAGAGAGTTAAATATGGCCTAGGAATTGATAGAACACTCTATTTGCTTCACTTATATCTTTTGAGTTGAATAGTTTTTGCTCTAGTGCTTCACTTATATCTTTTAGAGCACGGTGGTGATAATATTTTGAATAAATTGTTGAACTCTCATTCTTCACTTATATCCTTTTGAGAGTCTATTAAAACAGCATGGTAATGTGCTTAGGCTATAAAACTAGTCTTCACATGATAGACATCCAATATCAATGTAGTAAAAACTTTCACGCTAAGTGCATTGAATATGATGAGAAGTTGGATGCTTGATAATTGTTTTGAGATATGAGGATAGTGATATTAGAGTCATGCTAGTGGAGTTATTATGAAACTGAGAAATACTTGTGTTAAGGTTAGTGATTCCCGTAGCATGCACATATGGTGAACCGCTATGTGACGAAGTTAGAGCATGAGATATTTGTAAAGTGTCAAACTTTGTGTGGAGGTCGGGGGCGCGCGCTGGTTAACTCCTACGAACCACCCCCTAGGAGCATGCGTTGATTGCTTTGCTTTGATGACTCGTAGATTTTTTCAATAAGTATATGAGTTCTTTATGACTAATGTTGAGTCCATGGATTATACGCACTCTCACCCTTCCACCATTGCTAGCCTCTCTTGTACCGCGCAACTTTCGCCGGTACCATAAACCCACTATATATCCTTCCTTAAAACAGCCACCACATATATTCCTCAAATCAGCCACCATACCTACCTATCATGGCATTTCCATAGCCATTCCGAGATATATTGCCATGCAACTTTCCACCGTTCCGTCCATATGACACGCATCATATTGTCATATTGCCATGCATGATCATGTAGTTGACATCATATTTGTGGCAAAGCCACCGTGCATAATTTTTCATACATGTCACTCTTGATTCGTTGCACATCCCGGTACACGCCAGAGGCATTCATATAGAGTCATACTTTGTTCTAGTATCGAGTTGTAATATCGAGTTGTAATGAAAGTGTGATGATCATCATTATTATAGCATTGTCCCATGTGAGGAAAGGCTAAATCAATAAAGCCCCTCCAAAAAAAAGAAAAAAAAAGAAAGGCCAAAGAAAAAAAAAGGTCCAAAAAAGAAAAAAAAAGAAAAAGAAAAATGGACAATTGCTACTATCTTGTTCCACACTTGTGCTTCAAAGTAGCACCATGTCCTTCATGATAGAGAGTCTCATGTTTAGCCACTTTCATATACTAGTGGGAATTTTTGTTATAGAAATTGGCTTGTATATTCCAACGATGGGCTTCCTCAAATGCCCTAGGTCTTCATGAGCAAGCAAGTTGGATGCACACCCACTAGTTTCTTTTGTTGAGCTTTCATACATTTTTAGCTCTAGTGCATCCGTTGCATAGCAATCCCTACTCACTCACATTGATATCTATTGATGGGCATCTCCATAGCCCGTTGATACGCCTAGTTGATGTGAGACTATCTCCCTCCTTTTTGTCTTCTCCACAACCACCTCTCTATTCCACCCATAGTGCTATGTCCATGGCTCGCGCTCATGTATTGCGTGAAAGTTGAAAGGTTTGAAAGAATAGAGTATGACAACAAGTGCTTGTCTGAAATCGGGGTTGTGCATGATATGAATATTTTGTGTGATGAAGAGGGAGCATAGCCAGACTATATGATTTTGTAGGGATAACTTTCTTTAGCCATAGTATTTTGATAAGACATGATTGCTTTATTAGTATGCTTGAAGTATTATTATTTCTTATGTCAATATAGACTTTGTCTTGAATCTTTCAGATCTGAACATTCATGCCACAATTAAGAGAATTACATTGAAAAACTATGTTGGTTAGCATTCCACATCAAAAAATTTGTTTTTATCATTTACCTACTCGAGGACGAGCAGGAATTAAGCTTGGGGATGCTTGATACGTCTCCAACGTATCTATAATTTTTTATTGTTGATGTTTTGGATGTTTAATGGGCTTTGTCATACACTTTTATATTATTTTTGGGACTAACCTACTAACTGAAAGGCCTAGTCAGATTGTTGTTTTTGCCTGTTTCAGGATTTTACAGAAAAGGGATATCAAACGGAGTCCAAGCGGAATGAAACCTTCGGGATAGATATTTTTGGAGAAAATCACGCACGGGTGACTTGAGAACCACGGAGTAGGGCTTGCGTGGTGCCCATGAGGGTGGGGGGCGCCCCCCTAGGGCGCGACCCCCAGCCTCGTGGGTCCCATGTATGGCCCCCGGTGCCCTCCTTCCTCCTATATATGCCTACGTACCCCGAAATCATCAGAACAACAGAGAAAACCCTAGTTCCACCACCGTAACCTTCTATTCCCATGAGATCCCATCTTGGGGCCTGTTCCGGAGCTCCGTCGGAGGGGGGATCTTCCACGGAGTGCTTCTACATCATCATCATCGCCTCACCATGAGTTGTGAGTAGTTTACCACAGACCTTCGGGTCCATAGCTAGTATCTAGATGGCTACTTCTCTCTCTTTGGATCTCAATACAAAGTTCTCATCGGTCTTCGAGGAGACCTATTCGATGTAATCTCTTTTTGCGGTGTGTTTGTCGAGATCCAATGAATTGTGGGTTTATGATCAAGATTATCTATGAGAAATATTTGGTTCTTCTTTGAACTCTTTATGTATGATTATAATATCCTTACAAGTCTCTTCGAATTATTGGTTTGGTTTGGCCTACTAGATCTATAGTTCTTGCAATGGGAGAAGTGCTTGGCTTTGGGTTCAATCTTGCGGTGTCCTTTCCCAGTGATAGTAGGGGCAGCAAGGCACGTATTGCATTGTTGCCATCGAGGATAAAAAGATGGGGTTTATATCATATTGCTTGAGTTTATCCCTCTACATCATATCATCATGCTTAAGGCGTTACTCTGTTCTTATGAACTCAATACACTAGATGCATGCTGGACAGCGGTCGATGTGTGGAGTAATAGTATTAGATGCAAAATCGTTTCAGTCTACTTTTCTCGAACGTGACGCCTATATATAATGATCATGCCTAGATAGTCTCATAATTATTCGCTTTTCTATCAATTGCTCGACAGTAATTTGTTTACCCGCCGTAGAATATCGCTATCATGAGAGAAGCCACTAGAGAACACTAAGGCTCCCGGGTCTATTCTCAACATATCAATCTACACCTACTTTACTTTTTCCGCTTTTACTTTCTTTTCTTATAACCAAAAATATCAAACTATCATCTCTATCAGATCTCACTTTCGTAAGTGACCATAAAGGGATTGACAACCCCTTATTGTGTTGCCTGCGAAGTTCTTATTTGTTTGTGCAGGTGCGAGGGACTCGGGCGTGGTCTCCTACTGGATTGATACCTTGGTTCTCAAAAACTGAGGGAAATACTTACGCTACTGTGCTGCATCTCCCTTTCCTCTTCGAGGGAATACAACGCAAGCTCGAGAAGTAGCAACAACATATGTTATTCCCTTTGTCCATAGGTATGTTACTTGCCCGAGATTCGATCGTCGGTATCTTCATACTTAGTTCAATATCGTTGCCGACAAGTCTCTTTACTCATTCCGTAATACATCATCCCGAGACTAACTCATTAATCATTTGCTTGCAAGGCTTATTATGATGTGTATTACCGAGAGGGCCCGGAGATACCTCTCTGATACTCAGAGTGACAAATCATAATCTTGATCTATGCCAACTCAACAAACACCTTCGGAGATACCTGTAGAGCATCTATATAATCACCCAGTTACGTTGTGACATTTGATAGCACACAAGGCATTCCTACGGTATCCGGGAGTTGCATAATCTCATAGTCAAAGGAATATGTATTTGACATGAAGAAGGCAATAGCAATAAAACTGAACGATCATAATGCTAAGCTAACGAGTGGGTCTTGTCCATCACATCATTCTGCTAATGATGTGATCCCATTATCAAATGGAAACTCATGTCTATGGTTAGGAAACCTTAATCATCTTTGATCAACGAGCTAGTTGCTAGGCTTCTCGCCCCTCGTTGGTTACCCCAAGTGGAAGGTGTGAGATGTAGTGTTGCGGAAGTTTTTTCCTTGGCAAAGATACCAAGGATCGAATCCCCAGAGACTCCTAGGTTCAACAAGAAGGTGTCAACTGCTACGGCGCCAGATATTAGCAATCAACGTGGACCTGCACACAGATACAAATAACTTTGCTCCCAACGAGTACAGAGAGGTTGTCAATCCCTCCGGCCTTGTAGTTCACAAAGGATTAAACGCAAGTGATAGTAGTGATAGATATAATTGCAATAGTAAATAAAAGCGAAAAGTAAATAGCGGATGTGATCAATGATGGTAATATGGACCGGAGTCTCATGATGTTCACTAGTGATGTTGCTCTCCCAAAAGACGATAAAACAGCTATGTGAGGTAAACGAATTACAGCTGGGCAATTGACAGGACCATGTGCGCAAACCAATGCTGATTACATTGCAAAAAATGTTGAGGTTCAAAGCATGGGCGGTACGCCAAAGTAAGTAGACCGAAATCCATCAATATCTACTACTAATCATCCACCTTGAGATATCTATCCAGAACATCTCGCTGGTATTAAGTTGCGAGTCCCACCCATAGTGTAAACTCAATGCAACAGACAACTGCATTAAAAGAACTTTGCATAAAGTAAACAATCCTTGCACCCGCGGGCACAAGCACCGTTGTTTTCCCCCTTGTGGCAACAGCACATCCCCTAGACTCATGTTTCTGTCACTCAAACTAGTCATCGAGGGGCATGAACCCACAATCAAGCATAACGTTCCCTCTTGGAGTCACTACCTATTACTTGGCCAAAGCAATAAATAACAACGGAGAACATGCAAGAATTACTTACGAACATAAATATAAAAGAGGTAGATCAAATATATTACTCAAGCACAATCTAAACATAATCTCATAATCCATCGGATCCCAACAAACTCATCATAGCAACAACATAAGGATTACATATGTGCCTCGATCATGTAGGGCAGCTCACGAGGGCTAATTAGTGAAGCACAAGAACGGGAGGAGAACATCACATAGCTACTGGTCATGGACTCATGGTCCAAGGGAGACTACTCACAACTCATCCGGGAGGCGTCCATGGTGGTGGAGAAGCTCCCGGTGGTGATCCTCCCCTCTGGCAGGGTGCCGGGAAGAGTTCTCCTGGTGCTCCCGATCTTGGAAGCGGCGGCGGCGGCGGAACAGAGATGAGATCGCGAAAAGAGTTCCTCCCTCGAGGGTTTCGGGAGACGCTTTAAATATATGCCAAAGGGGGGCATCGGAGGAGCCTCGGGGGGCCCAGGCGCCCCCCCCGGCGCGGCCCAGGGGGGCGCGCCGCCAGGGCGCCTGGAGCCCTGGTGCCCCCCCCCCGGCTGTCCTTCGGGCGCACGGTAGTTTCTGGAACGCTAATTTTTTATATAATTTTTCTGGATTTTTCCTGACAGTTCTCGTAACGTGAAAACCTAAAATACAAAAACAGCCGAAAACAGAAACTGGCACTGGGGTGCACTGAGTTAATAGGTTAGTCCAAATATGATCAAAAAGTGTATGGAAGTGTATAAATATCATAGCAATATCACCCAAAAGAGGCATGGAGCAAGCAGAAATTATAGATACGTTTTGGACGTATCACTAGTCTACTAGAGGCTCGCTAGGGACATGGTGTTTGTCTATGTATTCACACATGTATTAAGGTTTCCAATCAATACAATTGTAGCATGAATAATAAATAGTTATCATGAATAAGGAAATATAAATAACAACTTTATTATTGCCTCTGGGGCATATTTCTTTCAGTCTCCCAGTTGCACTAGAGTCACTAATCTAGATTACATTGTAATGATTCTAACACCCATGGAGTCTTAATGTTGATCATGTTTTGCTTGTGGAAGAGGCTTAGTCAACGGGTCTGCTATACTAACATCCGTGTGTATTTTGCAAATCTTTATATCCTCCTCCTTGATTTGATCACGAATGGAGTTGAAGTGTCTCTTGATACGTCCAAAATGCATCACTATTCTGTATTATAATTTATCCTTATTCATTAATATATTTCACGTTATGATGATGTTCTTATGTTGTTTTGGTCTATTTTACACAGTTTGCAACTTTCCGATACCGAAACAGCAGACGCAGGATTCAACAGGAAAAAGTGGATGCTGAGTTGCTTAAGAAGAACACCTCCAAATTACCTGAAAATTGACGGGAGGTATTTTTCAGAAGAATAACGAAGACACGCAAAAGGGGAGTCAGAGGGGGGCCACAGGGTGCCCAGGCGGCCTGGGTGCGCCCCCCCGGCCGCGCCGGGGGGGCGCCTGGAGCCCCTGGCCCACCTCTGGCCGCCCCCTTTTGCATATATGCTCTTCGTCCCCCGAAAACCCTAAGCACGGGACTTTTTACGGAGTTCCGCCGCCGCTTCGAGGCGGAAACCTACAGAGAAGAAAAGGGCATCTCCGGTGGGCAGATTCCGCCGGGGAGATCACCTCCCGGAAGGGGAGATCGTCGCCATCGTCATCACCATCATCACGGGCATCATCGAGATCATCATCAACATCATCCCCAACACCAGCACCATCTCCATCTTCATCCAAATCTCATCTTTCCATCGCAACTCGTGTTGTAACTTGTACTACCTATCCTCTCTACTCCATCGGTGTTGATTACTACCTTGTGGTGAATGCTATTGAGTTTTGTTGGAGAAATATTATTATGTCCAGATTGTTTATCACATATTTATCCCCACTGATCATGATCTCTTTTATGTCTTGTGAGTAGTCACCTTAGTTCTTGAGGACATGGGGAAAGTCTTGTTGTTAGTAGTCATATGCTGTTGAAGTAATATGTGTTGTTTGATACTTAAGTTGTGTTGTCATTCTACTAGTGGTGTTGTGTGAGTCGAACACCCAACACTTCGCCTTATTAAGGACCTAGGAGAATACATTGTGTATAAAGAATGCTTATGGTGGGTTGCCGGAGTGACAGAAACTTGAACCCCAGTTCGCACGCTTTTGCATAAGGGAATAATGGATCCTCGATCGTATTGCTATGGTTAGGCTTTTGCCTTAAATTCTATCTTGTATTTGTGGATGCTTGCAAGGTGTTTAATCATAAGAGTGCATTCATCTTAGTCTAGAGAGTGCACTAGCATAGATCCACCCACCAACACTTATCAACACATAACATAGTATCGATACGGAATATGGCGAAAGCACATGACTACCTCTCCCGTGTGTCCTCAAGAACGCTTTAGTCTTTATAAGTTCAGTTGCTAGGCCTCTCCTTTGCTAAGAAAGGATTGGGCCACTTGTTACTCTCAGTATCTTTTACATTACTTGCCTTTACATTCCTGTTGCTTATATCGAGAAAACCCCTAAAAGTTATCTTTCAGTGCTTGCAGTAATTTCTTGCTCAGAATCGCTTATCAATACCTTCTGCTCCTCGTTGGGTTCGACACTCTTACTTATCGAAAACGCTGCAACAGATCCCTTACGGTTGAGGGTCATCAAGTAACGTTTTCTGGCGCCGTTGCCGGGGAGCGTAGCGCTATTGGTAAAGTGAAACTGGTAAGGAAGTTTTCTTTTTATAATTCTGTTTTTATTTTTACTATTACTGCTCTTTGTCCTTATGGACAACCCTATTATTGGAGCGTTGCTTGCGGGAAGACGCCCCACACCTGTGGTGGTTGATCCTCCCCCTACTGAAATTGTGCCTTATAAAATACCAGCTGGCATTATCAATTATGTTTTGGCTAATCGTTATGCAGGAGACAGACATCCCGGTGAACACTTGCTATATTTGTCACGACTATGTTCATTATTTAAGCTTGCAGGTGTATCGAGGGAGTTTGTCATGAGGAAATTGTTTGTTGTATCCCTTATAGATAAAGCTTCAGATTGGTATGGGCTTCTCGATAACCCACACTTGCTGGACTGGCAGGAGCTTATGTCTCTCTTTTATACTAAATTTTATCCTCTTCATGAAATTCATCGAGACAGGAATTATATCTATAACTTTAGGTCTCGTGACGGAGAAAGCATTGCTCAAGCTTGGGGGAGATTGAAGTCTCTAATGCTCAAATGCCCAATTCATAAGCTTCCCAAGGAAATTATACTTACAAATTTTTATGCCAGGCTTTCTCGTCAGGATAAGGAGATGTTGGATGCCTCCTCTAGTGGGGTATTTCAGAAGAAGAGTGTTGAAGAAAGGTGGGATCTCCTTGAAAGAATCCAGAGGAATACCGAAGATTGGGAAATTGATAAAGGTATTGAACCCGCTATAAATTATGAACATGATTATATTGAGAGCTATGTAGAAACTGATTACTTCAATACTTTTTGCTCTAAGATTGGTCTTGATTCCCATCTACTGATTGATTTATGTAAGAATTTTGCCTCTCATGTTGATTCTTTTAAAAAGAATAGAGACCAGCACCATGCACCTTTTAAAGAAAAACCTATTGATATTTATGTTGCTGAGCCTATTTTGCCTGAAGTTATATATGAACAGCCTCCTTTTCCCACGAGGATAAAGGAACACTCTCTTGTGACAGGCATAATAAATAAAAGTGAAAGAAAAGTTGATGAACCTGAGGACCAGATCAGGGTCGATCCTCGAGTTGCATTGATTAAAGATCTTGTTACTGATGATGTTCTGGATTCCAATATAACTTTTTTGTGCTGTTTCCACTAACCTTGTCACAGCCAAGAACAAAGGCCCAATTTCAGGTACTCCGGTGGTATCTGTTAAAATAGGAGATCACAATTATTATGGGCTATGCGATTTGGGATCGAGTGCAAGTGCTATTCCTTATTCACTCTATGAAGAAATCATCGGTGAGATTTCCCCTTGTGAACTTGAAGAAGTTGATGTTACTATTCATCTTGCAAATAGATCAACTATCTCTCCTATCGGAATTGTGAGGGACGTTGAAGTCCTATGTGGAAAGGTAAAATACCCTACCGACTTTTTGGTACTTGGTTCAGCCAGGGACAATTTTTGTCCCATCATTTTTGGTAGACCTTTTCTTAGAACTTGTGGAGCTATAATAGATTGCAAGAAAGGTAAAGTTTCTGTTGAATTCGATGGTGAGCCATATGAATTTAATTTTTCTAAATTCTCTAAGCAGCCTCGTGGTACTGATTTACCTAGTGATGATAAAATTATTGAAAGTATTGCCTCTATTGCTATTCCCCCTGATGATCCTTTGCAGCAATACATGAAGGACCACGAGAATGATTTACATATGCAGGAAAGAAATGAACTAGATGAAATATTCTTGAGGCAGCCTGCTATCCTGAAGCACAACCTTCCGGTTGAACCTTTGGGAATTTTATCAAAACCGAAAGAAGACCCGTTGTTCGATCTTAAACCTCTTCCCTATACGCTCAAGTATGTTTATTTAGATGAAAAGAAAGTATATCCTGTTATTATCAATTCTAACCTTTCAGGATATGAAGAAAAGCGATTATTGGAAGTACTTCGTAAACAGCGAGGCGCAATTGGCTATACCCTTGATGACCTTAAGGGGATTAGTCCATCTATCTGTCAACATACTATCAACCTTGAGCCAGATGCTAAACCAGTTGTTGATCATCAACGACGGTTGAACCCGAAGATGATGGATGTCGTGAGAACTGAGATTCTCAAGCTCCTAGCCGCAGGTATTATCTACCCTATAGCTGATAGTAAGTGGGTAAGTCCGGTACATTGTGTTCCTAAGAAAGGAGGTACAACTGTGGTTCCTAATGATAAAAATGAACTAATACCTCAGAGAATTATTATTGGATATAGAATGTGTATTGATTACAGGAAGTTGAACAAGGCAACCAGGAAGGATCACTACCTGTTGCCGTTCATCGACCAAATGCTTGAAAGGTTATCCAAAAATACTCACTTTTGTTATCTCGATGGTTATTCTGGCTTCTCTCAAATTCATGTTAACACTGTCGATCAAGAGAAGACCACTTTTACTTGTCCTTTTGGTACTTATGCTTACAGACGTATGCCTTTTGGTTTATGTAATGCCCCTGCTACTTTTCAAAGGTGTATGTCTGCTATCTTTCATGGTTTCTGCGGGGATATTATGGAAGTCTTCATGGACGATTTCTCCGTCTATGGAACTTCATTTGACCATTGTCTTCACAACCTTAATAAAGTTTTGCAGAGATGCGAGGAGACAAATTTGGTACTCAACTGGGAGAAGTGCCACTTTATGGTTAATGAAGGAATTGTTCTTGGTCACAAGATTTCCGAAAGGGGAATTGAAGTGGACAAAGCCAAGATCGAAGCTATTGAGAGGATGCCTTATCCAAAGGACATCAAAGGTATTCGCAGTTTTCTCGGTCATGCAGGTTTTTATAGAAGATTTATTAAAGACTTTTCTAAAACCTCGAGACCCCTCACTAATCTTCTCCAGAAGGATGTTCCTTTTGCGTTTGATGAAAATTGTAAGGAAGCTTTTGAAGTCCTTAAGAAAGCTTTAATAACTGCTCCTATAGTACAACCACCTGACTGGAACTTACCTTTTGAAATTATGTGTGATGCAAGTGATTTTGCTGTTGGAGCTGTTTTAGGACAAAGGGTTGATAAGAAATTGAATTTTATACATTATGCTAGTAAAACCCTTGATAGTGCTCAAAGAAATTATGCTACTACTGAGAAGGAATTCTTAGCTGTAGTTTTTGCTTGTGATAAGTTTAGGCAGTATATTGTTGATTCCAAAGTTATTATTCATACTGATCATGCTGCCATTAAATATCTTATGACAAAGAAGGATGCCAAGCCAAGGCTTATCAGATGGGTACTCCTTCTTCAAGAATTTGATTTGCAGATTGTTGATAGGAAGGGGGAAGACAATCCGGTGGCGGACAATCTTTCAAGAATGGAAGATATACCGCATGACCCCATTCCAGTTAACGATAGTTTTCCAGACGAACAACTTGCCGTTGTAAAAGTACAACCTCTTTCCGATCCTTGGTATGCAGATTATGCTAATTTTATTGTTGCGAAGTATTTGCCTCCAGGTCTAACATTTCAGCAGAGGAAGAAGTTCTTTCATGATTTGAGGCACTACTTTTGGGATGACCCACATCTTTTCAAAGAAGGCCCCGACGGGATCGTGAGAAGATGCATTCCGGAACATGAGCAGAAGGACATTCTCCGACGGTGTCACGATAGTCCCTATGGAGGACATCATGCCGGCGAAAGGACTGCACATAAGGTTCTTCAATCAGGTTTTTATTGGCCCACTCTCTTTAAAGATGCTAGAAATTATGTTTTAGCTTGTGATAAATGTCAGAGAGTTGGTAACATTAGTAGAAGGAATGAGATGCCTATGAATTACTCACTAGTGATTGAACCTTTCGATTGTTGGGGTTTTGATTTTATGGGTCCTTTTCCTTCTTCGCACAAGTACACTCACATTTTAGTAGCTGTTGATTATGTGACCAAGTGGGTTGAAGCAATCCCCACTGAAAGTGCTGATCACAAAACATCCTTGAAAATGCTTAAGGATGTAATATTTCCTAGGTTTGGTGTACCAAGGTACCTCATGACCAATGGAGGATCACACTTCACGCACGGAGCTTTTAGAAAAGCTCTGGCTAAATACGATGTTAATCATAGAATTGCTTCACCTTATCATCCTCAAACTAGTGGGCAAGTTGAGCTCACCAATAGAGAGATTAAGTTGATCTTGCAGAAAACAGTAAACAGAAATAGGAAGGATTGGTCAAATAAATTAGGAGATGCTTTGTCGGCATATAGAACTGGTTACAAAAACCCCATGGGCATGTCTCCTTATAAGATGGTGTATGGCAAGGCTTGCCATCTGCCATTAGAGCTAGAGCTCAAAGCTTTCTGGGCTGTTAGAGAGCTTAACGCTGACCCAAAACTAGCTGGTGAGAAGCGTCTCATGAACTTGACTTCTCTAGATGAATGGAGAAGTGAAGCTTACGAGAGCGCTAAAATGTTCAAGGAAAAGGTAAAAAGGTGGCATGATAGGAAGATTCTGAAACGTGAATTTAATGTTGGTGATAAAGTTTTGTTGTTAAATCCCATTTCAGGTTTTCTCCAGGTAAACTACTTTCCAGGTGGGAAGGACCATTTCATATTGAAGAAGTTTATCGGTCTGGCGCAATTAAGATTAATAATTTTGAAGGCACCAAACCTCAAGTTGTGAATGGGCAAAGACTTAAACATTACATAGCAGGAGACCCTGTCGATGTTGATGTGAATATAATATACACAACAATCCACGAAGAACATGTTGCAGCCCTGTTTCAGACGCCAGCAGAAGCAGAATAAAGAAAAGGTATGTAGTACGGTAAGAAAACACCGCAAAACATCATAAAAGTTCCGTATTACGAGTTTTTGAAAAATTAGTAAAATTCCGAGTCGAAGTGGAGCCGGAGACGACCACCAGGGAGTCCAGGCGCCCCCCCCCCCGGGCCGCGCCGGCAGGCCACCTGGACACCCTGGTGCCCGTCTCCGACCCCGCTTTGGTCCGTTACCTTCCTTTCTGTGCATAAATTTTTCCTATATATTTGCCCGGATTGTTCCGGCAACATATCTTGCGATTTCGCGTGTTTTCTCTTCGATATGTTTCTGCCAGGAAATCTTTCAGCTAAATTTAGGTGCCATGGCTTCTCCAAGTTCCCCCAAGGACACGTTCGTCGTCAACGTCATCAACCCTTACCTCGCCGAGGTGAAGAAGCACCCTCAGGTTGTTCAGATGAAGGAAGGCGTCCTTCACCAAGAAGATCTGAAGGGACCTATCAAGGAGGGGAGTGTCCAGGCCAGGCTGGAAGAAGTGGAGCAAGAAGTCTTCAAGTACAAGAAGATGACCGAGCGTGGTGTCGAAGCTAACTTTGACATCACCAACGAGCTGAAGAACTACTTTCTGAAGGAGATGAAGGAGATGTGGGAAAGAATCGCCGCGTCTGAAGACAGAATCATAGAACTCCAAGGGCAAATTAATGATCTACATAACCAGAACTGTGAGTATGAACTAAGGTTTCTACGCATGGGTTTGGGTGCTGAATGCAGGATCCAGGAGACGAGCTTCTCATATGAGACTGGAGAACCCCTTCCATGGAAGAGTTTCGCCAAGAATTACTTGATCAACGCCAACAAGGATGATGAGTGAAATCTCCGTGGGTAATGGCATTCCCTTGGCTTGTTCCAAGCTTGGGGGAGTGCCCGGTATCTTTATCTTTTACCTTTTGTCTTTCAGAAGTCAAGTAGAGTCGCATCATGTCTAGGGAGGTTATTATATGAGATAGGTGTGTGCATTGAGGTCTATCACCCCTTTGGTGAAGAATTGTATCCGTGTGTGTGGAGTCGTTTATGATGGAATATTAATGAGAAGCTTATCGGTTCCTTTCTGCTGCACTCGGTATTCTCTTCACGCAATCGACCTTATATGATGATTCTTATGGGGAGTATTGACCTTATGTCAGGTATGGCTATGAAACTTTATTTAATCTTGGCAAATATAGCTTTGGTCATAACAACAAGCATGATTTTCTTAAAGTATCAACATAGCCAAAACCTTTATGTCATTATGCTTGAAGTGTTATGTTGACAAGGAAGACAACTTGATGTGTTATGCTTATTTCAATGTTCATGCTTTATAATGCTTTGCATCTTAGTCATCATCAATTGTCTGCTCTTTCAAAACCTTTGCTAGCCTAACTCTGTACTAAGCGGAATTCTGCTTGTGCATCCATGCCCTTAAGCCAATACCTTCCATATGAGTCCACCATACCTACCTACTCGTGGTACTCCACTACCACCTCCTAAAGTATATAATTTATGTGTTATCCTTAAATGTTCAAAATCTTTTATTTTGTGCCTCTGCTTTAGCTCATGAGGAAGTAGTAGCTAATTCATGACCTTTTTGAGTTGGACAAGCTTCACCCCGGGGTTGCATGTATAATGTGCAAACCTATAATACGAAAAGGAACTGGCATTGAGTGCGCCCGGCTTAAAAATAATATAACAAACAAACCCTCCTTCACGCTTTGTTCATGAGAAATCAGAAAACTTTGGCAGTGATAAACAAAGGAGAATAAGAGGATGTTATCGTCCTCATACGGGAGCCGTTCCTCGAAACTTGTCCAGTCCAAGAAGTAATTGAGTTATCTATTAGCATTCGTTGACGAATCATGCACCTCTCAAAAACTTGTTTTCATTCTGTTTGATTTGAGGATAGCACATGAGTTTTCCCTACTACCCTAGAGCAGGGCCTATCTTTTAATTTTAAGTTGAGTCAGTTATTTCTACTTCCCTCTATTTCTTAAAGAGAGCAGACGTTTGATGTTGATGAGGATTCATTCATATAAACCTGCATTAAGATTTGTCATATCATATCCTTGTTGACATTATCATTTGATAAGTAAGTTGTTTGTCATGCCCAGCTAAGGCAAATATCTTCCTTCGTGTTAACACTTTCACTTCTTGCTTATTAACTTGTTATTTCAAAAAGCTTCAATTAATCCCATCAAAAGCAAAAGTTAAAATTATTTTTTGTTCTTTGACCAAAGGACATGTTTGCCATGATATAATGAGTTTCCATTGGTCCTACTTTCGAATATAAGTGTTGACACTCTTTCATAAGAGCCTTATGAGTTGAAGATTGTTGCTGAGGATATTTGAGTTGGTGAAGAGACTATGATGCTTCTTGTCCGTATTCTATTTATCGACACTTCACTCTCTAAACTTGTGGACAGGTTTACCGAGTTCATATTCGCTTGGGGACAAGCGAGGTCTAAGCTTGGGGGTGTTGATACGTCCAAAATGCATCACTATTTTGTATTATAATTTATCCTTATTCATTGATATATTTCACGTTATGATGATGTTCTTATGTTGTTTTGGTCTATTTTACACAGTTTGCAACTTTCCGATACCGAAACAGCAGACGCAGGATTCAGCAGGAAAAAGTGGATGCTGAGTTGCTGAAGAAGAACACCTCCAAATTACCTGAAAATTGACGGGAGGTATTTTTCAGAAGAATAACGAAGACACGCAAAAGGGGAGTCAGAGGGGGGCCACAGGGTGCCCAGGCGGCCTGGGGGCGCCCCCCCTGGCCGCGCCGGGGGGGGGGGGCGCCTGGAGCCCCTGGCCCACCTTTGGCCGCCCCCTTTTGCATATATGCTCTCCGTCCCCCGAAAACCCTAAGCACGGGACTTTTTACGGAGTTCCGCCGCCGCTTCGAGGCGGAAACCTACAGAGAAGAAAAGGGCATCTCCGGTGGGCAGATTCCGCCGGGGAGATCACCTCCCGGAAGGGGAGATCGTCGCCATCGTCATCACCATCATCACGGGCATCATCGAGATCATCATCAACATCATCCCCAACACCAGCACCATCTCCATCTTCATCCAAATCTCATCTTTCCATCGCAACTCGTGTTGTAACTTGTACTACCTATCCTCTCTACTCCATCAGTGTTGATTACTACCTTGTGGTGAATGCTATTGAGTTTTGTTGGAGAAATATTATTATGTCCAGATTGTTTATCACATATTTATCCCCACTGATCATGATCTCTTTTATGTCTTGTGAGTAGTCACCTTAGTTCTTGAGGACATGGGGAAAGTCTTGTTGTTAGTAGTCATATGCTGTTGAAGTAATATGTGTTGTTTGATACTTAAGTTGTGTTGTCATTCTACTAGTGGTGTTGTGTGAGTCGAACACCCAACACTTCGCCTTATTAAGGACCTAGGAGAATACATTGTGTATAAAGAATGCTTATGGTGGGTTGCCGGAGTGACAGAAACCTGAACCCCAGTTCGCACGCTTTTGCATAAGGGAATAATGGATCCTCGATCGTATTGCTATGGTTAGGCTTTTGCCTTAAATTCTATCTTGTATTTGCGGATGCTTGCAAGGTGTTTAATCATAAGAGTGCATTCATCTTAGTCTAGAGAGTGCACTAGCATAGATCCACCCACCAACACTTATCAACACATAACATAGTATCGATACGGAATATGGCGAAAGCACATGACTACCTCTCCCGTGTGTCCTCAAGAACGCTTTAGTCTTTATAAGTTCAGTTGCTAGGCCTCTCCTTTGCTAAGAAAGGATTGGGCCACTTGTTACTCTCAGTATCTTTTACATTACTTGCCTTTACATTCCTGTTGCTTATATCGAGAAAACCCCTAAAAGTTATCTTTCAGTGCTTGCAGTAATTTCTTGCTCAGAATCGCTTATCAATACCTTCTGCTCCTCGTTGGGTTCGACACTCTTACTTATCGAAAACGCTGCAACAGATCCCTTACGGTTGAGGGTCATCATCTCTTGATGTGTTTGGTTCTTTTGTGAAATCTGAATTCCTTCGCTAAGGCAATTGCTCCATTATTGTCACAAAAGATTTTCATTGGACTCGATGTACTAGGTATTACACCTAGATCATATATGAACTCCTTCATCCACAGACTCCTTCATTTGCTGCTTCCGAAGTAGCTATGTACTCCACTTCACACGTAGATCCCGCCACGACGCTCTTCTCGGAACTGCACCAACTGACAGCTCCACCATTTAAATATGTATCTGGTTTGTGACTTAGAGTCATCCGGAACAGTGTCAAAACTAGCATCGACGTAACCATTTACGACAAGCTCTTTGTCACCTCCATAAACGAGAAACATATCCTTGGTCCTTTTCAGGTACTTCAGGATGTTCTTGACCGTTGTCTAGTGATACACTCATGGATTACTTTGGTACCACCCTGCCAGACTTATGGAAAGGCACACATCAGGTCTGGTACACAACATATCATACATGATAGAACCTATGGCTGAGGCATAGGGAATGATTTTCATATTATCTCTATCTTCTGCAGTGGTCGGGCATTGAGTCTGACTCAACTTCACACCTTGCAACACAGGCAAGAACCCTTTCCTTGACTGATCCATTTTGAACTTCTTCAAAACTTTATCAAGGTATGTGTTTTTGTGAAAGTCCTATCAAGCGTCTTGATCTATCTCAAGAGATCTTGATGCCCAATATATAAGAAGCTTCACCGAGGTATTTCATTGAAAAATTCTTATTCAAATATCCTTTTATGTTATCCGGAAATTCTACATCATTTTCGATCAATAATATGTCATCCACATATAATATCAGAAAAGCTACAGAGCTCCCACACACTTTCTTGTAAATACAAGCTTCTCCGAAAGTCTGTATAAAACCATACGCTTTGATCACTTCATCAAAGCGTATATTCCAACTCCGAGATGCTTGCACCAGTCCATAGATGGATCATTGGAGCTTGCAAACTTTGTTAGCACCTTTAGGATCGACAAAACCTTCTGGTTGCATCATATACACCTCTTCTTTAAGAAATCCATTAAGGAATGCAGTTTTGACGTCCACTTGCCAGATTTCATAATCAAAAAATGCAGCAATTGCTAACATGATTTGGACAGACTTAAGCATCGCTGTGGTTGAGAAAGTCTCATCATAGTCAACTCCTTGAACTTGTCGAAAACCTTTCGCGACAAGTCGAGCTTTATAGACAGTAACATTACCATCAGTGTCAGTCATCTTCTTGAAGATCCATTTATTCTCTATGGCTCACCGATCATCGGGCAAGTCCACCAAAGTCCACACTTTGTTCTCATACATGGATCCTATCTCAGATTTCATGGCCTCAAGCCATTTATCGGAATCAGGGCTCATCATAGCTTTTTCATAGTTCGTAGGTTCGTCATGGTCTAGTAACATGACTTTCAGAATGGGATTACCATACCACTCTGGTGCGGATCGTGCTCTGGTTGACCTACGCGGTTCGGTGGTAACTTGATTTAAAGTTTCATGATCATCATCATTAGCTTCCTCTCTAGTTGGTGTAGGCATCACGGGAATGGTTTTCTGGGAAGAGTTACTTTCCAATTCGAGAGAAGGTACAATTACCTCATCAAGTGTTACTTTCCTCCCACTCACTTCTTTCGAGAGAAACTCCTTCTCTAGAAATGTTCCATTCTTGACAACAAACATCTTTCCTTCAGATCTGTGGTAGAAGGTGTACCCAATTGTTTCCTTAGGGTATCCTATGAATACGCACTTCTCCGATTTGGGTTTGAGTTTATCAGGCTGAAGCCTTTTGACATAAGTATCGCAACCCCAAACTTTAAGAAATGACAACTTAGGTTTCTTGCCAAACCACAGTTCACACGGTGTCGTCTCAACGGATTTAGACGGTGCCTTATTTAACATGAATGCAGCTATCTCTAGTGCATAACCCCAAAACGATAGTGGTAAATCGGTAAGAGACATCATAGATAGTACCATATCTAATAAAGTATAGTTACGACATTAAGACACACCATTACGCTGTGGTGTTCCAGCTGGCGTGAGTTGTGAAATTGTTGCACGTTGTTGTAAATGAAGGCCAAACTCGTAACTCAAATATTCGCCTCCGCGACAGATCGTAGAAACTTTATTTTCTTGTTAGGATGATTCTCTACTTCACTCTGAAATTCTTTGAACCTTTCAAATGTTTCAGACTTGTGTTTCATTAAGTAGATATACCCATATCTCCTCAAATCATCTCTGAAGGTTAGAAAATAATGATACCCGCTGCGAGCCGCAACACTCATCGGACCGCATACATCGGTATGTATTATATCTAATAAGTCATTGGCTCGCTCCATTGTTCCGGAGAACGGAGTTTTAGTCATCTTGCCCATGAGGCATGGTTCACAAGTATCAAATGATTCATAATCAAGTGATTCCAAAAGTCCATCTGTATGGAGTTTCTTCACGCGCTTTACACCAATATGACCTAAACGGCAGTGCCACAAATATGTTGCACTATAATTATCAACTTTGCATATTTTGGCGTCAATATTATGTATATGTTTATCACCACAATCGAGATTCAACAAAAATAGACTACTCTTCAAGGGTGCGTGACCATAAAAGATATTACTCATATAAATAGAACAACCATTATTCTCTGATTTAAATGAATAACCGTCTCGCACTAAACAAGATCCAGATATAATGTTCATGCTCAACGCTGGCACCAAATAACAATTATTCAGGTCTAAAACTAATCCCGAAGGTAGATGTAGAGGTAGCGTGCCCACGGCGATCACATCGACCTTGGAACCATTTCACACGCGTATCGTCACCTCGTCCTTAGCCAATCTTCATTTAATCCGTAGCTCCTATTTCGAGTAACAAATATGCGCAATCGAACCAGTATCAAATACCCAGGCACTACTACGAGCATTAGTAAGTTACACATCAATAACATGTATATCAAATATACATTTGTTCACTTTTCCATCCTACTTATCCGCCAAATACTTGGGGCAGTTCCGCTTCAAGTGACCACTCCATTTGAAGTAGAAGCACTCACTTTCATACTTGGGTCCAACTTTGGGCTTCTTCCCGGTAGTGGCAACTAGCTTGCCATTCTTCTTAAAGTTTCCTTTCTTTCCCTAGCCTTTTTCCTTGAAACTAGTGGTCTTGTTAACCATCAACACTTGATGTGCCTTCTTGATTTCTACCTCCGCAGCTTTGAGCATTGCGAAGAGCTCGGGAATTGTCTTCTCCATCCCTCTCATATTATAGTTCATCATAAAGCCTTTGTAGCATGTTGGCAGTGATTGAACAACTCTGTCAATAACACTATCATCTGGAAGATTAACTCCCATCTGAGTTAAGTGATTATGATATCCAGACATTCTGAGTATTTTTTCACTAACAGAACCGTTCTCCTCCATCTTGCAGCTATAGAACTTGTTGGAGACTTCATATCTCTCATCCCGGGTATTTGCTTGAAATATTAACTTCAACTCTTGGAACATCTCATATGCTCCATGATGTTCAAAACATCTTTGAAGTCCTGATTCTAAGACGTAAAGCATGGTACACTGAGCTATAGAGTAGTCATCTGACTGCATCTGCCAGACATTCATAGCGTCTAGATTAGCGGGAGGGGGCTTGTCACCTAGCTGTGCATCAAGAACATAATCCTTCTGTGCAGCAATGAGGATAATCCTCAAGTTACGGACCCAGTCCGTGTAGTTGGTACCATCATCTTTCAACTTTTCTCCAGGAACGCATTAAAATTCAGGGAAACGGTAGCACGGGCCATTGATCTACAACATAGATATGCAAATACTATCAGGACTTAGTTCATGATAAATTAAGTTCAATTAATCAAATTACTTAAGAACTCCCACTTAGGTAGACATCCCTCAAGTCATCTAAATGATATGTGATCCAAATCAACTGAACCATGTTCGATCATCACGTGAGATGGAGTAGTCATCAATGGTGAACATCTCTATGTTGATCATATCTACTATATGATTCACGTTTGACCTTTCGGTCTCCAGTGTTCTGAGGCCATGTCTGTACATGCTAGGCTCGTCAAGTTTAACCTGGGTATTCCGCATGTGCAAAACTGTCTTGCACCCATTGTATGTGAACGTAGAGTATATCACACCCAATCATCACGTGGTGTATCAACACGACGAACTGTAGCAACGGTGCATACTCAGGGAGAACACTTTTACCTTGAAATTTAGTGAAGGGATCATCTTATAATGCTACCGTTGTACTAAGCAATATAAGATGCATAAAAAGATAAACATCACATGCAATCAAAAATATGTGACATGATACGACCATCATCATCTTGTGCTTTTGATCTCCATCTTCAAAGCATCGTCATGATCTCCATCGTCACTGGCTTCACACCTTGATTTCCATCCTAGCGTCGTGGTTGTCTCGCCAACTATTGCTTCTACGACTATTGCTAACTCATAGCGATAAAGTAAAGCAATCACATGGCACTTGCATTTCATACAATAAAGAGACAACCATAAGGCTCCTGCCGGTGGCCGATAATTTACAAAACATGATCATCTCATACAAAAAATTATAACTCATCACGTCTTGACCATATCGCATCACAACATGCCTTGCAAAAACAAGTTAGACGTCCTCTACTTTGTTGTTGCAAGTTTTACATGGCTGCTACGGGCTTCTAGCAAGAACCGTTCTTACCTACGGCACAAAACCACAATGGTATTTCATCAAGTTTTCTGTTTTAACCTTCTCCAAGGACCGGCCGCAGTCAAATTCGATTCAACTAAAGTAGGAGAAATAGACACCCGCCAGCCACCTTTATGCAAAACTAGTTAAATGTATGTCGGTGGAACCGATGTCATGAACGCGGTCATGTAAGGTTGGTCCAGGCCGCTTCATCCCACGATACAGCCGAATCAAAATAAGACGTTGGTGGTAAGCACTATGACTATCACCGCCCACAACTCTTTGTGTTCTACTCATGCATATCATCTACGCATAGACCTGGCTCAAGATGCCACTGTTGGGGAATGTAGCATGCAATTTCAAAAAATATCCTATGCACACGCAACATTTATCTAGGAGATGCATAGCAACGAGAGGGGGAGTGTGTGTCTATGCACCCTCGTAGACCAAAAGCGGAAGCGTTTGACAACGCGGTTGATGTAGTTGAACTTCTTCTAACTCTGACCGATCAAGCACCGAACGTACGGCACCTCCGACTTCTGCATACATTTAGCTCAATGACGTCCCTTGTTCTCTTGATCCAGCAAGATGTCAAGGAAGTAGATGAGTTCCGTCAGCACGACAGTGTGGTGACGACGATGGTGAAGTGATCCGCGCAGGGCTTCACCTATGCACCGCGAGAATATGACCGGGGTGTAAACTGTGGAGGGGAGTGCCGCACACGGCTAACAATTGATGTTGTGTCTTCTAGGGCGCCCCCACCCACACACACACATATATATATATATATATATATATATATATATATATATATATATATATATATATATATATATATATATATATATATATATATATATATATATATATATATATATATATATATATATATATAGGTGGGAGGGAGAGGGAGGTGCTACTTCTCGAGCTTGCGGTGTATTCCCTCGAAGAGGAAAGGGTGATGCAGCACAGTAGCGTAAGTATTTCCCTCAGTTTTTTAGAACCAAGGTATCAATCCAGTAGGAGACCACGCGCGAGTCCCTCGCACCTGCACAAACAAATAAGAACTTTGCAGCCAACGCGATAAGGGGTTGTCAATCCCTTTACGGTCACTTACAAAAGTGAGATATGATAGTTTTATATTTTTTGTATTTTGGATACAAGAACAGAAAGTAAAAACGGAAAAGTAAAGTAGATTGTAGATAGATATGTTGAGAATAGACCCGGGGGCCATAGGTTTCACTAGTGGCTTCTCTCATGATAGCAGAATTCTACAATGGGTGAATGAATTACTGTCAGGCAATTGATAGAAAAGCAAATAATTATGAGACTATCTAGGCATGATCATTATATATAGGCATCACGTCCGAGACAAGTAGACCGAAACGATTATGCATCTACTACTATTACTCCACACATCGACCGCTATCTAGCATGCATCTACAGTATTAAGTTCATAAGAACAGAGTAACGCCTTAAGCAAGATGACATGATGTAGAGGGATAAACTCAAGAAATATGATATAAACCCCATCTTTTTATCCTTGATGGCAACAATACAATACATGCATTGCTGCCCCTACTGTCACTGGGAAAGGACACCACAAGATTGAACCCAAAGCCAAGCACTTCTCCCATTGCAAGAACTATAGATCTAGTAGGCCAAACCAAACCAATAATTCGAAGAGACTTGCAAGGATATTATAATCATACATAAAAGAGTTCAGAAAAGAAACAAATATTTCTCATAGATAATTTTGATCATAAACCCACAATTCATCAGTTCTCGACAAACACACCGCAAAAAGAGATTACATCGAATAGATCTCCTCGAAGACCGAGGAGAACTTGGTATTGAGATCCAAAGAGAGAGAAGAAACCATCTAGGTACTAACTATGGACCCGAAGGTGTGTGGTAAACTACTCAAACTCATGGTGAGGCGACGGTGTTGATGTTGAAGCACTCTGTGGTAGATCCCCCTCCGGCGGAGCTCCGTAACAGGCCCCAAGATGGGATCTCACGGGAACAGAAGGTTGCGGCGGTGGAACTAGGGTTTTTTCTCCGTCTCTGAAGTTTTCGGGGTACGTAGTTATATATAGGAGGAAGGAGGGCACCGGCAGCCAAACGTGGGGCCCACGAGGCAGAGGGGCGCGCCCCCACCCTCGTGGACGCCACGTCAGCCATATTCCGTGGTTCTCAAGTCTCCCATGCATATTTTGCTCCAAAAATATCTCTCCCAAAGTTTCATTCCGTTTGGACTCCGTTTAATATTCCTTTTCTGTAAAACCCTGAATTAGGCAAAAAACAGCAATCTGGACTGGGCCTTTGGGTTAATAGGTTAGTCCCAAAAATAATATAAAAGTGTATAACGAAGCCCATTAATCATCCAAAACATCATAAATAATAGCATGGAACAATCAAAAATTATAGATACATTGGAGACGTATCAAGCATCCCCAAGCTTAATTCCTACTCGTCGTCAAGTAGGTAAATGATAAAAATAGAATTTTTGATGTGGAATGCTAACCAACATATTTTCAATGTAGTTCTCTTTATTGTGGCATGAATGTTCAGATCTGAAAGATTCAAGACAAAAGTCTATATTGACATAAGAAATAATAATACTTCAAGCATACTAACAAAGCAATCATGTCTTCTCAAAATACTATGGCTAAAGAAAGTTATCCCTACAAAATCATATAGTATGTCTATGCTCCCTCTTCATCACACAAAATATTCATATCATGCACAACCCCGGTTTCAGCCAAGCACTTGTTTTCATACTCTATTCTTTCAAACCTTTCAACTTTCACGCAATACATGAGCGCGAGCCATGGATATAGCACTATGTGGAGTAGAATGGTGGTCGTGGAGAAGACAAAAAGGATGGAGATAGACTCACATCGACTAGGCATATCAACGGGCTATGGGGATGCCCATCAATAGATATCAATGTGAGTGAGTAGTGATTGCCATGCAACGGATGCACTAGAGCTAAATATGTATGAAAGCTCAACAAAAGAAACTAAGTGGGTGTGCATCCAACTTGCTTGCTCACGAAGACCTAGGGCATTTGAGGAATCCCATCGTTGGAATATACAAGCCAAGTTCTATAATGAAAATTCCCACTAGTATATGAAAGTGACTAAACAGGAGACCCTCTATGAAGAACATGGTGCTACTTTGAAGCACATGTGTGGAAAAAGATAGTAGCAATTGTCCCTTTTTTCTTTTTTTCTTTTTTTGGCCTTTCCTTCTTCTATTTTTCTTTGGGACGATGCTCTAATAATGATGATCATCACACTTCTATTGATTTACAACTCGATAGTACAACTCGATTCTAGAACAAAGTATGACACTATATGAATGCCTTCGGCGGTGTAACGGGATGTGCAATGAATCAAGAGTGACATATATGAAAAAAATTGCATGGTGGCTTTGCCACAAATACGATGTCAACTACATGATCATGCATGGCAATATGACAAATTGAAGCGTGTCATAAGAACAGAACGGTGGAAAGTTGCATGGCAATATATCTCGGAATGGCTATGGAAATGCCATGATAGGTAGGTATGGTGGCTGTTTTGAGGAAGATATATGGTGGCTGTTTTGAGGAAGGTATATAGTGGGTGTATGGTACCGGCGAAAGTTGTGTGGTACAAGAGAGGCTAGCAATGGTGGAAGGGTGAGAGTGTGTATAATCCATGGACTCAACATTAGTCATAAAGAACTCATATACTTATTGCAAAAATCTACGAGTCATCAGAACAAAGCAATCAACTCATGCTCCTAGGGAGGAGGTTGGTAGGAGTTAACCATCGCGCGCCCCCAACCTCCACACAAAGGATGACACTCTAGAAATACCTCATGCTCTAACTTCGTCACATAGCGGTTCACCATACGTGCATGCTACGGGAATCACAAACTTTAACTAAAGTATTTCTCAATTTCATAATAACTCCACTAGCATGACTCTAATATCACTATCCTCATATCTCTAACCAATTATCAAGCATCCAACTTCTCATTATATTCAATCCACTTAGTATGAAAGTTTTTACTACATTCATCTTGGATGCCTATCATGTTAAGGATAATTTTATAGCCAAAGCACATTACCATGATGTTCTAATAGACTCTCAAAAGGATATAAGTGAAGCATGAGAGATCAACAATTTCTACAAAATAAAATCACCACCGTGCTCTAAAAGATACAAGTGAAGCACTAGAGCAAACTATTTAACTCAAAAAGATATAAGTGAAGCACATAGAGTGTTCTAACAATTCCAAGGCCATATTTATCTCTCTCGAAAAAAGGTGTGACTATCAAGGATAATTGTGGCAAACTAACAAGCAAAGACTCAAATGATACATGACGCTCCAAGTAAAACACATATCATGTGGTGAATAAAAATATAGTCCCGAGTATAGTTACTGATGGATGAAGACGAAAGAGGGGATGCCTTCCCCGGGCATCCCCAAGCTTAGGCTTTTGGTTGTCCTTGAATTTTACCTCTGGGTTCCTTGGGCATCCCCAAGCTTAGGCTCTTGCCACTCTTTGTTCCATAGTCCATCAAAGCAATACTCAAAACTTGAAAACTTCACAACACAACTTAGACAAAAATCTCGTGAGCTCCGTTAGTATAAGAAAACAAACCACCACTCAAAGGTACTGTAATGAACTCATTCTTTGTTTATATTGGTGTTAAACCTACTGTATTCCAACTTCTCTATGATTCATACTCCCCAATACTACTCATAGATTCATCAAAATAAGCAAACAACAAACGAAAAACAGAATCTATCAAAAACAGAACAGTCTGTAGTAATCTGTAACTTTCGCATACTGCTGTAACTCCAAAAATATTGAAATAAATTGTTAAACGCGGGGAATTTGTCTATTAATCATCTGCAAAAAGAATCAACTAAATAGCACAATCCAGTAAAATCTGGTGACCATTCTAGCGAGCGCTAACGTTTCTGTTTTTTACAGCAAGATGATATAAACTTCACACAAGTCTTCCCAAAGGTTCTACTTGGTACAAACACTAATTAAAACACAAAACCACATCTAAACAGAAGCTAGATGCAATATTTATTCCTAAATAGAAGCAAAAACATAAAATAAAGAATTGGGTTGCCTCCCAACAAGTGCTATCATTTAACGCCCCTAGCTAGGCACGATACAAAGATAGATCTAGGGATTGCCGTCTTTGGAAGGAAAATCTTTAATTAGGCACTTGTGATTCTTAGGAGCTTCTTTATTCCTATTGATAATCAAACTTTTGGGCAAGAAATCAAGAAATTCATTCGTGTCAAAAGGTTCTCTTGCAAAAGTAAGAAAATTAGGATGAACACTTATAGATTTAAGATCTGCGATTCCTTTACTAGATTGTTCCCCCCTATTTTTAGGAACATACATGAAGTTAGACAATTTAGTGGTAGAAGTATTTGAAGTAGTTTTCATAGCAGAAAGAGCAGAACGCACATTAGTAATGATATCCTCAAGTTTATCGATTCTAGTAGAATCTTGATCTAATTTTTCTTTAACTATGGGTTCCTTTTCTTTAAAAAAATCAGAATAACTCCTACCTTGGATCCATATTGGGTAATTTCATTGTGGATCTTTCTATCCAAATTCTCTACCAACTCTACTGTAGCAACTTTGTTTTCAATGATTTCTAGCCTCTGCATAACATGTTCCAGAGTTACAACTGTCCCATTAACCATAAGAGGTGGTGAGACAAATAACTCAGTCATGGCATTATAAGAATCAAAAGTATGGCTACCCAAGAAATTCCCTCCGGTAATGGTATCTAAAATATATCTATTCCACGGAGTTATGCCAACATAAAAATTGCAAAGAAGCACGGAAGTGGAAAGCTTCCTAGTAGATCTATTTTGAGCATTGCAAATTCTATACCAGGAATCTTTTAAGTTTTCTTCCTCCCTTTGTTTAAAATTAAGAACCTCACTCTCGGGAGTATTGATAATGATAGGTGTGCTAGACATGATGACAAGCAAGTAATCTAACACACAAGCAAACAAGAAGCAAGTGAACGGTAAACACATGGCAAAAAGAAGGGAAAATAAAATGGCAAGGGTGAAGTGGGGGAGAGGAAAATGAGAGGAAAATAAATGTAATGCGAAGGATAAGGGTTTGTGATAGGTACTTGGTATATGAGTTTTGTGTAAGCCTCCCCGGCAACGGCGCCAGAAATTCTTCTTGCTACTTCTCGAGCTTGCGTTGTATTCCCTCAAAGAGGAAAGGGTGATGCAGCACAGTAGAGTAAGTATTTCTCTCAGTTTTTGAGAACCAAGGTATCAATCCAGTAGGAGACCACGCGCGAATCCCTCGCACCTGCACAAACAAATAAGAACTTCGCAGCCAACGCGATAAGGGATTGTCAATCCCTTTACGATCACTTACGAAAGTGAGATCTGATAGATATGATAGTTTTATATTTTTGGTATTTTGGATATAAGAACAGAAAGTAAAAACGGAAAAGTAAAGTAGATTGTATATTGATATGTTGAGAATAGACCCGGGGGCCATAGGTTTCACTAGTGGCTTCTCTCATGATAGCAGAATTCTACGGTGGGTGAACGAATTACTGCCGAGCAGTTGATAGAAAAGCGAATAATTATGAGACTATCTAGGCATGATCATTATATAAAGGCATCACGTCCGAGACAAGTAGACCAAAACGATTCTGCATCTACTACTATTACTCCACACATCGACCGCTATCCAGCATGCATCTAGAGTATTAAGTTCATAAGAATAGAGTAACGCCTTAAGCAAGATGACATGATGTAGAGGGATAAACTCAAGCAATATGATATAAACCCCATCTTTTTATCCTCGATGGCAACAATACAATACGTGCCTTGCTGCCCCTACTGTCACTGGGAAAGGACACCGCAAGATTGAACCCAAAGCCAAGCACTTCTCCCATTGCAAGAACTATAGATCTAGTAGTCCAAACGAAACCAATAATTCGAATAGACTTGCAAGGATATTATAATCATACATAAAAGAGTTCAGAAAAGAACCAAATATTTCACATAGATAATCTTGACCATAAACCCACAATTCATCGGATCTCGACAAACACACCGCAAAAAGAGATTACATCGAATAGATCTCCTCGAAGACCGAGGAGAACTTGGTATTGAGATCCGAAGAGAGAGAAGAAGCCATCTAGGTACTAACTATGGACCCGAAGGTCTGTGGTAAACTACTCACAACTCATGGTGAGGCGATGGTGTTGATGTAGAAGCACTCCGTGGTAGATCCCCCCTCCGGCGGAGCTCCGAAACAGGCCCCAAGATGGGATCTCACGGGAACAGAAGGTTGCGGCGGTGGAACTAGGGTTTTTTTCTCCGTCTATGATGTTTTCGGGGTGCGTAGGTATATATATGAGGAAGGAGGGCACCGGGGGCCAAACATGGGGCCCACGAGGCAGGGGGCGCGCCCTGTAGGGGGGGGGCGCCCCTACCTCGTGGACGCTGATAACCCACAAGTGTAGGGGATCGCAACAGTTTTCGAGGGTAAAGTATTCAACCCAAATTTGTTGATTCGACACAAGGGGAGCCAAAGAATACTCTTAAGTATTAGCAGCTGAGTTGTCAATTCAACCACACCTGGAAACTTAGTATCTGCAGCAAGATAGTTTAGTAGCAAAGTAATATGACAGTAGCGGTAGCAGCAATAAAAGTAACGATAGTGTTTTTGTAGTTTTTGTGATAGTAGCAACGAAAAAGTAAATAAGCAACAAGCAATATAGGTAAAGCTCGTAGGCATTGGATCCGTGATGGGAAATTACGTCGGATGCAATTCATCATGTAGAAGTTATAACCTAGGGTGACACAGAACTAGCTCCAGTTCATCATTGCAATGTAGGCATGTATTCCGAATATAGTCATGCGTGCTTATGGAAAAGAACTTGTATGCCATCTTTTGTCCTACCCTCCCGTGGCAGTGGGGTCCTATTGGAAACTAAGGGATATTAAGGCCTCCTTTAAATAGAGTACCGGACCAAAGCATTAGCACATAGTGAATACATGAACTCCTCAAACTATGGTCATCACCAGGGGTGGTCCCGATTATTGTCACTTCAGGGTTGCCGGATCGTAACACATAGTAGGTGACTATAGACTTGCAAGATAGGATCAAGAACACACATATATTCATGAAAACATAATAGGTTCAGATCTGAAATCATGGCACTCGGGCCTAGTGGCAAGCATTAAGCATAGCAAAGTCATAGCAACATCAATCTCAGAACATAGTGGATACTAGGGATCAAACACTAACAAAACTAACTCGATTACATGATAGATCCCATCCAACCCATCACCGTCCAGCAAGCCTACGATGGAATTACTCACACACGGCGGTGAGCATCATGGAATTGGTGATGGAGGAAGGTTGATGATGACGATGGCGACGATCTCCACTCTCCGGAGCCCCGAACGGACTCCAGATCAGCCCTCTCGAGAGAGATTAGGGCTTGGCGGTGGCTCCGTCTCGTGAAATGCGATAATTCCTTCTCTCTTATTTTTTTTCTCCTCGAAACGGAAGATATAGGATCTGGGGGTACGTCGGTGGAGCACCAGGGGGCCCACGAGGCAGGGGGCGCGCCCCCACCCTCGTGGACTGGCCCAAGGCCCCCTGGCGTGGATCTTCTTGCAGGTATTTTTTATATTTTCCGAAATAATTCTCCGTTGATTTTCAGGCGATCCCGAGAACTTTTTATTCTGCACAAAAACAACACCATGGCAGTTCTGCTGAAAACAGCGTCAGTCCGGGTTAGTTTCATTCAAATCATGCAAGTTAGAGTCCAAACCAAGGGCTAAAGGGTTTGGAAAAGTAGATACGTTGGAGGCAACTCCCCCAAGCTTAAACCTTTGCTTGTCCTCAAGCAATTTAGTTGATAAACTGAAAGTGATAAAGAAAAACTTTGACAAACTCTGTTTGCTCTTATTGTCGTAAATATGTAAGCTAGCATTCAGGTTTTCAACAAGATCATGAACTAACCACATTCACAATAACTTTCAGGTCTCAAGACTACTCACATCAATGGCATAATCAACTAGCAAGCAATAATAATAAACCTCGGATGACAACACTTTCTCAAAACAATCATGATATGATATAACAAGATGGTATCTCGCTAGCCCTTTCTGAGACCGCAAAACATAAATGCAGAGCACCTTTAAAGATTAAGGACTGACTAGACATTGTAATTCATGGTAAAAGAGATCTAGTCATGATCATACTCAATGCAAATTAATAGTAATACATGCAACGACAGAGGTGCTCTCCTACTGGTGCTCTTTGATAAGAGGATGATGACTCTTCATAAAAATAAATAGATAGACCCTTCGCAGAGGGAAGCAGGGATTTGTAGAGGTGCCAGAGCTCGATTTTTAAATAGAGATGAATAACATTTTGAGTGGTATACTTTCATTGTCAACATAACAACCAAGAATCTCGATATCTCCCATGCTACGCACATTATAGGCGGTTCCCAAACAGAATGGTAAAGTTTATATTCCCCGAACCACCAACAAGCACACTCCACGGCTAGCCCGAAACAACGGGTACCGTCCAAACCAGCAACAGCCCTGGGGAAGTTTTGTTTAATTAATTATGATTTCGAGCATGGGACTGGGCATCCCGATTACCAGCCATTTTCTCGTGAATGACGAGTGGAGTCCACTCATCGTGAGAATAACCCACCTAGCATGGAAGATATAGACAACCCTAGTTGATACATGAGCTGTTCGAGCATACAAAACAGAATTTCATTTGAAGGTTTAGAGTTTGGCACATACAAATTTACTTGGAACGGCAGGTAAACACCGCATATAGGAAGGTATGGTGGACTCATGTGGGATAACTTTGGGGTTTATGGAAGTGGATGCACAAGCAGTATTCCCGCTTAGTACAGGTGAAGGCTAGAAAGAGACTGGGAAGCGACTAGCTAGAGAGCAACAACGGTCATGAACATGCATTAAAATTAATCAACAATGAATGCAAGCATGAGTAGGATATAAATCACCATGAACATAAATATCGTGAAGGCTATGTTGATTTGTTTCAACTACATGCGTGAACATGTGCCAAGTCAAATCACTTAAACCGTTCAAAGGAGGATACCACCCATCATACCACATCACAACCATTTTAATATCATGTTGGCATGCAAGATAGACCTTTATAAACTCTCGGCTAATTAAGCATGTCATAAGCAGCTATGATCTCTAATTGTCATTGCAAACATGTTTCATTCATAACAAGCTGAAACAAGAACGACGCGCAATCATATTTACAAAAACAAAAGAGGTTGAGTTCATACCAGCTTTTCTCATCTCAATTAGTTCATCATATATCATCCTTATTGCCTTTCACTCGCACGACCGAATGGTGTGGATAATAATAATAGTGCACGTGCATTGGACTAAGCTGGAATCTGCAGACATTTAATACAAGAGAGAAGACAAGGTAATATGGCTCAAGGTTAAATCAACAATAGAGCATATGAGAGCCACTAAGCATTTTCAATCATGGTCTTCTACTCTCAACCCCTAAAGAAAAGAAAATAAACTATTTACACGGGAAAGCTCCCAACAAGCAAAAGAAGAACGGGAAATCTTTTTGGGTTTTCAATTTAATTACTACTAGCAAAGAAAGTAAACTGGCTAGAAGCCACAACTAATATATTTTTTGTTTTTCTGGGTTTTTCTAGCACACAAGAAAAAGACTAAGAAAAGAAATTGAAACTAAGCATGGATGGTACAGTGAAAGAGTGTGAGCGCCGACAACTAGAATAAGTGTGAACATGAATGTAAGTCGGTGAGAAACACGTACTCCCCCAAGCTTAGGCTTTTGGCCTAAGTTGGTCTATGGCCACGGATCGAAGCCGCTACCTCCGGTGTACTGATATGTGTCCTCTGGATGCCACTGGTTGGTGAGCTCAACCAGCTCCCACCCATAAATAGATTGACGGGAAGGATCAAGTGGTGGTTCTGGCTCAGGATCTGAAGCTTGTGCCTGGCCTTGGTACATGTAGAAGGCATCTGATGTAATGAGATACTTGCCTGTGGACAGATCAAACAAAGATGGTGCAGGCAAGGTAACAATTTCATAGTATATTTCATCAAGTCTTAATTTATAATTAAGCTGCATATTCTTGTCTTTAACAATAAAGTCATGAGCCACCATGCTCTTGTAGTCTAGATAAACAGGGACAAGCAATTTTTCTTCCTTCATGATGCCTAATAGGTATATTAAAGTATTAAGCAAGGCGAGAAGCAAAGATGCCTCCAAAGACGGGCCCCTTTGAGCGGTTCAGACTCAATCGTTTGGCAACGACGGCGCCCAAGCTAAAACTTGTGTCTTGAAACATGGCATGGCGTAAAATGATAATATCAGGGGCACTGAGATTTCCACTGTTCCCGTGACCAATTAAACATCTACTAGCAAATAAAGCAAAGTAGCGCAGAACAGGGAAGTGTATACTAGTGATTCTTGCCCCTGAAACTTGTCTAGTTTCCCCTACAGCTATCATATCAATAAACCCTTCAACGTCTTCACGACGTGGTTCATCAAGCCTACCTCCGAAGGGTACTTTGCATATTTCACAAAAATCTAAAAGTGATATCTCCTTAACCACATCATATAAGCGAAACTCCACCGTAGGTGGTGTTTTCCTAGAATGAAAATGAAAGCTTTGCGTGAAAATATTGGTGAGTAAGAGATACTATTCTTTCTGGTCGTTGAGGAAGTCGGTGAGGACTGCATTATTCGCCAACCAATAAAAGTCTTCGTAAATACCGGCGGACATCATGAAATTATTACAAGGCCATTCGCACGGTCGAACTTCCGCCATGCGAGGAAGATTATACTTGGGCTTCTTATTTTCTTCTTTCTTCTTCTCCTCTAAGCTCTTGCTGGAAGAGCCCCTCAATAATCTTTTTAACATTTTCCTTTTCTGAAAATTTCTGAAATTTTTAGTAACTTCAAAATAAAAGTTAACCAAACTCAACAAGATTGATAGCAACAACTCCTATAAGTGCCTAGAGGCTATATCATGCATTAGAACTACTTGGGACCAAGAAAATTTGACATGCAAGCTCAAGAACAAGGTCACCACAGCAGCATAAATTTGCAACAAATAAATCACAAGAGCAAAAACTAATTGGACCAATGGAGGAGTCACATACCAAGGAACAATCTCCCCAAACAGTTTGGTGAATGGTGCTTTGAGCAAGGAGATCGAAAATGGCAGCAAGATGAGCTAGAACTCGGGTTTGAGCTGGTTGGGGATTTTTTGGGAGGAAGAAGAAGAGTATGGGTGCAGGAATAAGTGGAGGGGGGACACGTGGGGCCCACGAGGCAGGGGGCGCGCCCTGGGCAGGGGGGCGCGCCCTGCACCCTCGTGGCCACGTGCTGGCTCCCCTAGCTGTGTGTTTAGTGTCACAACCCTAGTTCTGGTATGCACTAGGCTAGTCTTGATGTTTGCATCATGTCTAAAATTATTTTTGAAAGTTGAGTTGAGGTTTGTTGAAACCCTCAGAAAGCAATTAAAAATAATAATAATAATGGTTAACTTTAAAATCTTCTCAAAGAAGCCCAAGAAAATGTTCCTGTTAAACCTTGGAAAATATTGGCAAGAATAAAATTCAAACCAATATTTTTGGAGGCTTTAAAATATTTATTTTGGGCCTTTGAATTAAATCAATAACATATTTGAGTTGAATTTATTTCTGTTATATAAGAAATAAAGTTCAAGTATTTTTGGTAAGTTTGCATGTGACCTTGGACTAGTTCCCTGAGCTCACATAAAAATTTACAGAAAGTTTTAAAATGGTTTGGTTTGTAAATCAAATCAAAACAAAGAAAGAAAAAATGGAAAACAGAAACAAATAAAAAAAGAGGAAGCAGACTTACCTGAGGCCCAGGCTAATTACCTGGCCGGCCCAGCCCACCTGCCCTCCCCTGTCGTCTTCCTCGCGCCAGTAGGCGAGGCGCGTGGCCGACGCGCGCGCGCACGGCGAGTACGCCACGCCACCAGCTGCCTGCCTGCTTCCCCGGGACAGCACGACGCCTCGAAGCATCTCCTCGGTGCCGTCTCGAACGCCCAGACTCCCTCACTCTCCCCTATCGCCTCTCCCTCGTCTGTTCTTCGCCATGGCCGAGCGCCGCCGTTGCCGCCGCTCGCCGTTGCCGTAGCCACCGCCTCCCCCTCGCCTCTCCGACGAGCCCCCGAGCTCCGCCTCGCCGCCATGCACCTCTACGCCGAACCGCAGGACCCCGGACGCCCTGAGGCCTCGTCCTCGAGCTCATCTTCTCCGCCCGGCCGCCGGACGCCATCGACGAATTCGCCACCTCTGACGCGTCCCCGAGCCCACTAAGCTACTCCGCCGCCTCCCAGTGAGCCCCATGGTCTTCCCCCCTGTCCTTGCCATCGTTTACGCCCTCTAGGTGTCGCCCCTTGCTGACCGAAGCTCGCTGCCGCCGGCCATGTCGCCGCCGTGGCCAGAGCCACCGCAGCTCACTGCCGAGCGCGTCACCGCCTTCGCCACATCGCCAGGAGCCCGTAGCCAGCACCAGCTCCTCCCCACGTGCCCTACAGCCACCTGCTCGAGCTCACCGAGCTTTGGCCGCCGCCGAGCTCGTCGCCGGCGCAACTCTGGCCACTCCCCGGCCGCGCCACCACCACGGTTGGATGCGGACGAGCGTCCGCATCCCGTAGCTGTGCTCCGCGCGCCAAACGGCGCCCTGTAGGCAAAACCCGCAGCCCTCCGCCGCGTTCGGCCTCGCCGGTGGATTTGACCCGCTGACCGGCGTGGGTTGACCCCCACTGCCCAGTTTGACTTCCCCTCTCTCTCACTGACTTGCGGGCCCCGCCCGACTAATTACTCTGGTTAGTGCTAATTAACTAGTTAGGTTAGTCACTATAGACACTGACTAGTGGGCCCTGCCCAGTTAGTTAGGGCTAACTAACTTAGTTAGTTTGCTGAGCCACTGACGTGTGGACCCCACACGTCAGGTTGACCTGAGTCAGCGCTGCTGACTTGCTGACGCAAGCATGACGCAGTGCTGACGCAATAAACAGTTTTCTGGAATTGTTTTTGTTTAGGAAAATCCAGAAAATTGTTTAAACTTTAAAAAATCACAGAAATTCAACCGTAGCTCAGAATGAAATAATTTATATATGAAAAATGATTAGAAAAATATGAGGAATCTGTTTATGGCATTTTCATGCATGTTAAACCAACTTATACCTGCTATATAGGTGAAAACACATAAATGGCACTTTTAAATGTTAATTTTGGAATTGCATTTGAACCCTTGGTTCAAATGGACTTCTTTCAAATAGAATGCTAGTTGCATTAGCTCAAATAGCATCACATCTTCATGCCATGTTCATGCATCATATTGTTGCATATGCTTGTGTTTGATCGTCGGCACCGTTCTTCTCGATAGGTCCAGCTCCGGAGACCGTTCCAGAGTACCTGTCAGAGGAGCAGTGCTCTGCACGTTGTTTTACCAGGCAAGCAAACCCCCTTGTTCATTCCGATACAACCCCTCTCTCGCTCCTGCTCTCTGTTATTGCAATAGGACAACAATGACTTCAACTGCTACTTTATGCTGCGGTAGTTGAACCCTTTCCTCTGCATGACCTGTCATTGCCACAGTAAATAGTTGAAACCCACTAGCATGTGTAGGAGTTGATTGAAGCCATGTTGTGATCATACCATGCCTTGCTTGCTATTGCTTAGAGTGTGTCAGGTCTGATTCATCGGGAATGAATTGGAGTACAGTGATATGTTCTGATGCTGAGAGTCAAGTGTGTGAACACGTTTTGGTAAAGGTAGCGGTGAGAGGCCATGTAGGAGTACATGGTGGGTTGTCTCACTGGAACCGTCCCTAAGAACTGAGTTCTGTGTATGTTGTCCAATGACCAGCTACTACCATGCATTGGAATGCTTAAGTGCCCCTCTCGACTTATTAACCGACTTGGTCTCTGTCCAGGAGTTGCAACTAGTTTCTGGTGTTTGTAGGTAGTGTTAGTAGTCTACCAAGTGGCACTCGGCCAGGTGGGCTTGGGACAGACTAGGCACTGTGGCACGGTGTACCAAGCGTAGATCCATCCGGTGAGGTGGGCTTGGGAACCCTGCGCACATCATTTGGGGCCGTGAGCGACACCCCGGCCGGATCTCCTTACGGATGGAACCCGAATAGGCGATAAACCTGGACTAGAGTCTTGTGTGGTTAGTCAGGTCGTGGCCGACACCCTCGCCAGGCTTCCGCTTGAAGGTTGCCGAGATACACGAGATGTACATGGCGGTAAGTGGCGAGAGCGTGTGTGAAGAAGTACACCCCTGCAGGGTTAACATGATCTATTCAAATAGTCGGGTCCACGGTTATGGACTTCTTGGATGCTTACGTGGTACATAGACAACTCGAAGTGGATACTACAAAATACTCAAGACAAGTGTGAGTGCTATGGATGGCCTTCTCGTAGGGAGACGGGGATGGATCCATAGTGGTGTATTGTGTGGTGCTTAGTGGACTCGTGTGTGCCACCTCAAAAGAGTTACCAGCAGTCGTAGTACAGGATAGCCACTGGGTCAAAGTTGGCTTGCTGCAACTAAACCCCACTATGCCTTCTTGATACAAATGCATGTATGATAGGATGTGATGTAAGTCTTGCTGAGTACCTTTGTACTCATGTTTGCTTAATTTATGTTTTGCAGATGAGACTGCCGTCTCACTAGTAGTTCCGCTTGGACTTCGACAAGTAGCTTGTAACCTCAACTACGACCTTGGACGAGTGATGTAGATAGTCAGGCTCTTCAGCCTTTTTCATTTGTAGATGTCTGTACTCAGACATGTTGTGCTTCCGCTTGTTGCTTCTTTGCTCTGAATGTTGGGTCATGAGACCCATGTTTGTAATATCTGGCTCCTCGGAGCCTAATGAATAAATACTTTGTTTCTTAGAGTCTTGTTGTGATGCCATGTTGCATTTGCACATATCGAGCATATTGTGTGTATGTTATTGAAATGCTTGGTATGTGTGGGATCAGACACCTAGTTGTTTACCCTTGGTAGCCTATCTTACAGGGAAATGTCTCCTAGTGCTTCCACTGTGCCTTGGTAGCTTGCTACTGCTCTGGAACACTTAGACTGACCGGCATGTGTCCTTCTTCGTTCCTGTGTCTGTCCCTTAGGGGAAATGTCACGCGTTGTTCCTTTAAGTCCTTGTAGCTTGCTACGACTTGGGTTCATACGTTGATGACCGACACATTCGTTGTTGGGTCATGTATGCATGTCTCTGTAATTTAGTGCCACTTTTGGTTTATAACTAGTCATGTTGGCCCGGGTTCTCTGTCATATGGATGCTAGCGACACTATCATATACGTGAGCCAAAATGCGCAAACGGTCCCGGGCCAGGTAAGGTGGCACCCGTGGGGATACCGTGCGTGAGGCCGCAAAGTGATATGGTGTGTTACATGCTAGACCGGTGTGACTTAGGATCGGGGTCCCGACATTTAGTGCCATATTTTCTTAAATATTCTAGAAAAAATCATATTTCATTTTCATGGCATTTGGAGAACTTTTATTTTTGGGATTTTTTTTATTGCACGGATAAGTCTGGAAACAGACAGACAATGCTATTTTTGTTTTATTTAACCTAATTAACAGAAAGTGAAAGGAGGGTACAGAAGGTTGTGCTATCTAGATTCACCTATCCCATGCTCATCAAAAGGAATCCATTAACAAGGTTGATCATGTCTTGTTAATAAACTCTTTCCGAGTAACATGAAACCGAAGAATTTTCGAATAACACTAGGTTACCTCAATGGGGATATGTATGTCCCCAACAATAAGAATGTCATATGCGTTCTTGATAGTAGGAATAGGAAACTCAAAACCTCCAATAGTAATAGTTGAAGTTTTCCAATATAATTGATACTGTGGACCTGAGGTTGTTTCCCCGGAAAGTGTACCGTATGCTCATTACCATTGACATGAAAAGTGACATTGCCTTTGTTGCAATCAATAACAGCCCCTGCAGTATTCAAAAAAGGTCTTCCAAGAATAATAGACATACTATCGTCCTCGAGAATATCAAGGATAACAAAGTCCGTTAGAATAGTAACATTTGCAACTGCAACATGCACATCCTCACAAATACTGACAGGTATACAGTTGATTTATCAGCCATTTGCAAAGATATTTCAGTAGGTGTCAACTTACTCAAGTCAAGTCTACGATATAAAGAGAGAGGCATAACACTAACACCGGCTCCAAGATCACACAAAGCAGTTTTAACATAGTTTCTCTTAATGGAGCAAGGTATAGTAGGTACTCCTGGATCTCCTAATTTCTTAGGCATTCCACCCTTAAAAGCATGGTAGAAATTTCTACTTCAGGTATCTTTCTTTTGTTGGTAATAACATCTTTCATATACTTAGCATAAGGATTTGTTTTAAGCACATCAGTCAAACGCATATGCAAAAAGATAGGTTTCTCAGCAAAGCGCTCAAAATCCTCATCATCCTTTTTCTTGGATAGTTTCGGAGGAAAAGGCATGGGTTTCTGAACCCATGGTTCTCTTTCCCTACCGTGCTTCCTAGCAAAAAGTCTTTCTTATCATAACGTTGATTCTTTGATTGTGGGTTATCAAGATCAACAAAAGGTTCTATCTCTACATCATTATCATTGCTAGGTTGAGCATCATCATGAACATCATCATTAATATTATCACTAGGTTCATGTTCATTACCAGATTGTGTCTCAGCATCAGAAATAGATATATCATTGGGATTCTCAGGCGTGTCAGCTACAGGTTCACTAGAAGCATGCAAAGTCCTATCATTTTTCTTTTTCTTCTTCTTAGAAGAACTAGGTGCATCTAAATTAGCTCTCTGAGAATCTTGCTCAATTCTCTTAGGGTGGCCTTCAGGATACAGAGGTTCCTGAGTCATTCTGCCACCTCTAGTCACAACTCTAATGGCATTATCATTATTCTTACTATTAAATTCATTGAGCAAATCATTCTGAGCCTTAAGTACTTGTTCTACTTGAGTGGTCACCATAGAAGCATGTATACTAATAAGTTTCAGTTCACCTTTAGCTCTAGACAGATAATCACTCAAGCGTTCAATCATATAAGCATTGTGTTGTAATTGTCTACCAACATAAGCATTGAAGTTTTCTTGTTTCACAATGAAATTGTCAAACTCATCTAAGCATTGGCTAGCAGACTTATAACGAGGAATATCACCTTCATTAAATCTATAGAGAGAATTTACCTTTAGTACCTGTGTCGGGTTATCAAGACCATGTATTTCTTCAATAGGCGGTAAATTCTTAACATCTTTAGCTTTAATACCTTTTCTTTCATAGATTTCTTTGCCTCTTGCATATCTTCAGGACCGAGGAATAGAACACCTCTTTTCTTCGGAGTTGGCTTAGGGGCTGGTTCAGGAAGTGTCCAATTATTTTCATTGGCTAGCATATTATTCAATAGTAATTCAGCTTGTTTCACTGTTCTTTCCCTGAAAACACAACCAACACAACTATCCAGGTGGTCTCTCGAAGCATCGGTTAGTCCATTATAAAAGACATCAAGTATATCATGCATCTCAAGAGGATGATCAGGCAAAGCATTAAGTAACTAGAGAAGCCTCCCCCAAGCTTGTGGGAGACTCTCTTCTTCAGTTTGAGCAAAATTATATATTTCCCGTAAGGCAGCTTGTTTCTTATGAGCGGAAAAATATTTAGCAGAGAAGTAATACATCATATCCTGGGGACTGCGCACACAACCAGGATCAAGAGAATTAAACCAAATCTTAGCATCACCCTTTAACGAGAACGGAAACAACTTAAGGATATAGTAATAACGAATCTTTTCATCATTGGTAAACAGGGTGGCTATATCATTCAACTTGGTAAGATGTGCCACAACAGTTTCAGACTCATAGCCATGGAAAGGATCAGATTCAACCAAAGTAATTAACTCGGGATCAACAGAGAATTCATAATCCTTATCAGTAACACATATAGGTGAAGTAGCAAAAGCAGGGTCATGTTTCATTCTAGCATTCAAGGACTTCTCTTTCAGCTTAGCTAATGACTTCTTAACATCTTATCTATCATTGCAAGCAAGAAAGTCTCTAGCAGTTTCTTCATCCATAACATAACCCTCAGGCACGACAGGCAATTCATATCTATTGGGAGTAGTTTCATCATCACTTTCATAAATATCATCAACATTTGCACTCTCCCTAACCTTAGCAATTTGTTCATCTAGAAATTCACCTAGTGGCACAATATCAGGCATAGAGGTAGTTTCATCATACATAGAAGAAGTAGCATCATCGAGAACATACGACATATCAGATTCAATAGCAGGAGTAGGTGTCGCAAGTTTACTCATAACAGAAGGAGAATCAAGTGCAGAGCTAGATGGCAGTTCCTTACCTCCCCTCGTAGTTGAGGGTAAGACCTTGGTTTTTGAGCCCTTCAAATTCTTCATAGTGATAAACAGATATAAATCCCAAGTGACTTAAAGAATAGAGCTATGCTCCCGGCAACGGCGCCAGAAAATAGTCTTGATAACCCACAAGTGTAGGGGATCGCAACAGTTTTCGAGGGTAAAGTATTCAACCCAAATTTGTTAATTCGACACAAGGGGAGCCAAAGAATACTCTTAAGTATTAGCAGCTGAGTTGTCAATTCAACCACACCTGGAAACTTAGTATCTGCAGCAAGATAGTTTAGTAGCAAAGCAATATGATAGTGGCGGTAGCAGCAATAAAAGTAACGATGGTGTTTTTGTAGTTTTTGTGATAGTAGCAACAGAAAAGTAAATAAGCAACAAGCAATATAGGTAAAGCTCGTAAGAATTGGATCGGTGATGGGAAATTACGCCGGATGCAATTCATCATGTAGAAGTTATAACCTAGGGTGACACAGAACTAGCTCCAGTTCATCAATGCAATGTAGGCATGTATTTCGAATATAGTCATACGTGCTTATGGAAAAGAACTTGCATGACATCTTTTGTCCTACCCTCCCGTGGCAGCGGGGTGATGTCTACTACGCACCCTTCTTCTTGTAGACGTTGTTGGGCCTCCAAGTGCAGAGGTTTGTAGGACAGTAGCAAATTTCCCTCAAGTGGATGACCTAAGGTTTATCAATCTGTGGGAGGCGTAGGATGAAGATGGTCTCTCTCAAGCAACCCTGCAACCAAATAACAAAGAATCTCTTGTGACCCCAGCACACCCAATACAATGGTAAATTGTATAGGTGCACTAGATCGGCGAAGAGATGGTGATACAAGTGCAATATGGATGGTAGATATAGGTTTTTGTAACCTGAAAATATAAAAACAGCAAGGTAGCAAGTGGTAAACGTGACCATAAACGGTGTCACAATGATAGTAGGCAAGGCCTAGGGTTCATACTTTCACTAGTGCAAGTTCTCTGAACAAGGATAACAAAATTGGATCATATTACTAGCCCTCAACATGCAACAAAGAGTCACTTCAAAGTAACTAATAGCGGAGAACAAACGAAGAGATTATGGTAGGGTACGAAACCACCTCAAAGTTATTCTTTCTGATCGATCTATTCAAGAGTCTGTTGTAACGTTCAATCTATCATATAGTTCGTACTAGAATAACACCGTAAGACACAAATCAACCAAAACCCTAATGTCACCTAGATACTCCATTGTCACCTCAAGTATCCGTGGGCATGATTATACGATATGCATCACACAATCTCAGAAACATCTATTCAACCAACACACAGAACTTCAAAGAGTGCCCCAAAGTTTCTACCGGAGAGTCAAGACGAAAATGTGTGCCAACCCCTATGCATAGATTCCCAAGGTCACGGAACCCACAAGTTGATCACAAAAACATACATCAAGTGGATCACATGATATCCCATTGTCACCACAGATAAGCACGTGCAAGACATACATCAAGGGTTCTCAAATCCTTAAAGACTCAATCCGATAAGACAACTTCAAAGGGAAAACTCAATCCATTACAAGAGAGTAGAGGGGGAGAAGCATCATAAGATCCAACTAGAATAGCAAAGCTCGCGATACATCAAGATCGTGCCATCTCAAGAACACGAGAAAGAGATCAAACACATAGCTACTAATACATACCCTCAGCCCCGAGGGTGGACTACTCCCTCCTCGTCACGGAGAGCGCCGGGATGATGAAGATAGCCACCGGAGAGGGATTCCCCCCTCCGGCAGGGTGCCAGAACGGGTCTAGATTGGTTTTCGGTGGCAACAGAGGCATTCGGCGGCGGAACTCCCGATCTAGGTTAATTTCCGAAGGTTTCAGTATTTATAGGAATTTTTGCGTAGGTCCCACGTCAGGGGGGCTTCGAGGCTGTCCTCGAGATAGGAGGGCTCCACCACCTTCACAGGGCGCGCCCTCCACCCTCGAGGGCAGCCCGTGGCTCTCCTGGCCCAACTCTTTTGCTTCGGGGGCTTCTTTTGGTCCAGAAAAAAATCATAAAAAATTGGCTCGTCAATTGGACTCCGTTTCATATTCCTTTTCTGTAAAACCCTAAAACAGGAGAAAAACAGAAACTGGCACTGGGCTCTGGGTTAATAGGTTAGTCCCAAAAATCATATAAAAGTGTATAATAAAGCCCATAAGACATCCTAGAAGGATAATATTATAGCATGGAACAATCAAAAATTATAGATACGTTGGAGACGTATCAGCATCCCCAAGCTTAATTCCTGCTCATCCTCGAGTAGGTAAATGATAAAACAAATTTTTTGATGTGGAATGCTACTTAACATAGTTTTCAATGTAATTCTCTTAATTGTGGCATGAATGATCAGATCTGAAAGATTCAAGACAAAAGTCTATATTGACATAAGAAATAATAATACTTCAAGCATACTAACAAAGAAATCATGTCTTCTCAAAATACTATGGCAAACGAAAGTTATCCCTACAAAATCATATAGTTTTGGCTATGCTCCCTCGTTATCACACAAAATATTCATATCATGCACAACCACGATTTCAGCCAAGCACTTGTTTTCATACTCTATTCTTTCAAACCTTTCAACTTTCACGTAATACATGAGCGCGAGCCATGGACATAGCACTATGGGTGGAATAGAGGTGGTTGTGGAGAAGACAAAAAGGAGGGAGATAGTCTCACATCGACTAGGCGTATCAACGGGCTATGGAGATGCCCATCAATAGATATCAATTTGAGTGAGTAGGGATTGCCATGCAACGGATGCACTAGAGCTAAATATGAATGAAAGCTCAACAAAAGAAACTAGTGGGTGTGCATCCAACTTGCTTGCTCACGAAGACCTAGGGCATTTGAGTAAGCCCAAAGTTGGAATATACAAGCCAAGTTCTGTAATGAAAATTCCCACTAGTATATGGAAGTGACTAAGCATGAGACTCTCTACAATGAGGAACGTGGTGCTACTTTGAAACACAAGTGTGGAAAAAGATAGTAGCAATTGTTCCTTTTTTCTTCTTTTTTGGCCTTTCTTTTTTTCTTTACCCTTTCTTTTTTTCTTTTTTTTCTTTTTTTGCGGAGGGGCTTTATAGATTTAGCCTTTCCTCCCTTGGGAGAATGCTTTAATAATGATGATCATCACACTTTCATTACAACTTGATGTTACAACTCGATACTACAACAACAAAGTATGACTCTATATGAATGCCTCCGGCGGTGTACCGGTATGTGCAATGAAACAAGAGTGGCATGTATGAAAAGTTATGCATGGTGGCTTTGCCATAAATACGATGTCAATTACATGATCATGCATGGCAATATGACAATATGATGTGTGTCACAAAAACGGAACGGTGGAAAGTTGCATGGCAATATATCTCGCAATGGCTATGAAAATGCCATGATAGGTAGGTATGGTTGCTGTTTTGAGGAACAATATGGTGGCTGTTTTGAGGAAGGATATATAGTGGGTTTATGGCACCGGCGAAAGTTGCACGGTACAAGAGAGGCTAGCAATGGAGGAAGGGTGAGAGTGCGTATAATCCATGGACTCAACATTAGTCATAGGAAGTCATATACTTATTGCAAAAATCTACGAGTCATCAAAACAAAGCAATCAACGCATGCTCCTAGGGGGGAGGTTGGTAGCAGTTAACCATCGCGCGCCCCCGACCTCCACACAAAGGTTGGCACTCTACAAATACCTCATGCTCTAACTTCGTCACATAGCGGTTCACCATACGTGCATGATACGGGAATCACTAACCTTAACACAAGTATTCCTCAATTTCATAATAACCCCACTAGCATGACTCTAATATCACTATCCTCATATCTCAAAACAATTATCAAGCATCCAACATCTCATTCTATTCAATGCACTTGGTGTGATTTTTTTACTACACTGACATTGGATGTCTATCATGTGAAGACTAGTTTTATAGCCTATACACATTACCATGCTGTTTTAATAGACTCTCAAAAGGATATAAGTGAAGCATGAGAGATCAACTATTTCTTCAAAATAAAACCACCGTCGTGCTCTAAAAGATATAAGTGAAGCACCAGAGCAATAACAAACTACTCCGAAAGATATAAGTGGAGATCAATGAGTAGTTGAATAATTATGTAACTGTCGGGGGAAACTGTCCACCACGAACACCTATGGGACTGGAGCCCCTTCTACGTTGCGGTAAGGGAGCGGAGGGAGCACGAAGAGCGGATCGAGGGGCGCACGCGGGCAGTTTACCCAGGTTCGGGCCGCGCGGACGCGTAAAACCCTACTCCTGCTTGGGTTGTATTGAGTTCTTGAGCTCGGGAGCTTGAAAAGCTAGCTACACCGAGCGGAAGTGTTGTCTAGGTTCCGAAACCTTTCTACGTTGTGCATGGGCCTCCTTTTATAGCTCAAGGGGTCACCGACAGGTGTCAACGTAGAGGAGGGTAAAAATGTAACTTTGGTGGTAGTTGTAACAGTGCGGGAACAGTGCATGAACAGTGGTCTTCACCTAACCTTGACAGTGGGGGACAAGGGCATTAAATGCCCGTCACCGTCGACCCCAAAAGCGCTCGTCCATGCTTCTCCGTTCGCCACGGCGGTAGCCTCGTCACCATGGCTTGCCACCGTGTGCCCCAGGCTGCACAGCCATCCGCCACGCGTCCCTGGAAGGGTCCCAGGGCGACGCGTGGGCAGATGAGCTGGAGCGCGGGCACACAGCGTGGGTTTCCCCGGCAAGCACCTTGCCGGGGTCTTGATCTTGCCGGGCCCGGAAGCTTGTCGCTCCCCGGGTCCTGCCGGGGCGCAGGGTGCGCCGAGGCATCTTTTTGAGATACGTATTTCTTGGCTTTCCTGGCAAGCTCCTCTTGCCAGGGTCTTGCATTTAGATGATAATCTTGAGCCTGGTGCGGCCTTCCCGGCAAGCTCCACTTGCCGGGGTCTTGATCTTCTGACTTGTATACTTTGTTTTTGAATGGCTTCATAGGGACCAGAAAAGGTTTCCGGCGAGCGCGTGGTAAACCCTGCCGCGGGAAGCTGCTACTGCCCGTGCACAAGTTGGGGTACTAAGGTACCCCTATCTTAGTACACCGACAGGAGCCCCCGGGCCTGGGCCACACACGGTGCCGAGCGCTGTTGGGCCAGGCCCAAGACAGTGCATGGGCACGCGCGGCCCACGGCACGCCGAATCTCCTTCGGTATCCGCCGCATCCCCCCCCCCTAACGGCACGCGTCGATTGCGGCGTCGTGGGGGAGATCGTGGCCTCGTTCTTTAATGGGAAATGCGGAACGTCCCCCACCTCCCCCTTAAAAGTAGAGGAGGCAGGGGCAGTTCCTCTCCTTCGTCTTCATTGCGCTTCTCTCCAGAAACTCCCGCTGCTCCTCACCTCCACCTCCTCCTCCTCCCCGACATGCCCGCTGGACCCGGCACCTTGCCCGGCGGCTTCGCTCCCTCCGGCGGCCTCGCTCGCCCCGGCAACCCCAGCTATCCCGGAAAGCCTCAGGGAAGGCACCCCGGCAAACTCATCGGGCGGAAGCTTGAGCAGCCTGAGGATTTCTGCCTCCTCTGCTCGGCTTGCCTCGTCCGCAGCCTGCGCCTCGTCCATGGTGTATCCAAAGTCACCTGCCGCTGCAGCTGCGGCGGCCTCTTCCACCCTGGAGGCGATGTAGGCCAAATCCCTTGCCATGGTGGCCCGGGTGAGGCCCTTGTTCTCCTCGGCGTTCTTGGGCGTCTCGACCAAGTTGTCAAAAAAACTCAGTATTGCATCCGGCGGAGGCTCTATCCAAGTGGGGTCGACGCCATGAGAGTCGCACGCAGGCATCATCGCGCGCAAGGAATCCCGGGCAGTGCTGTTGCACAGCGGCACCACTCCCCGGGGAGATCTAAACCACTCCGGATGGGCCGGGTCATGCTTGAAGAGCTCCCGGACCATCCCCTTCAACTCCAAAGCAGTGAAATTGAAGTTCAATCCAGGGCGCAGCCTCATGATATCCGCCGCGTTGCCAAATTCCCATGCTGGCCTTTTCCTTTCTTGTAAAGGGGCAATGCGGCGGCGGAGGAAATCTGCCCCTACCTCTCCGATGGTTAGTTTGGCTACCCAGAGACGGATAATCCTAATGAGGGCAATGCTGAGCTTGTTGTCCTCCGGGGCCAATTCGCTCCAGTCTCTGCCGCGCACTATGGCAGTTGTGCGCGGCGCGGTGAAGGGCTCCGGCTTATCCTCCACTATCCAGCACCAATCTGCACGCCACTCCTCCCACTTGCCGCGGAGTTCTCCCTTCAGGTACGACTCCTTTTTGTTCAGCCTGAAGATCCAGGAGATGCCGCCGGAGAGGGGAGCGCCCGATTCTACTCTAGGCATGAAAAAGTGGCGGAAAAGGGCGACATTGGGATGAATCCCAACATAGTTTTCGCACAGATGTGCGAAAACGGCCATCGTAAGGATGGCGTTGGGAGTGAAGTCTAGGAGGTGGAGGTTGTATGTGTTCATGATGTCGCAAAAGAACTCTGAATACGGAGGGCACAATCCACAGTGGAAGAAAGCAGCGAAGAAGAAGTACCCGCCGGGGAATAGATCTTTGGCGACGGCGGGGAAGGCTCTGGTGCGGGGATGAGCTTTGGTCTCCCCTGACCAGAACAGATAGTACTTGTTCCGCAGCTCCTTCGCGCCAAGCCTCGGCGCGAAGACCACGCTCTTCTTCCGCAGGGCGGCCAGCTTCGCCGCCTGCTCGGACTTCTCCTTCTTGGCCTTGTCCGCTTTCGCCTTGTCGCTCTTCGGAGCCATGGCGGAGGCGGCGAGGGAAGAGGCTCCCCAAAGATGTCGGGGGAAACTGTCCACCACGAACACCTATGGGACCGGAGCCCCTTCTACGTTGCGGTAAGGGAGCGGAGGGAGCACGAAGAGCGGATCAAGGGGCGCACGCGGGTAGTTTACCCAGGTTCGGGCCGCGCGGACGCGTAAAACCCTACTCCTGCTTGGGTTGTATTGAGTTCTTGAGCTCGGGAGCTTGAAAAGCTAGCTACACCGAGCGGAAGTGTTGTCTAGGTTCTAAACCCTTTCTACGTTGTGCATGGGCCTCCTTTTATAGCTCAAGGGGTCACCGACAGGTGTCAACGTAGAGGAGGGTAAAAATGTAACTTTGGTGGTAGTTGTAACAGTGCGGGAACAGTGCATGAACAGTAGTCTTCACCTAACCTTGACAGTGGGGGACAAGGGCATTAAATGCCCGTCACCGTCGACCCCAAAAGCGCTCGTCCATGCTTCTCCGTTCGCCACGGCGGTAGCCTCGTCACCATGGCTTGCCACCGTGTGCCCCAGGCTGCACAGCCATCCGCCACGCGTCCCTGGAAGGGTCCCAGGGCGACGCGTGGGCAGATGAGCTGGAGCGCGGGCACACAGCATGGGTTTCCCTGGCAAGCACCTTGCCGGGGTCCTGATCTTGCCGGGCCCGGAAGCTTGTCGCTCCCCGGGTCCTGCCGGGGCGCAGGGTGCGCCGAGGCATCTTTTTGAGATACGTATTTCTTGGCTTTCCTGGCAAGCTCCTCTTGCTAGGGTCTTGCGTTTAGATGATAATCTTGAGCCTGGTGCGGCCTTCCCGGCAAGCTCCACTTGCCGGGGTCTTGATCTTCTGACTTGTATACTTTGTTTTTGAATGGCTTCATAGGGACCAGAAAAGGTTTCTGGCAAGCGCGTGGTAAACCCTGCCGCGGGAAGCTGCTACTGCCCGTGCACAAGTTGGGGTACTAAGGTACCCCTATCTTAGTACACCGACAGTAACTATGTGAAGACTCTCTAACATTTAAGAAATTCAGATCTTGGGATATTATTCAAACAACAAGCAAAACAAAATAAACTAAATTGATGCTCCAAGCAAAACACATATCATGTGGTGAATAAAAATATAGCTCCGAGTATAGTTACCGATGGATGAAGACGAAAGAGGGGATGCCTTCCTGAGGCATCCCCAAGCTTGGGCTTTTGATTATCTTGAATTCCTTGGGGTGCCATGGGCATCCCCAAGCTTAGGCCTTTGCTACTCCTTGTTCCATAGTCCATGAGAGCAATACTCACAGCTTGAAAACTTCACAACACAAAACTTAGACAAAAATTCTCGTGAGCTCCGTTAGTATAAGAAAGCAAACCACTACTCAAAGGTGCAGCAAAGAATTCATTCTTTGTTTATATTGGTGTTAAACCTACAGTATTCCAACTTCTCTATGATTCATACTTCCCAATATAAACAATATGAACCATAGAGAAGTATGAGTAGTATTGGAAGATATGAACCATAGAGAAGTCTGAGTACAGTAGGTTTAACACCAATATAAACAAATAATGAATTAATTTCTCCACTTTTGAGTAGTGGTTTGCTTTCTAATACTAACGGAGCTCACGAGAATTTTGTATAAGTTTTGTGTTGTGAAGTTTTCAAGTTTTGAGTATTGCTTTGATGGACTATGGAACAAGGAGTAGCAAAGGCCTAAGCTTGGGGATGCCCATGGCACCCCAAGGAATTCAAGATAATCAAAAGCCTAAGCTTGGGGATGCCCCGGGAAGGCATCCCCTCTTTCGTCTTCATCCATCGGTAACTATACCCGGAGCTATATTTTTATTCACCACATGATATGTGTTTTACTTGGAGCGTCAATTTAGTTTATTTTGTTTTGCTTGTTGTTTGAATAATATCCCAAGATCTGAATTTCTTAAATGTTAGAGAGTCTTCACATAGTTACATAATTATTCAAATACTCATTGATCTTCACTTATATCTTTCGAAGTAGTTTGATATTGCTCTAGTGCTTCACTTATATCTTTTAGAGCATGGCGGTGGTTTTATTTTGAAGAAATAGTTGATCTCTCATACTTCACTTATATCTATTTGAGATTCTATTAAAACAGCATGGTAATGTGTTTAGGCTAATAAAACAAGTCTTCACATGATAGACATCCAATGTCAATGTAGTAAAAAAATCACACCAAGTGCATTGAATAGAATGAGATGTTGGATGCTTGATAATTGTTTTGAGATATGAGGATAGTGATATTAGAGTCATGCTAGTGGAGTTATTATGAAATTGAGGAATACTTGTGTTAAGGTTAGTGATTCTCGTATCATGCACGTATGGTGAACCGCTATGTGAAGAAGTTAGAGCATGAGGTATTTGTAGAGTGCCAACCTTTGTGTGGAGGTCGGGGGCGCGCGATGGTTAACTCCTACCAACCTCCCCCCTAGGAGCATGCGTTGATTGCTTTGTTTTGATGACTCGTAGATTTTTGCAATAAGTATATGACTTCCTATGACTAATGTTGAGTCCATGGATTATACGCACTCTCACCCTTCCACCATTGCTAGCCTCTCTTGTACCGCGCAACTTTCGTCGGTGCCATAAACCCACTATATATCCTTCCTAAAAACAGCCACCATACCTACCTATCATGGCATTTACATAGCCATTCCGAGATATATTGCCATGCAACTTTCCACCGTTCCTTTTATATGGCACGCATCATATTGTCATATTGCCATGCATGATCATGTAGTTGACACCGTATTTGTGGCAAAGCCACCATGCATAATTTTTCATACATGTCACTCTTGATTCATTGCACATCCCGGTACACCGCCGAAGGCATTCATATAGGGTCATACTTTGTTCTAGTATCGAGTTGTAATATCGAGTTGTAAATCAATAAAAGTGTGATGATCAACATTATTAGAGCATTGTCCCGTGTGAGGAAACAAAAAAAATCAAAAAAAGGTGATAAAGGCCAAATAAAAAAAAGGATGGCCCCAAAAAATAGAGAGGGGCTAAAAAAAGAGAAAGCCCCTCCAAAAAAATGAGAGAAAAGAGAGAAGGGACAATCGCTACTATCTTTTTCCACACTTGTGCTTCAAAGTAGCACCATGTTCTTCATGATAGAGAGTCTCATGTTTAGACACTTTCATATACTAGTGGGAATTTTCATTATAGAACTTGGCTTCTATATTCCAACGATGGGCTTCCTCAAATGCCCAAGGTCTTCGTGAGCAAGCAAGTTGGATGCACACTCACTAGTTTATTTTGTTGAGCTTTCATTCATATTTAGCTCTAGTGCATCTGTTGCCTGGCAATCCCTACTCACTCACATTGATATCTATTGATGGGCATCTCCATAGCCCGTTGATATGCCTAGTCGATGTGAGACTATCTCCCTACTTTTTGTCTTCTCCACAACCACCTCTATTCCACCCATAGTGCTATGTCCATGGCTCACGCTCATGTATTGCGTGAAAGTTGAAAGGTTTGAAAAGATAGAGTATGAAAACAAGTGCTTGGCTGAAATCGGGGTTGTGCATGATATGAATATTTTGTGTGATGAAGAGGGAGCATAGCTAGACTATATGATTTTGTAGGGATAACTTTCTTTAGCCATAGTATTTTGAGAAGACATGATTGCCTTGTTAGTATGCTTGAAGTATTATTATTTCTTATGTCAATATAGACTTTTATCTTGAATCTTTCAGATCTGAACATTCATGCCACAATTAAGAGAATTACATTAAAAAACTATATTGGTTAGCATTCCACATCAAAAATTCTTTCTTTATCATTTACCTACTCGAGGACGAGCAGGAATTAAGCTTGGGGATGCTTGATACGTCTCCAACATATATCTAATTTTTTATTGTTCCATGCTATTATTTATGAAGTCTTGGATGTTTAATGGGCTTTATCATACACTTTTATATGATTTTTGGGACTAACCTATTAACCGAGAGCCCAGTGCCAGTTTCTGTTTTTCTCCTGTTTTAGGGTTTTACAGAAAAGGAATATCAAACGGAGTCCAATTGATGAGCCAATTTTTTATGATTTTTTCTGGACCAAAAGAAGCCCCCGAAGCAAAAGAGCTGGGCCGCGAGAGACACGGGCTGCCCTCGAGGGTGGAGGGCGCGCCTTGGGAAGGGGGGCGCGCCCCCCTATCTCGAGGACGGCCCGTAGCTCCCCTTTACTTGGACCTGACTCCAAAAATTCTTATAAATACTGAAACCTTCAGAAATAAACCTAGATCGGGAGTTCCACCGCCGAAAGCCTCTGTAGCCACCGAAAACCAATCTACAACCATTTTGGCACCCTGCCGGAGGGGGGAATCCCTCTCCAGTGGCTATCTTCATCATCCCGGCGCTCTCCATGACGAGGAGGGAGTAGTCCACCCTCAGGGCTGAGGGTATGTATCAGTAGCTATGTGTTTGATCTCTCTCTCGTGTTCTTGAGATGGCACGATCTTGATGTATCGCGAGCTTTGCTATTCTAGTTGTATCTTCTCCTCCCCCTCTACTCTCTTGTAATGGATTGAGTTTCCCTTTGAAGTTATCTTATCGGATTGAGTCTTTAAGGATTTGACAACACTTGGTGTATGTCTTGCACGTGTTTATCTGTGGTAACAATGGGATATCATGTGATCCACTTGATGTATGTTTTGGTGATCAACTTGCGGGTTCCGTGACCTTGGGAACCTATGCATAGGGGTTGGCACACGTTTTTGTCTTGACTCTCCGGTAGAAACTTCGGGGCACTCTTTGAAGTTCTATGTGTTGGTTGAATAGATGTTTCTGAGATTGTGTGATGCATATCGTATAATCATGCCCACGGATACTTTAGGTGACAATGGAGTATCTAGGTGACATTAGGGTTTTGATTGATTTGTGTCTTAAGGTGTTATTCTAGTACGAACTCTATGATAGATTGAACGTTAATACGGACTCTTGAATAGATCGATCAGAAAGAATAGCTTTGAGGTGGTTTCGTACCCTACCATAATCTCTTTGTTTGTTCTCCGCTATTAGTTACTTTGGAGTGACTCTTTGTTGCATGTTGAGGGCTAGTAATATGATCCAATTATGTTATCCTTGTTGAGAGAACTTGCACTAGTGAAAGTATGAACCCTAGGCCTTCTCTACTATCATTGCAATACCGTTTATGCTCACGTTTACCACTTACTACCTTGATGTTTTTATATTTTCAGTTTACAATAACATATATCTACCATCCATATTGCACTTGTATCACCATCTCTTCGCCGAACTAGTGCACCTATACAATTTACCATTGTATTGGGTGTGTTGGGGACACAAGAGAATCTTTGTTATTTGGTTGCAGGGTTGCTTGAGAGGGACCATCTTCATCCTACGCCTCCCACGGATTGATAAACCTTAGGCCATCCACTTGAGGGAAATTTGCTATTGTCCTACAAACCTCTGCACTTGGGGGCCCAACAATGTCTACAATAAGAAGGGTGCGTAGTAGACATCAATCAGTGTCAAAACTAGCATCGACGTTACCATTTACAACGAGCTCTTTGTCACCTCCATAAACGAGAAGCATATCCATGGTCCTTTTCAGGTACTTCAGGATGTTCTTGACCGTTGTCTAGTGATCCACTCCTGGATTACTTTGGTACCGCCATGCGAGACTTATGGCAAGGCACACATCAGGTCTAGTACATAGCATAGCATACATGATAGAACATATGGCTGAGGCATAGGGAATGACTTTCATATTATCTCTATCTTCTGCAGTGGTCGGGCATTGAGTCTGACTCAACTTCACACCTTGCAACACAGGCAAGAACCCTTTCCTTGACTGATCCATTTTGAACTTCTTCAAAACTTTATCAAGGTATGTGCTTTGTGAAAGTCTTATCAAGCGTCTTGATCTATCTCTATAGATATTGATGCCCAATATATAAGCATCTTCACCAAGGTATTTCATTGAAAAGTTCTTATTCAAATATCCTTTTATGCTATCCAGAAATTCTACATCATTTCCAATCAATAATATATCATCCACATATAATATCAGAAATGCTACAGAGCTCCCACTCACTTTCTTGTAAATACAGGCTTCTCCAAAAGTTTGTATAAAACCATATGTTTTGATCACTTCATCAAAGCGTATACTCCAACTCTGAGATGCTTGCACCAGTCCATAGATTGATCGCTCGAGCCTGCACACTTTGCTAGCACCTTTAGGATCGAAAAAACCTTTTGGTTGCATCATATACAACTCTTCTTGAAGAAATCCATTAAGGAATGTTATTTTGACATCCATTTGCCAAATTCCATAATCCAAAAATGCGGCAATTGCTAACATGATTCGGATAGACATAAGCATCGCTACGGGTGAGAAAGTCTCATCGTAGTCAACTCCTTGAACTTGTCGAAAACCTTTCGCGACAAGTCGAGCTTTATAGACAGTAACATTACCATCAGCGCCAGTCTTCTTCTTGAAGATCCATTTATTTTCTACGGCTCGCCAATCATCGGGCAAGTCCACCAAAGTCCACACTTTGTTCTCATACATGGATCATATCTCATATTTCATGGCCTCAAGCCCTTTATCAGAATCTGGGCTCACCATAGCTTCTTCATAGTTCGTAGGTTCATCATGGTCTAGTAACATGACTTCAAGAACAGGATTACCATACCACTCTGGTGCGGATCGTGCTAACGTTGACCTACGCGGTTCGGTAGTAACTTGATCTGAAGTTTCATGATCATCATCATTAGCTTCCTCTCTAGTTGGTGTAGGCATCACGGGAACGGTTTTCTTTGATGAGCTACTTTCCAATTCGAGAGAAGGTATAATTACCTCATCAAGTTTTACTTTCCTCCCACTCACTTCTTTCGAGAGAAACTCCTTCTCTAGAAATGTTCCATTCTTGGCAACAAAAATCTTGCCTTCGGATCTGTGGTAGAAGGTGTACCCAATTGTTTCCTTAGGGTATCCTATGAATACGCACTTCTCCGATTTGGGTTCGAGTTAATCAGGCTGAAGCCTTTTGACCTAAGTATCGCAACCTCAAACTTTAAGAAACGATAGCTTAGGTTTCTTGCCAAACCACAGTTCATACGGTATCGTCTCAATGGATTTAGACAGTGCCCTATTTAACTTGAATGCAGGTGTCTCTAATGCATAACCCGAAAACGATAGTGGTAAATCGGTAAGAGACGTCATAGATTGCACCATATCTAATAAAGTACGGTTATGACGTTTGGACACACCATTACGCTGTGGTGTTCCAGCTGGCGTGAGTTGTGAAACTATTCCACATTGTTTAAATGAAGGCCAAATTCATAACTCAAATATTCGCCTCCGCGATCAGATTGTAGAAACTTTATTTTCTTGTTACGATGATTCTCTACTTCGCTCTGAAATTCTTTGAACATTTCAAATGTTTCAGCCTTGTGTTTCATTAAGTAGATATACTCATATCTTCTCAAATCATCTCTGAAGGTTATAAAATAACGATACCCGCTGCGAGCCTCAACACTCATTGGACCGCATACATCGGTATATATTATTTCCAATAAGTCATTGGCTCGCACCATTGTTACGGAGAACGGAGTTTGAGGCATGGTTCGCAAGTATCAAATGATTCATAATCAAGTGATTCCAAAAGTCCATATGTATGGAGTTTCTTCATGCGCTTTACACCAATATGACCTAAACGGCGGTGCCACAAATATGTTGCACTATCATTATCAACTTTGCATCTTTTGGCATCAATATTATGAATATGTGTATCACCACAATCGAGATTCAACAAAAAATAGACCACTCTTTAAGGGTGCATGACCATAAAAGATATGACTCATATAAATAGAACAACCATTATTCTCTGATCTGAATGAATAATCGGCTCGCACTAAACAAGATCCAGAAATAATGTTCATGATCAACGCTGGCACCAAATAACAATTATTCAGGTCTAAAACTAATCCTGGAGGTAGATGTAGAGGTAGCGTGCCCATGGCGATCACATCGACCTTGGAACCATTTCCCACGCGTATCGTCACCTCGTCCTTAACTAATCTTCATTTAATCCATAGTTCCCGTTTCGAGTTACAAATATGAGCATCCGAACCAGTATCAAATACCCAGGCGCTACTACGAGCATTAGTAAGGTACACATCAATAACATGTATAACAAATATACCTTTGCTCACTTTGACATCCTTCTTATCCGCCAAATACTTGGGGCAGATCCACTTCCAGTGACTAGTCCCTTTGCAGTAGAAGCATTCAGTTTCAGGATTGGGTCCAACTTTGGGCTTCTTCCTGGGAGTGGCAACTTGCTTGCCATTCTTTTTGAAGTTCCCTTTCTTTCCCTTGGCACATGAATAGCAAGCTTACACGCACCCTTATCCATGGCTAGTTCTTTGTTGATACTCCAATCCTTCAGATCTCTCTTTATGGACTCCTCCCATGTCAAATTCGGTCTACCCAAACCTCTCTTGACATTATCTGCACACTTTAGCAGTTGCTACCTATTGAGCTTGCATTGTATTCCCTCGAAGAGGAAAGGGTAATGCAGCACAGTAGCGTAAGTATTTCCCTCAGTTTTTGAGAACCAAGGTATCAATCCAGTAGGAGACCACGCGGGAGTCCCTCGCACCTGCACAAACAAATAAGAACTTCGCAACCAACGCGATAAGGGGTTGTCAATACCTTTATGGTCACTTACGAGGGTGAGATCTGATAGAGATGATAGTTATATTTTTGGTATTTTTGGTTTAATAAAACAGCAAATAAAAGCAAGAAAAGTAAAGTAGATGTAGATTGATATGTTGAGAATAGACCCGGGGACCATAGTTTTCTCTAGTGGCTTCTCTCATGATAGAGGTATTCTACGGCGGGTAAACGAATTACGATCGAGCAATTGATAGAAAAGCGAATAATTATGAGACTATCTAGGCATGATCATTGTATATAGGCATGACGACCGAGACAAGTAGACCGAAACGATTCTGCATCTACTACTATTACTCCACACATCGACCGTTATCCGGCATGCATCTAGTGTATTGAGTTCATACGAACAGAGTAACGCCTTAAGCAAGATGACATGATGTAGAGGGATAAACTCAAGCAATATGATGAAAACCCAATCTTTTTATCCTCGATGGCAACAATACAATACGTGCCTTGCTGCCCCTATTGTCACTGGGAAAGGACACCGCAAGATTGAACCCAAAGCCAAGCACTTCTCCCATTGCAAGAACTATAGATCTAGTAGGCCAAACCAAACCAATAATTCGAAGACACTTGCAAGGATATTATGAGCACACATAAAAAGTTCAGAGAGGAATCAAATATCTTTCATAGATAACCTTGATCATAAACTCACAATTCATCGGATCTCGACAAACACACCGCAAAAAGAGATTACATCGAATAGATCTCCTCGAAGACCGAGGAGAACTTTGTATTGAGATCCAGATAGAGAGAAGAAGCCATCTAGATACTAGCTATGGACCCGAAGGTCTGAGGTAAACTACTCACAACTCATGGTGAGGGCGATGATGATGATGATGAAGGCCTCCGTGATGGATCCCCCTCCCGGAACAGGCTCCAAGATGGGATCTCCACGGGAACAGAAGCTACGGCGGTGGAATTAGGGTGTTCTCTCTGTGTATGGAGTTTCTGGGGTACATAGGTATATATAGGAAGAAGGAGGGCACCAGGGGCCATGTGGGCCAGCCTCGAGGCAGGGGGGCGCACCCCCCACCCTCGAGGGCCGGCTCTCCGTCCCCTGACTTGGTCCCGAAGATTCCCGAGCGTGATTTCCTCCAAAAATATCTCACGCGAAGGTTTCATTCCGTTTGGACTCCATTTGATATTCCTTTTCTGCAAAACCCTGAAATAGGCAAAAAACAGCAATCTGGACTGGGCCTTTGGGTTAGTAGGTTAGTCCCAAAAATGATATAAAAGTGAATGATAAAGCCCATTAAACATCCAAGACTTCATAAATAATAGCATGGAACAATCAAAAATTATAGATACGTTGGAGACGTATCAAGCATCCCCAAGCTTAATTCATGCTCGTCCTCGAGTAGGTAAATGATAAAGAAAGAATTTTTGATGTGGAATGCTAACCAATATAGTTTTTCAATGTAATTCTCTTAATTGTAGCATGAATGTTCAGATCTGAAGGATTCAAGATAAAAGTCTATATTGACATAAGAAATAACAATACTTCAAGCAATACTAACAAAGCAATCATGTTTTCTCAAAATACCATGGCTAAAGGAAGTTATCCCTACAAAATCATATGGTCTGGCTATGCTCCCTCTTCATCACACAAAATATTCATATTATGCACAACCCCGATTTCAGCCAAGCACTTGTTTTCATACTCTATTCTTTTCAAACCCTTCGACTTTCACGCAATACATGAGCGTGAGCCATGGATATAGCACTATGGGTGGAATAGAGGTGGTTGTGGAGAAGACAAAAAGGAGGAAGATAGTCTCACATCGACTAGGCGTATCAACGGGCTATGGAGATGCCCATCAATAGATATCAATGTGAGTGAGTAGGGATTGCCATGCAACGGATGCACTAGAGCTAAATATGAATGAAAGCTCAACAAAAGAAACTAGTGGGTGTGCATCCAACTTGCTTGCTCACGAAGACCTAGGGCATTTGAGGAAGCCCATCGTTGGAATATACAAGCCAAGTTCTATAATGAAAATTCCCACTAGTATATGAAAGTGACTAATCATGAGACTCTCTACAATGAAGATCATGGTGCTACTTTGAAGCACAAGTGTGGAAAAAGATAGTAGCAATTGTCCCTTCTCTCTTTTCTCTCTTTTTTTGGAGGGGCTTTCCTCTTCTTTTTTATTTGCCCCTCTCTATATATATATATTTTTAGGGCCTTCTCTTTTTTTTTATTGGCCTTCCCTCACACGTGACAATGCTCTAATAATGATGATCATCACACCTTTTGTTACAACTTGAAATTACAACTCGATACTACAACAAGTATGACTCTACATTAATGCCTCCGGTGGTGTACCGGCATAAGCAATGAATCATGTGGGACATGTATGAAAAATTATGCATGGTGGCTTTGCCACAACTACGATGTCAACTACATGATCATGCATGGCACTATGACAATATGATGCGTGTCATATGAACGGAACGGTGGAAAGTTGCATGGCAATATATCTCAGAATGGCAATGGAAATGCCATGATAGGTAGGTATGGTGGCTGTTTTGAGGAACAATATGGTGGCTGTTTTGAGGAAGGATATATAGTGGGTTTATGGTATCGGCGAAAGTTGTGTGATACAAGAGAGGCTAGCAATGGTGGAAAGGTGAGAGTGCGTATAATCCATGGACTCAACATTAGTCATAAGAACTCATATACTTATTGCAAAAATCTACGAGTCATCAAAAACAAAGTAATCAACGCATGCTCCTAGGGGGATGTTGGTAGGAGTTAACCATCGCGCGCCCCCAACCTCCACACAAAGGTTGGCACTCTACAAGTACCTCATGCTCTAACTTCGTCACATAGCGGTTCACCATACATGCATGAAACGGGAATCACTAACCTTAACACAAGTATTCTTCAATTTCATAATAACTCCACTAGCATGACTCTAATATCACTATCCTCATGTCTCAAAACAATTATCAAGCATCCAACATCTCATCTTATTCAGTGCACTTGGTGTGAAAATTTTACTACATTGACATTGGATGTTTATCATGTGAAGACTAGTTTCTTTAGCCTAAACATATTACCATGCTGTTTTAATAGACTCTAAAATAGATATAAGTGAACCATGAGAGTTCAACAATTTCTACAAAATATTACCACCACTGTGCTCTAAAAGATATAAGTGAAGCACTAGAGCAAAAACTATTCAACTCAAAAGATATAAGTGAAGCACATAGAGTGTTCTAATAATTTCTAGGCCATATTTAACTCTATCAAATAGATGTGTCCAGCAAGGATGATTGTGGCAAACTAAAAAGCAAAGACTCAAATTATAAAAGACGCTCCAAACAAAACACATAGCATGTTGCGAATAAAAATATAGCTCCAAGTATAGTTACCGATGGATGAAGACGAAAGAGGGGATGCCTTCCCGGGACATCCCCAAGATTAGGCTTTTGATTATCTTGATTTTACTTGGGGTGCCATGGGCATCCCCAATCTTGGGCCTTTGCTACTCCTTGTTCCATAGTCCATCAAAGCAATACTCAAAACTTGCAAACTTCACAACACAAAACTTAGACAAAAATTCTCGTGAGCTCCGTTAGTAAGAGAAAACAAACCACCACTCAAAGGTACAGCAAGGAATTCATACTTTGTTTATATTGGTGTTAAACCTACTGTACTCCTAACTTCTCTATGGTTCATATCCTCCAATATTACTCATAGATGCATCGGAATAAGCAAACAACACACGAAAAACAGAATCTGTCAAAAACAGAACAGTCTGTAGTAATCTGCTGGGTTCGCCTACTTATGGAACTCCAAAAAATTCAAAGTTAATTGTTACATTTTTGCAATTTTTCTACCAATCAGCAGGAAAAAGAATCAACTAAAAAGCACGCTCCAGTAAAATCTGAAGACTACTTTAGCGAGCGCTAACGATTCTGTTTTTCACAGCAAGATCGTATAAACTTCACACAAGTCCTACCAAAGGTTCTACTTGGCACAAACACTAAACAAAACATGAAAACACATCTAATAAGAGGCTAGATGCAATATTTATTCCCTAACAGCAACAAAAGCAAAAAAACATAAAATTGGGTTGCCTCCCAACAAGCGCTATCGTTTTACGCCCCTAGCTAGGCACAAGATTTCAATGATGCTCACATGAAAGACAAGAATTGAAGCACAAAGAGAGCATCATTAAACATGTGACAAACACATCTAAGTCTAACATACTTCCTATGCATAGGCATTTTATAGGAAAACAAATTAGCAAGACAAGCAAGATCTAGCATATTCAAGGAAGAAGAAAGAAACAATAGCAATCTCAACATAACGAGAGGTAATTTAGTAACATGAAGAATTCTACAACCATATTTTCCTCTCTCATAATAATTGCATGTAGGATCATAAGAAAAATCAACAATATAGCTATCACAAGACATATTCTCAACACGATCCACATGCATGCAAAGTTGACACTCTTCCAAAATAGTGGGATTACCATTAACTAAAGTCATGACCTTTCCGAACCCACTTTTAAAAATTTCATAAGATTGATCAATATCCAAAGTAGTGGGATCAAAAGTTGACATTCCACTTTCAATATCATGGCAAACATTATTATCAATCTCATATTCATCATGGGGATTAAATAAATTTTCAAGATCGTAAGAAGCATCACCCCAATCATGATCACTGTAACAAGTAGTAGACATAGCAAAACTAGCATCCCCAAGCTTAGGGTTTTGCATATTATTAGCACAATTGACATAAATAGAATTTATAGTAACATCATTGCAATCATGCTTTTTATTTAACAAGATATCATGAATCACTTTTTCTTTTAACAATTCCTCACAATTTCCAGATTCATGAATTTCAAGCAAAACCCCATAAAGATAATCTAGTGCACGCAGCTCACTAGCAATAGGTTCAACATAATTGGATCTCATAAAGAGATTAGCAAGTGGATGACGATCCATACTTTAGCAAGCGAAGATGCAAGCTAATTGAGGGCACATAGCAACACAAGCAAACAGAAAGGCGAACGATAAACACACGGTAGAAGAAGGGCTAATAAAACGGCAAGGGTGAAGTGGGGGAGAGGAAAACGAGAGGCAAATAAATGTAATGCAAATGATAAGGGTTTGTGATAGGTACTTGGTATATGACTTTTGCGTAAGCCTCGCCGGCAACGGCGCCAAAAAATCTTCTTGCTACCTCTTGAGCTTGCGTTGTATTCCCTCGAAGAGGGAAGGGAGATGCAGCACAGTAGCTGTCGGGGAAACTGATCCGCCACGAACACCTATGGGACCGGCGAGTCCCTTTCGGTTCGGCGGGGGGCGAAGATCGCACGAAGAGCAGATCGAGGCGAAGCACACGAGCAGTTTACCCAGGTTCGGGCCGCACGGATGCGTAAAACCCTACTCCTGCTTTGGTTTGTATTGAGTTCTTGCTCGGGAGCGCTGAGAGCTACAGTACACTCCAGCAGCTAGCGAGACCGAGCGTGAGTTCCTCTGTGTTCGAACCCCCTTCTACGTTGCGCATGGGCCTCCTTTATATGCTCAAGGGGTCACCAACAGGTGGCAACGTAGGCAAGGGCAAAAATGGAAAGATGTTACGGTTGGTACAGCTACCTGTATAGTGTTTCCTACCTAACCCTGACGGCAGGGGACAAGGGCATTAAATGCCTGTCTGCGTCGCCCAAACAGTGCAAAAAGGGGCCGTCAGGGTCGCCACCGCTTGCCACGATGGCAAACTTGTCAGCGCCGCTTGCCACCGCGTACCCCTAGCTGCACAGCCTCCCGCCACGTACGCCTGGAAGGGTCCCAGAGCGACACGTTGGTGGATGTGCTGGAGCGTGGGCACAGAGTGGTAGCTTGCCGCGGCAAGCACCTTGCCGCGGTCGATGTCTTGTCGCGCCCGGGAGCTTGCCGCTCACTGGGCCTTGCCGGGACGCGTGGCGCGTCGCGGCAAGTTCCTTGAGATGCCTTGGTTGGCCTTCCCGGCAAGCTCCTCTCGTCGGGGTCTTGTGCCTTGAGTGGCCTTCCCGGAAAGCTCCTCTTACTGGGGCCTTGCCTCCTTGGCTTGAATACTTTGTTCTTGAATGGCTCAAAGGAACCACAGATGACCTCGGCGGTCACCGGGCAAGCCTTGCCGCGGGGTGCTGCGACTGCCCGTGCACAAGTTCGGGATACTAAGGGTACCCCTACTCTAGTACACCGACAGGAACCCCCGGGACTGGGCTACACACGGTGCCGAGCGCTGTTGGGCCAGGCCCAAAACAGGGCACGGGCACGCGCGGCCTGGTTCACGCCGTATCTTTCTCCGTATCCACCGCGCCCTCGCCGAACGGCACGCGTTGATTGCGGTGTCGTGGGAGAGATCGTGGGTGGTTTCTTTAATCAGAAAGGCGGAACGTCCGCCCCCTCCCTCCTTATAAGCAGGGGAAACAGGGGCAGTTCGCCCATCCGCCCGTTGCTACTTCAACCTCGAAAACCTCCGCCGCTCCCCTTCTTCCCAAAGCTTGAAACAGAGCAGCGCTCCGCCCCCCATCGCCACCAGCACCACCAGCGCCGTCGACCTCCCTCACCGCTTCCACCATGGCTCCGAAAGGCGATAAGGGGAAGGCAGTGAAGTCGGCCGAGGCGCAGCGGCTCGCGGTGCTGCGGAAGGAGCGGGCAATCCCCCCCCCCCAAGCTTGCCGCGAAAGAGCTGAGGGAGTACTATTACCTCTTCTGGTCGGGGGAGACGCGGGCGCATCCGCGCACCAAGGTACTCCCAGCCGTCGCTTGTAAAATGGCTCTGAATGGATTTCTTCGCCTTGTTCTTGTACTGCGGGCTCTGCCCGCCTTTCTCGGAATTTTTCTATGACATTATGAACACCTATGGGTTCCACCTCCTTGATTTCACCCCCAATGCCGTTCTGACCATGGCAGTTTTCGCACACCTCTGCAAAAACTTTGTCGGAGTCCATCCCAATGTAGCCCTTTTCCGCCACTTCTTTACGCCCCGAGTTGAGAGAGGGGAGCCTTTACCCGGCGGAGTCTCCTGGATCTCGAGAACCCACAAGAAGGAAGCTTATCTGGAGGGAGAGCTCCGCAGCAAATGGGAGGAATGGAGAGCACGCTGGTGCTGGATTGTCGAGGAGAACCCGCAGCCATTTACCGTCCGGCGCCAAGCCCCAGTAGTACGCGGCAATGATTGGAGCGACTTGGCCCCGGAGGACGGCAGGCTGAAGATTGCCGTCGCCCGGATCCTACGCCTCAGGCTTGCCGGGCTCACTGTAGGCGTAGTTGGCGCAGACTTCCTTCGCCGCCGCATCGCCCCCCTGCAGGAGAGGAAGAGACCCGCCTGGGAGTTCGAGAATGCGGCGGACATCATGAGGCTGCGCCCGGGCCTCAACTTCAACTTCACTGTTATGGAGCTTAACGGGATGCTACAGGAGCTGTTCAAGTACGACCCTAAACATCCCGAAGTATTCAGGTTGCCGCAGGGCGTCGTTCCGCTATGCAACAACTCCGCGCTCAGCCGCATCCGTGCAATGATGCCGCTGTGCGACTCGCATGGGATGAACCCAACTTGGCAAGAGCCTGCGGATGACACCGTGCAGGCATTCTTCGACAGCTTGGAAGAAGTGCCGATCCGCTCCGACGAGAAGAAAGGTCTCACCCGCGACACCACTGATAAGGAGATGGCGTACATCGCCACCAGGCTGGAAGAGGCGGCGGCAGCCGCGGCCGCGGGCGAGTTCGGATTCACCGTGGAGGAGGCAGAGGCAGCAAAGGAGGCAAGCCTTTTGCCGAGCGAGGGGAATTTGTCGGCGAGGGAGAGCCTGCCGGGCATGACGCTGAGTCGAGCGAGCCCGCCGGGCAGGGCGTCGAGCCGAGCGAGCCCGCCGGGCAGGGCGTCGAGCCGAGCGAGCCCGCCGAGGATACGAGCGGCTCGTTGGAGATCGACTCCTCCTCCTCCTCTTCAGGCAGCTCGCCGCTAGCAGAGCCCCCAGCTCTACCAAGAAGGCGTCTCCGCGAGGCCGGGGACGTAACGGAGCGGCAGACGAGTCGACAGCAGCCGCGCCGCGCGACACGCTCTACCGCGGCAAGCACTGTTGCCGCGGGGGCACCTCGCGCTGCTGCAGCAACTGGAGCGGGGTCTTCCCGGACCACCGCTTCTGCTCCTGCCACTCCTCACGCCACGGCGGCAGCCGGAGCGGGGTCATCTCAGACCACCACCACTGCTCCCGCCAAGCGGCCAAGGGAGCCTACTCCTCCACCTCCTCGCGCTGGACGTGAGCCGGACTTCGACTTCTCCGCGCTCAGCTCCGACGAGGAAGAAGAAGAGTAAGTTTCTTGTTGTACTTGTATTTCTTCAATTTTTGTTGTTTTGTCTTATATCTCATTTACTTTTCTCCGAACCTTTTCCTTTTCAGGACTCTGGCCCAGAGAGCGGCGAAGAGAGCCAAGGTCCCGGCGAGGAGAGAGGAGGTGATCATCGTCGAGGACGAACCCGCCGAGACCACCTTGCCGGACCCGGCAACTAACCTTCGGAGCAGCTCCCAGCGCAGCCCCCAGCGTAAGTGTGTGGTTCACTTTCCGATGTTAGGCGCGCGTGGGTGTTCTTTCTTTGCTGATATCTTGATTGTTGGTTTGTGTAGGAGCAGAGCAGCCACACCAGGAGCGCCCGGAGACCGCCCCCGACGTGCCATCTGCTTCAACTACGCCGCCAAGGGAGAGTTCTCCGGCGAGGGCCTCTCCTGCAAGGGAGAGCTCTCCGCCAAGGGTGAGTTCTCCGCCAAGGGTGAGCTCTCCGGCAAGGGACAGCACCAGCGGCCCCCCGGCAACGGAGACTTCAATTGCAGAACTTGGTGCAGGTAACCCTCTTGCTTCAAACTTCCCTTGGGCTTTTCTTCTTTTGATATTCTTTTTGGATATTTGCTTGACTTATTTTCCTTTTCCGGCTATCAGATCCATCTGCTGCTGAGCCGATGGAGACTGAGGTTGTTGCTGACAATGCCGCTGCCACCGAAGAAGCAGCCGGCGCTGACGATCCCGTCGGCGCAGAGGCCACCAAGGCTGCCGCCGCAGCAGCTGGCGAGGGGTCTGGCGATCGCACTGACGGCCCTGAGGCCGCAGGAGCGCCATGCGCTACACCGACCGCCGAGCCCTCCGCCGCTGCCGCAGCCCCAGGCTCCGAAGAGCCTGAGCCAGGCGCCTACTTGAAGGCCGGCGACGGCATCTTCATCAAACTCCCCTGGGCATCAAGCTCCAGGGCGCCGGTCGAGGGAGAAATCTTTGACGGAGAGGTGCTCGCCTCCGCCGGGCTGACGCTTGTTGACGCGCCGAGCAGCAGCAGCGGCGAACCTGAGGAGGAGCGGCTGCTGCGTAAGCTGCTGTCGCTCTACCGTGCTCGGCAGGCCAAGCTGGAGTCCCGCGAGGCGCTTGCCGCGAAGGCGGGAGCCGACATCGAAAAATGTGCGGAGGAGCTCCGGGCCCTCAACCAGGCAGCTCTCTGGTCCTTGGCAGAGGAGCGGGAGCAACTTGCCGAGGAGCAGCAGGCCTTCTTCCTCGAGAAGGCTGAAGTCGAAGAACAGCAGCGGCTTGCCGCTGAGAAGCTGTCCGCGCGAGAGGGTGAGCTGGCGCAGCGGAAGATCAACCTCGACAGCCACGAGGAGGACCTTGCCGCGCGCGAGCAATCACTTGGCGGGGCTCTCAAGCAAGCAGAGGATGTTGCCGCAGCTGCTGAGGCCGCCAAGAAGGAGCTGGAGACGAAGGTGGCGCAGCTCGAGGCTGATCTCAAGGCGAGAGGTGAAGAGATCGCCGCGCTCAAGCATGAGCGGGAGAAGGACGCCCACAGCAACTCGGAGCTGCAGGTTCGCCTCGCCGAGAAGGGCAAGGAGCTTGCCGCCGCCAAGGACTCCAACGCGGATCTTGAGTTGAAGCTAACCACTTTGACCCAGACGCTGGACGGCGCCAAGGAGTGATACGTCCAAAACGTATCTATAATTTCTGCTTGCTCCATGCCTCTTTTGTGTGATATTGCTATGATATTTATGCACTTCCATACACTTTTGATCATATTTGGACTAACCTATTAACTCAGTGCACCCCAGTGCCTGTTTCTGTTTTCTGCTGTTTTTGTATTTCAGGTTTTCCCATTACTTAAATTGCCAGAAAAATTCCGGGAAAAATATATAAAAAATCAGCGCTCCAGAAGCTTCCATGCGGCAGAAGTAGGGCCAGAGGGGGGCCACAGGGGCTCCAGGCGCCCAGGGGGGCGGCCCCCCTCCTGGCCGCCGCGCCAGGCCGCCTGGGCCCCCCTTACCTCCTCTGGCGACCCTCTTTGGCATATATTTACACCGCGTCCCGAAACCCTCGAGGACGGAACCCTTTTTCGCGATCTCATCTCTGTTCCGCCGCCGCCACGCTTCCAAGATCGGGAGCACCAGGAGAACTCTTCCCGGCACCCTGCCGGAGGGGAGAACCACCACTGGGAGCTTCTCCACCACCATGGACGCCTCCTGGATGAGTTGTGAGTAGTCTCCCTTGGACCATGGGTCCATGACCAGTAGCTATGTGATGTTCTCCTCCCCTCTTTGTTCTTCACCGATTAGACCTCGTGAGCTGCCCTACATGATCGAGGCACATATGTAATCCTTATGTTGTTGCTATGATGAGTTTGCTGGGATCCGATGGATTATGAGATTATGTTCAGATTGTGTGTGAGTAATATATTTGATTCACCTCTTTTATATTTATGTTCTTGAGTAATTCTTGCATGTTCTCCGTTGCTGTTTATTGCTTTGGCCAAGTAGTAGGTAGTAACTCCAAGAGGGAACGTTATGCTTGATTGTGGGTTCATGCCCCTCGATGACTAGCTTGAGTGACAGAAACATGAGTCTAGGGGATGTGCTGTTGCCACAAGGGGGAAAACAACGGTGCTTGTACTTGCGGGTGCAAGGATTGTTTACTTTACGCAAAGTTCTTTTAATGCAGTTGTCTGTTGCTTTGAGTTTACACTATGGGTGGGACTCGCAACTTAATACCAGCGAGATGTTCTGGATAGATATCTCAAGGTGGATGATTAGTAGTAGATGCAGATGGATTTTGGTCTACTTGCCTTGGCGTACCGCCCATGCTTTTGAGCCTCTACCTTTCTTTGCAGCATAGTTAGCATTGGTTTGCGCACATAATCATGTCAATTGCCCAGCTGTAATTCGTTTACCTCGCTTAGCTGTTTTATCGTCTTTTGGGAGAGAGACATCACTAGTGAACATCATGGGACCCCGGTCCATATTACCATCACTGATCACATCCGCTATTTACTTCCTGTCCTTATTTACTAGTTGCAGTCATACCTATCACTATTTTCTCTTGCGTTTGATCCTTTGTAAACGACAAGGCCGGAGGGATTGACAACCTCTCTGTACTCGTTGGGAGCAAAGTTATTTGTATCTGTGTGCAGGTCCTGTCAATCGCTAAGTATCTGGCGCCGTTAGCAGTTGACACCTACTTGTCGACCCTCGGAGTCTCACGGGATTCGATCCTTGGTATCTTTGCCAAGGGAAAACTACCGCTATGCTACATCTCAAACCTTCCACTTGGGGTAACCAACGAGGGGCGAGAAGCCATCAAGCAAAGTTTTCTGGCGCCGTTGCCGGGGACTCCACTCTTCAAGATAGGGGAGTTGCACGCTATCTTTTATCTTTGCTTTTTAGTCTTGTTAGTTTACCTTTCAGTTTTTGCTTTAGTTCCCTTTATCAAAAACCACAAAAATAGTTATCTCGCTTTTTAGTTGGCATTATGTCTGGTCCTTTTGCCTTTGGTGAGGCAGAAGTTCTCACTTTTAAACAAAGAAGTGGGGAAAGTCTAAAAGATGCTTGGTATAGAATTAATGATTCTCATAAAAGAGCCACCAAGAAGCAATCTACTACTATCCTACTTAGAAATTTTTATGTTGGAATTACTTCTTGGAATAGGTTTATTCTAGATTCTGCAATCAATGGAAATTTCCTAGAAGCCCCAGTTTGGGAATCTCTTAGTATTATTGAAAATCTTGTTGGAAATCCCCCTCTTGTTAGCATTCAAGAGGACATTACCCTAGCTCACATTATGAAAAAACTTGAAAAGATAGAGCTAGAGATGCCAAACATTAATAAGATAAATGAGTTGGACCGTAAGATCCAAGGGAATTTGAATAGGCTTGATAGCTCCATGTATAAAATTCTCAAACCTTTGGAGACCATCAAATCCCATGACTTGGATTCTTCTAGGATAGACAAGATTGAGGAAATCTTTGATACCTTAGGAACTACTTTCTCCTCAATCAAAACCAAAAAGGTAGAAACTCCGACAAAGAAGGAGCCTAAGTTCGTTTACGTTCCAAAGGCTCCCCGCTCCAAAAGTAACCCATCTATTGCCAAAGGGGTTGAAACTGTGAAGACTTTGGAAGAGACACCTCTCTTTGATAAATTTATAAATGAACCTTCCATTGACTTTTTACCTTTTGGTCTTCTCCCTAGAAGTATCTCTATTAGGCCTTTATTTGAAAGTCCTCTTAAGACTAGTTGTACTATTGAAGAGCTTTTTGATGATCTTGATGATGGTTCAATTGATACAACTTGATCTCTTTGCATTATGCCTAGCTTAAAAGCATAAAAGAAAGCGCTTTTGGGAGGCAGCCCACAATGAATAAAATTTTATTTTGCTTTTGTTGTGTCTTGATGTTTGTTACTACAGTAGCATCATCATTGTATCTTTACTTTTCAGCTTTGTGCCAAGTTTAGCCTCTGATTGCAAGAAAGTTCAAAAGTTGTGACGTGCTGTCCAGGAAACAGATTCTGTCCTTGGACAGAAAAATTCGTATAAAATCACCAGATCATCTTTTTGGTCTGAATTTTTTCGACAGCGTGCTCTATACAATTGGCTTTCGGGCGTCTGTTCTGAGTTTTTTTATTTGAGTTGCAGAAGTGCCCCGAACAAATTATTTACTACCTGCTGGTCTGTTTTTCACAGATTCTGTCCTGTTTTGCCTTTCCTTCGTTTTGCAAACCTTGAGCTTGCTTTTTCTTTGCAAAGACCTTTTGGCAATCTTGAGAAACAGTAGCCCTTAAATATTATCCTTATTTCCAGCAAGGAAAAATTATTTTATTATGGGTACTAACCTCGCTAATCAGATTATGATGAGTTATGTATGAAGGGAGTTTTCAAGTGTGCGAGGGAAGATGATAAAAAGATTCAGGAGGGTCAAACGCTCAAGCTTGGGGATGCCCCCGTGCACCCCCAAGAAATATTCAAGAAGACTCAAGCGTCTAAGCTTGGGGATGCCCCCGTGCATCCCCTTCTCCATCAACAATTATCAGTTCGTCTTTCGTTCCACTATATTTTAATCACTTCATGCGTTATGTGCTATGCTTGGAGCGTCTTGCTTTTAGTTTTCTTTAGCTTTGCTTGCAGTTCATAACGAGTTAGAACCCAGCTTTCTTTGTGTGGGAGATAAACACGCTCCACTTCAACCTAGAACACAACATAGAATTTTCATGCTTATCTTTGTTGTGTATGTTCTTTGTCTTTCAATAGCTACTGTCATGTTTAGCTCTTAGTTTTCATGCTTTTCTTTTTAAAGAGCTTTTGTTTAGTTGGTTGCTGAACTCTCTTGAGTTATCATGCTTATCTTGTTAAGAGAGTATGTCTGTGGCACTGGTTGATATGTCTATGATAAAAATGCTATGTGCATAATGGTGCTTAGTAGTTCATGTTTTCTTATGGTTAGTCTCAAATAGCTGGGGGGTTCTTAATGTGTTATTGAAGTACCAACATGATTTGTCTGCCTATGATGTGGTATGGTTTAGTGATATCTTCCTCCAAGAATTTATTTTGATTGACTTGGCATATGCTCACGCATATTTAAGACTGTAAAGAAAGTCTATCAAGCCTTGATGATCTTTAATTTCTGAGTAGCGATATAACTTCCATGCCCGATTCAATGTTGCTTTGTCGCTCTGCATGATTATGGCCGTCATTGCTCTCTTAGTTGGTCGCTCCCAGTCTTTTGCTAGCCTTCACCTGTACTAAGCGGACTGACTGCTTGTGCATCCAAAATCCTTGAAACCAGTTATGCCATATGAGTCCACCATACCTTCCTATACATGGTATTTACTTGCCATTCCTAACAAAGACTATCTTGTACCATCTCAAAATTATTCAAAAGCATTTCTATTTTGTGCCTCTGTTTTAGCTCATGAGGAAGTAGTAGTTAATTCATGATCTTTTTAAGTTGGACAAGTTTCACCCCGGGATTGCATGTCTAATCTGCAAACCCCTAATACGAGAAGGAACTGGCAAAGAGTGCGCCCGGCTCATAAAAAAATACAACAAACAAACCCTTCTTCACGCTTTGTTCATGAGAAATCAGAAAACTTTTGGCAGTGATAAACAAAGGAGATTAAGGGGATGTGATCGTCCCCGTGCGGGAGCCGTTCCTCGAAACTTGTCCAGCTCGAGAAGTAATTGAGGTATCTACTAGCATTCGTTGACGAAATATGCATCTCCCAAAAATCATTTTTACCTTTTTAAAAAAATCAAGAGCTCTGGTACATGTTTAGTCTTTGCTTCCAACCACGGGTTTTCAACCTTGCCATCAAAAGCCACGGTTCGAGAGTCTCCACCTTCTTTCTTCAAAGCACCAACTATTGAGAGCATGATTGTCATTCTGAGTGTAATGTGCATTGTCCCAAAGTACCATTGTCTTCTGCATGATTATGATATCGCTTATTCTGAAATCATTGTATCTAGTCGTCACTTAAACTTTGGAGGTGCTCCTGCATTTATGTTTTGCTTCACTAAAGGGGGCAAGCGAGGTATCACTTTGTCATGTTTGCACACCATGCTCACTACAAATCTAATTGGGTGTTTTCAGTATCATATTGTAAAACTTTCAGTTCTTTGTGATATTCTCATGAGGCAACGTAATTACTAAAGATTCATTATCTCAGTAAGCATTTGTCATGTGAATGTGAAAAGTTCTTATATGGTTGGTAGCATGTCACCACAGAAATTATGCTTGTTATCATTTACCTACTCGAGGACGAGCAGGAATTAAGCTTGGGGATGTTGATACGTCCAAAACGTATCTATAATTTCTGCTTGCTCCATGCCTCTTTTGTGTGATATTGCTATGATATGTATGCACTTCCATACACTTTTGATCATATTTGGACTAACCTATTAACTCAGTGCACCCCAGTGCCAGTTTCTGTTTTCTGCTGTTTTTGTATTTCAGGTTTTCCCATTACTTAAATTGCCAGAAAAATTCCGGGAAAAATATATAAAAAAATCAGCGCTCCAGAAGCTTCCATGCGGCAGAAGTAGGGCCAGAGGGGGGCCACAGGGGCTCCAGGCGCCTAGAGGGGGCGGCCCCCCTCCTGGCCGCCGCGCTAGGCCGCCTGGGCCCCTCTTACCTCCTCTGGCGACCCCCTTTGGCATATATTTACACCGCGTCCCGAAACCCTCGAGGACGGAACCCTTTTTCGCGATCTCATCTCTGTTCCGCCGCCGCCGCGCTTCCAAGATCGGGAGCACCAGGAGAACTCTTCCCGGCACCCTGCCGGAGGGGAGAACCACCACCGGGAGCTTCTCCACCACCATGGACGCCTCCCGGATGAGTTGTGAGTAGTCTCCCTTGGACCATGGGTCCATGACCAGTAGCTATGTGATGTTCTCCTCCCCTCTTTGTTCTTCACCGATTAGACCTCGTGAGCTGCCCTACATGATCGAGGCACATATGTAATCCTTATGCTGTTGCTATGATGAGTTTGCTGGGATCCGATGGATTATGAGATTATGTTCAGATTGTGTGTGAGTAATATATTTGATTCACCTCTTTTATATTTATGTTCTTGAGTAATTCTTGCATGTTCTCTGTTGCTGTTTATTGCTTTGGCCAAGTAGTAGGTAGTAACTCCAAGAGGGAACGTTATGCTTGATTGTGGGTTCATGCCCCTCGATGACTAGCTTGAGTGACAGAAACATGAGTCTAGGGGATGTGTTGTTGCCACAAGGGGGAAAACAACGGTGCTTGTACTTGCGGGTGCAAGGATTGTTTACTTTACGCAAAGTTCTTTTAATGCAGTTGTCTGTTGCTTTGAGTTTACACTATGGGTGGGACTCGCAACTTAATACCAGCGAGATGTTCTGGATAGATATCTCAAGGTGGATAATTAGTAGTAGATGCAGATGGATTTTGGTCTACTTGCCTTGGCGTACCGCCCATGCTTTTGAGCCTCTACCTTTCTTTGCAGCATAGTTAGCATTGGTTTGCGCACATAATCCTATCAATTGCCCAGCTGTAATTCGTTTACCCCGCTTAGCTGTTTTATCGTCTTTTGGGAGAGAGACATCACTAGTGAACATCATGGGACCCCGGTCCATATTGCCATCACTGATCACATCCGCTATTTACTTCCTGTCCTTATTTACTAGTTGCAGTCATACCTATCACTATTATCTCTTGTGTTTGATCCTTTGTAAACGACAAGGCCGGAGGGGTTGACAACCTCTCTGTACACGTGGGGAGCAAAGTTATTTGTATCTGTGTGCAGGTCCTGTCAATCGCTAAGTATCTGGCGCCGTTAGCAGTTGACACCTACTTGTCGACCCTCGGAGTCTCACGTGATTCGATCCTTGGTATCTTTGCCAAGGGAAAACTACCGCTACGCTACATCTCAAACCTTCCACTTGGGGTAACCAACGAGGGGCGAGAAGCCATCAAGGAGCAGGAGGCGGTCTTGAAGGAGGAGATCAAGGCCGAGAAGGCGCTGCTGGCGAGTGCCGCTGTCACCCAGAACACCTTTAGGGAGACTGTGGAGCACTGGACGGAGGGTCTCGTCAATGCTGCCGCAGATATCGACAGGCAGCTGGCGCAGCTGGGGGCGGAGTATCTCGGGTATTCCCCCGATGAGAACCTCCACTCCAGCGCCAAGCTCACCCTGTTCTTCAAAGGCGTGGCGACGGCCCTCCAGCGACTCCGGGAGAGGATCCCAAAGCAGTTGGCGGACGAGTCGCGCAAGCTCTGCGCGGGAGCCCTTCAAAAGGTGTTGGTGAAGGTGGCCTTCCGCAACCCGGGCCTCAACCTCACCAACGTCCTCAAGTCCCTGCCGCCGGATGCTGATCTAGAGGCGCTCAAGGCCCTTGTCGCACCCATTGTGGACAAGGTGAGCGGGATCAAGAGGGTTGAGGGCGATCGCGCAGACTAGGCTCGCCCGTTTTCTTCTTTCCTTGTCGCTGCTGACAATGTTATGAGAACAATCTGTTAGAGCTGCGACAAGCTACCTTGAAATATAACTCTATTTTGGGTAGTGATTGCTATGTTATTTCCTTTACTTGATTCCTTGCTTTGTATGCTTTTGCCCTACGCTTTTAGGGAACTTGCCGGTGCAGGCACCTGAGCCGCGAGCGCTGAGTGCGGGACTGTCAGTAGCCTGCTAGCGGTGCCGTTACCGACAAGAAACCTTGTCGCAACTAGTTGCAGCTCACTTAAGTTGTTGAGCGGACTCGAAACAACAGTAAGGGCGCAGCTAGCTACGAGTTGGTTCCTCCGCGCACAGGTTTTCCATACAAAGTGCGGTCGTTCAAGGAAGATAACTTAAAAATTTAAAAATCTGATTGCTCAAACTTTGGCAACTTAGCTTTTCTGTTGTTTGCTTCCCGGCAAGGCGAAACTTTCTTGAACGACGCCTGGTCCATACCATCATCTTCTACTTCCCCCCCCCCCCGGCAAACTTGTGGGCAAGGGAACCTTCCTTTGCTTGAGAAAAAGAAAGAGGAGGAAATAAAGATATGGAGCCTTACGGCTCGTTATCGCTTACCGGGGATTGGTGCTGCACAAAGTGTCAGATAACACATGCAAAAAATAAAAAGCATGAAATTGACAAGATGTGCGGAGCACATGAGCTTTACTTATGCACGGGGTCTGCGCCCGGCTTTGTACAAAGGATTACATGCAACAGCGGCAAGACTTGTACAAAAGGTGGTTGCCGGAACAGGGTCCGGCAACCGCGCCTTACGGGTAAAACTTACGAAGATGCTCAATGTTCTAGGAGTTGCTCACCGGAATGCCATCTTCGGTATCAAGGCGGACAGCGCCAGGCCTAGTGACTCATTTCACCCGGTAAGGGCCTTCCCACTTCGGCGTCAACTTGTTGGAATTCTTGGCGGACTGAACGCGCCGAAGAACAAGGTCGCCTTCCTCGAGACTTCTGGCGTTAACTTTGCGGCTATGGTAGCGACGCAAAGTTTGCTGGTATCGAGCAGCTCGTACAGCAGCCTGAAGACGGTCTTCCTCAAGGAGCAGCGCATCATCTTGTCGCAGCTGCTCTTTCTCGAGCTCAACATAAGCGAGCACTCGAGGTGACCCGTATACGAGTTCCGTGGGGAGAACTGCCTCTGCTCCATAGACTAGAGCGAAAGGTGTCTGTCCAGTGGCTCGATTTGGCGTCGTCCTGATCGACCAAAGAACCACCGGCAGCTCCTCGATCCAGTTTCTTCCGCACTTGTGCAGCCTGTCGAAAGTTCTGGTCTTGAGGCCACGCAGCACTTCAGCATTTGCCCTCTCCGCTTGACCGTTGCTTCTCGGGTGAGCAACAGAAGCGAAGCAGACCTTGGCGCCAAGATCTTGGACGTACTGCATGAAGGTGCGGCTCGTGAATTGTGTACCGTTGTCGGTGATGATCCTGTTAGGGATCCCGAAGCGGCAAACAATCGACCTGAAGAACTTGACTGCTGACTGTGCGGTCACCTTCCTCACTGCTTCCACTTCCGGCCACTTTGTGAACTTGTCGATTGCAACGTACAAGTACTCAAAGCCCCCGGCTGCACGGGGAAAGGTGCCGAGGATGTCGAGCCCCCAGACCAAAAATGGCCAGGATAAAGGGATCGTCTGAAGAGCTTGAGCTGGCTGGTGTATCTGCTTGGAATGGAACTGGCACGCTTCACACTTGGTTACTTGTGCAGTTGCATCCTGGAAGGCTGTCGGCCAAAAGAAACCTTGCTGGAACGCTTTGCCGACAAGTGCTCTTGCGCCAATGTGGTGACCACATATGCCTCCATGTATCTCTGCCAACAGCTTTTGTCCGTCTTCCCGGTGAATACACTTCAATTTCACACCGTTGAGTCTTCTTCTGTATAGTGTGTTGTCAACAAACTGGTACATACTTGACTGCCGGGCTACTCTTTCCACTTCTTCTTGCTCTTCGGGAAGTTCTCCTGTCTGAAGGAAACGTACAATCTGATGTGCCCATGCTGGAGTTTGTGGCTCGACAACAAGGACTAAAGGCACATCTGCTGCTGCGGGAACATCCGCTTCTACGGCGAGAACATGCGGCTCTGCCGGAGCTTGATGTTCCCCGGCAAGCTTGCCGGAGCAAAACTTGTCGGGAGCGTTTGCTTCAACGGAACAAACCCTAGGGCTTGCCGGAGCAGACTGCTCCTCAGCACTCTTGGTGTTGATCTTGGGGACCTTCTTGGCGGCGGCTTCGGGAAGCTCTGCCGGAAAATAGTCCCCACAAATCAACTTCCTCTTCTTGCTCTGTCCAGTTGATGGTGTCACAGATGGTTGAGTCAGCTTGAGCACAAAGATCCCTGGTTCCACAGGTAACTTAAGTGCAGCGCACTTTGACAGGCCATTGGCGATGTCGTTCTGAGCTCTTGGAACATGCTCCATCTGAAGGCCGTCAAAGTGCTCTTCTAGCTTTCTCACTTCATCAACGTAGGCTTCCATCAACGGACTCTGATAATTCTTGTTCACTTGGCGGACGACAAGCTGCGAGTCACCCCTGACAATGAGCTTCTTGATCCCAAGGTCTGCCGCGATCCTGAGACCGGCAAGCAAACCTTCATACTCTGCGGTATTGTTTGTTGCTTGCTCCTTGGGAAAGTGCATCTGGACTACGTACTTGAGGTGCTCTCCGGTGGGCGCGACAAGCAACACGCCAGCACCGGCGCCTTGCAGCGAGAAGGCACCATCAAAGTACATCAGCCACTCTTTGTTTGCTTCTTTGACGGGGATGCTCGTTTCTGGAATTTCTTCATCTGGTGTTGGCGTCCACTCTGCTATGAACTCTGCCAATGCTCTGCTTTGGATAGTTGAAGTGCTTTCAAACTTGAGGCCAAAGCTTGACAGTTCTAGTGCCCACTCAACAATCCTGCCTGTTGCTTCTGGATTCTGCAGTATCCTCTTCAGCGGAAAGCGAGTGACAACTGTAATCTCATGTGCTTGGAAGTAATGGTGCAGCTTTCTCGAGGCCATGAGAAGGCCGAAAAGCAACTTCTGCACACCAGAGTACCTTGACCTAGCCCCCTGTAGAAGGGAACTGACAAAGTAAACTGGGCGCTGCACCATTCTCTTCTGTATCTCTTCGCATGCCTGCGCAGATCCATCCTTGTCGGGACCAGAGCTTGTCAGGGAAGCCCCCTGCTTGTCGCTGGATGTGCTTGCCGTGGTTGCTGGCTCATCGTCTGCCTCCCTCTCCGCTACTAACGCAGCACTAACCACTTGATTGGTTGCTGCTATATACAGCAGCAACTTCTCTTGCGGCTTAGGTGCGACAAGTATTGGAGTGGAGGACAGGTATCTCTTCAAGTCTTGCAGCGCAGCCTCCGCTTCCGGAGTCCATTTCATTGGACCTGCCTTTTTCAAAATTTTGAAAAATGGCAGGGCGCGCTCAGCAGACTTAGAGATAAACCTGCTGAGAGCAGCCACGCAACCGGCAAGTCTTCGTACATCCATGACGCGCTTTGGTGCTTCAATCTGCTCAATGGCCCTGATCTTGTCGGGATTGGCTTCAATTCCTCGCTGAGACACAAAGAACCCGAGAAGCTTGCCGGAAGGGACTCCAAACACACACTTCTCAGGGTTGAGCTTGAGGCTGATCTTGCGCAGATTTGCAAAGGTCTCGTCTAAATCTTGAATCAGGGTCGCCTTTTCCTTGCTCTTGACCACTATGTCATCCATGTATGCTTCTACATTCCTGTGTATTTGTGGCTCAAAAGCGGTATGGACTACCCTTGCAAATGTTGAACCAGCATTCTTCAAACCGAAAGGCATCCGTTTGAAATAGTACGTGCCACATGGAGTGATGAATGCGGTCTTCTCCTCATCCTCTTCTACCATGAAGATCTGATGGTATCCTGAGTATGCGTCAAGGAATGAAAGCAAGTCACATCCGGCCGTGGAGTCAACAATCTGGTCAATGCGCGGCAAGGGAAATGGGTCTTTGGGACAAGCTTTATTGACATCGGTAAAGTCGATACAAAGCCTCCATTTCCCGCTTGCCTTGCGCACGACTACAGGATTGGCCAACCACGTAGGATGGAGCACTCCTCTGACAAGACCTGCTGCTTCCAACTTCTTGATCTCTTCTGCGATGAACTCTTGGCGCTCCACTGCTTGCTTCCTGACCTTCTGCTTAACGGGTCGCGCATGAGGACAGACGGCAAGTTTGTGCTCAATTACTTTCCTGGGAACACCGGGGATGTCAGACGGTTGCCACGCAAACACGTCGACGTTCGCCCGCAGGAAAGCAATGAGCACGCTTTCCTATTTAGGGTCAAGCATGGCACTGATGGTGAAGGTACCACCAGTGCCGTCCTCCTTGGCGGACACTTTCTTGGTCTGTGGCGGAGCTGCCATCGTCTTCTTACACTTGCCGGTGGAGCTCGATGGTGCGTCCTCGACGGTAGCGCAGCACTCCGAAGAGGTGCGCTTGCCGGAGTAGGCATCAGAACTCTTCCCGGACTTGGTCTTCTACTTCCCCCCGGGAGCTTCAGCGGCAAGTGACTTGCTATCTGTTGCGGCTGCTACTTCCCGGTAGATCTTGTCGGCGCAGATGAGAGCATCCTTCTTGTCGCCAGGGACAGAGATGACACTCATCGGGCCTGGCATCTTCAGCATGTTGTATGCGTAGTGAGAGGCTGCCATGAACTTGGCGAGTGCTGGACGGCCAAGTATCCCATTGTAAGGCAATGGAAAATCGGCAACGTCAAAAGTGACCCTCTCAGTCCTGAAGTTCAACTCGCCGCCAAATGTCACTGGCAACGTGATCTTTCCCTTCGGCTTGCTCCTTCCTGGGTTGATTCCTTGGAATGTGCCGGTCTCTTCGAGCTCGTTGTCAGGGATCTGGAGTTTCTGGAGTACAGCGGAGGAGATCAGGTTCAAGCCGGCCCCGCCGTCAACTAGCATCTTGGTGACCTTGAGGTTGCGGATAGTTGGTGAAACCAACATCGGCAAGCACCCGACCGCAGTTGTGCGATCAGGGTGGTCCTCAATATCAAAGATGATAGGCGTGCTGGACCATTTCAGAAGTTTGCGCGATTCGACAGGTGGTTCTGCCGCATTGACTTCCCGCACCCACTGCTTGAGTTGGCGGTGTGAAGTATGCAGAGAAGCACCGCCGTCAACGCACAAAACCTCTGTGGCTTTGTGGAACTCCTGCTCACTGGTCTCAACATCATCCATGTCTTCGTCGTCGTTGTCATCTTCATCCTTGTCGCGGCCGCGGGGAGGCCTGTCTCCTTGCCGCTGCTTGGCCTTGCCGCGGCGTCCTCCCTGGCCGGAACGCTTCGTGCCAGATCCTCCAGCACCTCCTTGGGCCTTCTCCTTGTCGCGTCGCTCGTATTCAGCCTTTTGCTGCTCTACAAGCTACTCGACCCTCTTGCAGTTCTGGAGGTCATGGCCCTTGGTGCGGTGGATCTTGCAGTACTGCTTGTCGGTGTCGTCCTACTTGTCGGCGGCCGCCACAGCCTGGCAGTTGGTGCATGCGGCAACCTCCTTGCCGGAGCTACCAACTTTGGCTTTGTTGGCGCCACCTCCATTGCCGGACTGCTCAACGACTAGCACATCTTTGTTTTTCTTCTTCCTGTTGTTCCGCCGCCGGTTCTTCTTTGCCGGGGCAGCATCCTCACTGTCAGATCCTCCTGCTCCTGTATCCTCTCCGGGGAGTTTCCTCCCTTCCTCGGCACGTGCACACTTGTCGGCCAGGGCATACAGCTCACTAACGTCTTTGATCTTGCACATCGCCATCTCCTCCCTCATCATGCGGTTACGCACGTTCTGATGAAACACGCTGATGACCGCGGCAGGGTGGACATCTGGGATGTTGTGCTGTACATGGCTGAATCTCTGGATAAACTTGCGCAGGGACTCTCCTTCCTTCTGGGCGAGCAGATGAAGGTCACTCTCTTGGCCATGAGGTTTGTGGCCGCCTGTAAAGGCGCCGACAAACTGATGGCATAGGTCTGCCCAGGAGGATATAGAGTTGTCCGGCAAGTGCATGAGCCAGGACCTGACGTTGGGCTTGAGTACCAGCGGGAAGTAGTTGGCAAGGATCTTGTCGTCCCGCCCCCCGGCAGCTTGCACCGTGATGGTGTAGATGCTGAGGAACTCCGACGGATGCGTCTTGCCGTCGTACTTCTCTGGTACGTCTGGCTTGAAATTCTTCATGCTGGGCCACTGGACTTGCCGCAGCTCACGAGTGAACGCAGGGCAACCTACCACGTACGGCAAGTCGCCTGGTTCCCCTGGCGCATGCATGTCGACAGTGGGCCCAGCGTGCTGGTCTGATTGACGCCGCGCTTCTCTTCGGCGCTCGATGCGAGTACGAGCGTCTTCTTGTTGTCGTTCGTGGAGAACTTGGCGCTGGTCGCGACGAGCTCGCGGATCTGATGACGCGGTGGAGTCACTATCGAGGTGGATCCGGCGAGTCGGCGATCTTGGCCTTCGGGGCGGAGAGTGCACGGTGGTTGCACCCCCAGCGGTCTTGTCGCCATCGGCTCGTGCCTGGCTGGCTTGCCGCGGCTGTGACGTGTTCGGCTGCCACGGAGTGTCGCCGTTGGCGAAGCCGATGAGACTCTGAATGGTGGCCCTCCAGTCGTCGATCTTGTCGGCCGTTGGAGGGAAGTCTAGGAGCAGTTGAGCTCGCGCCAAAGCTTCTGCTCGAGTGGCGGGTAGCGGCGGCGAACGGTGCGAGGAGCGGGATATGCTCGAACTTCTAACTATGTTAGAAGGAGCAGTTTCCCGTCCAGGCGACCGTGCCTTGCTCGCGCTAGCATGTTGGCGTGCATGCTGGTCTTGAGCACCCCGAGATCCACCAGCTTGGTCTTGGTTCAGCATACGTATGGTACCGTGAGTACCATGACGCTGCCGGTCCCGCGCCTCCTGAGAAGGGCACGGTGCATGCACGGACGCCGAGGTCTTGGAGTGCGCCCGGTCGTTGCGGGAGTCGACCGCGCCGCCGATGGGCAGCGCAGCCTTGTCCTTGGACCCGGCAGCACCATGGGTTCCCTCGTCGGCGCCCGCTCTTCCGCCGGCGTCTACCCCACCAGCCGTTTGCTCCGGCGGTGGTGGGATCGACGCGGACGGAGCAGCTGCCTCCGAAGCCTTCTTCTTCGGCGGCATGTCGATGAAGTTGATGAAGATCTAGCTCGTGTGGACGCCGGATCAGGTTCACACAACCTCGACGCACCCCCTACCTGGCGCGCCAAAGATGTCGGGGAAACTGATCCGCCACGAACACCTATGGGACCGGCGAGTCCCTTTCGGTTCGGCGGGGGGCGGAGATCGCATGAAGAGCAGATCGAGGCGAAGCACACGAGCAGTTTACCCAGGTTCGGGCCGCACGGATGCGTAAAACCCTACTCCTGCTTTGGTTTGTATTGAGTTCTTGCTCGGGAGCGCTGAGAGCTACAGTACACTCCAGCAGCTAGCGAGACCGAGCGTGAGTTCCTCTGTGTTCGAACCCCCTTCTACGTTGCGCATGGGCCTCCTTTTATATGCTCAAGGGGTCACCGACAGGTGGCAACGTAGGCAAGGGCAAAAATGGAAAGATGTTGCGGTTGGTACAGCTACATGTACAGTGTTTCCTACCTAACCCTGATGGCAGGCGACAAGGGCATTAAATGCCCGTCTACGTCGCCCAAACAGTGCAAAAAGGGGCCGTCAGGGTCGCCATCGCTTGCCACGATGGCAAACTTGTCAGCGCCGCTTGCCACCGCGTACCCCTAGCTGCACAGCCTCCCGCCACGTACGCCTGGAAGGGTCCTAGAGCGACACGTTGGTGGATGTGCTGGAGCGCGGGCACAGAGTGGTAGCTTGCCGCGGCAAGCACCTTGCCGCGGTCGATGTCTTGTCGCGCCCGGGAGCTTGCCGCTCACCGGGCCTTGCCGGGACACGTGGCGCGTCGCGGCAAGTTCCTTGAGATGCCTTGGTTGGCCTTCCCGGCAAGCTCCTCTCGCCGGGGTCTTGTTCCTTGAGTGGCCTTCCCGGCAAGCTCCTCTTGCCGGGGCCTTGCCTCCTTGGCTTGAATACTTTGTTCTTGAATGGCTCAAAGGAACCACAGAGGACCTCGGCGGTCACCCGGCAAGCCTTGCCGCGGGGTGCTGCGACTGCCCGTGCACAAGTTCGGGATACTAAGGGTACCCCTACTCTAGTACACCGACAGTAGCGTAAGTATTTCCCTCAGTTTTTGAGAACCAAGGTATCAATCCACTAGGAGACCACGCGCGAGTCCCTCACACCTGCACAAACAAATAAGAACTTCGCAGCCAACGCGATAGGGGGTTGTCAATCCCTTTACGGTCACTTACGAGAGTGAGATCTGATAGAGATGATAGTTATATTTTTGGTATTTTTGGTTTAATAAAACAGCAAATAAAAGCAAGAAAAGTAAAGTAGATGTAGATTAATATGTTGAGAATAGACTCGGGGACCATAGTTTTCTCTAGTGGCTTCTCTCATGATAGCGGTATTCTACGGCGGGTAAACGAATTACTGTTGAGCAATTGATAGAAAAGCGAATGATTATGAGAATATCTAGACATGATCATTGTATATAGGCATCACGTCCGAGACAAGTAGACCGAAACGATTCTGCATCTACTACTATTACTCCACACATCGACCGCTATCCAGCATGCATCTAGTGTATTGAGGTCATACGAACAGAGTAACGCCTTAAGCAAGATGACATGATGTAGAGGGATAAACTCAAGCAATATGATGAAAACCCCATCTTTTTATCCTCGATGGCAGCAATGCAATACGTGCCTTGCTGCCCCTACTATCACTGGGAAAGGACACCGCAAGATTGAACCCAAAGCCAAGCACTTCTCCCATTGCAAGAACTATAGATCTAGTAGGCCAAACCAAACCAATAATTCGAAGAGACTTGCAAGGATATTATGAGCACACATAAAAAGTTCAAAGAAGAACCAAATATCTTTCATAGATAACCTTGATCATAAACTCACAATTCATCGGATCTCGACAAACACACCGCAAAAAGAGATTACATCGAATAGATATCCTCGAAGACCGAGGAGAACTTTGTATTGAGATCCACAGAGAGAGAAGAAGCCATCTAGATACTAGCTATGGACCCGAAGGTCTGAGGTAAACTACTCACAACTCATGGTGAGGGCGATGATGATGATGATGATGAAGGCCTCCGTGATGGATCCCCCTCCCAGAACAGGCTCCAAGATGGGATCTCCACGGGAACAGAAGCTACGGCGGTGGAATTAGGGTTTTCTCTCTGCATATGGAGTTTCTGGGGTACGTAGGTATATATAGGAAGAAGGAGGGCACCGGGGGCCGTGTGGGCCAGCCTCGAGGCAAGGGGGCGCGCCCCAACCCTCGAGGGCTAGCTCTCCGTCCCCTGACTTGGTCCCAAAGATTCCCGTGCGTGATTTCCTCCAAAAATATCTCTCGCGAAGGTTTCATTCCGTTTGGACTCCGTTTGATATTCCTTTTCTGTAAAACCTTGAAATAGGCAAAAAACAGCAATCTGGACTGGGCCTTTGGGTTAGTAGGTTAGTCCCAAAAATGATATGAAAGTGAATGATAAAGCCCATTAAACATCCAAGACTTCATAAATAATAGCATGGAACAATCAAAAATTATAGATACGTTGGAGACGTATCAGCAGTCTGCTATGCACTTGAGCTTCTGGAGGCCTGCACTGAATATGCCCAAACCATCTTAGACGATGTTGGACAAGCTTCTCTTCAATTGGTGCTACCTCAACTCTATCTCGTATATCATCATTCCGGACTCGATCCTTCCTCCTATGGACACACATCCATCTCAACATGTGCATTCCCGCCACACTTAAATGTTGAACATGTCATCTTTCCGTCGGCCAACACTCAGCGCCATACGACATTGCGGGTCGAACCGTCATCCTATAGAACTTGCCTTTTAGCCTTTTTGGTACTCTCTTGTCACACAGAATGCCAGAAGCTTGGAGTCACTTCATCTATTCAGTTTTGATTCGATGGTTCACATCTTCATCAATATCCCCATCCTTCTGCAGCTTGACCCCAAATATCAAAAGGTGTCCTTATGAGGAACCACCCTCATCAAGGCTAACGTCCTTCTCCTCACGCCGAGTAGTACTAAAATCGCACCTCATGTACTTAGTTTTAGTTCTAAAGCCTAAAACATTTTGATTTCAAGGTTTGTCTCCATAACTCTAACTTTCTATTAACCCCCGTCCGACTATCATCAACTAGCACCACATCATCCGCAAAGAGCATACGCCATGGGATATATCCTTGTATATCCCTTGTGATCTCATCCATCACCAAAGCAAAAAAGATAAGGGCTCAAATCTGACCCCTAATGACGTTCTATCTTAACCGGGAAGTCATTAGTGTCGACGTCACTTGTTCGAACACTTGTGACAACACTATCATACATGTCCTTGATGAGGGTAATGTACTTTATTGGGACTTTGTGTTTCTCCATGGCCCGCCACATGACATTATCTTATCATAGGCCTTCTCCAAATCAATGAACACCATATGCAAGTCTCTCCCATAGCTTCATTGTATGCCTCCTCAGCTTAATTCCATGGTAATTAGTACAACTTTGAACATCCCCTTGTTCTTGAAGATTGGTACTAATATACTCCATCTCCATTCTTCTGGCATCTTGTTTGCCCAAAAAATAAGGTTGAAAAGCTTGGTTAGCCATGTTATCGCTATGACCCCGAGGCCTTTCCATACCTCAATGGGGATACAATCAGGGCCCATCGCCTTGCCTCCTTTCATCCTTTTTAAAGCCTCCTTGACCTCAGACTCCTGGATTCGCCGCACAGAATGCATGTTGGTATCATCAAAGGAATCGTCCAGTTCAATGGTGGAATTCCCATTCTCCCCATTGAATAGATTGTCAAAGTACTCCCGCCATCTATGCTTAATGTCCTCGTCCTTCACCAGGAGTTGCTCTGCTCTTTCCTTATGCATTTGACTTGGCCAACATCCCTCATCTTCCTCTCCCGGATCTTGGCCATCTTATAGATGTCCCTCTCGCCTTCCTTCGTGCCTAACCGCTAGCAGAGCTACTCATACGCACGACCCCTTGCTTCACTGACAGCTCACTTTGCGGCCTTCTTCGCCATCATGTACTTCTCTATGATGTTTGCAGCCCTATCCAGGTATAGGCGTCTGAAACAATCTTTGTTCTCCTTAATCACCTTTTCGACATCATCATTCCACCACCAGGTATCCTTAGCTTCGCTTCTCCTTCCCTTGGACACTCCAAGCTCCTCCGAGGCCACCTTACAAATGCAAGTCGCTATCTTCATCCACACATTGTCCGCATACCCTTATTTCTCCCAAGGACCCTCCTTAATGACCCTCTCCTTGAACGTCTGAGCTACCTCTCCCTTGAGCTTTCACCACTTTGTTCTAGCGACTTTGGCACGCTTATCCCACTGGACATGAATCTGAAAGCAGAAGTCAGCAACCACCAGTTTATGCTGAGGGACAACACTATCTCCAGGTTTCACCTTACAATCTACGCACGCACGCTTATCCTCTCTTCTCGAGAGGATGAAATCAATCTGGCTAGAGTGTTGACCACTACTAAAAGTCACTATATGTCGTAGGCTAGATCAAAGCTTAAGACATCTTCTCCTTCTTGTTTCCTAATGCCATAGCCAAAGCCCCATGCACCCCTTCAAAACCTGTGTTAGATGTATCACGTGGCCACTGAGGTCTCCTCCTATGAAGAGATTCTCGCTAATTGGTACACTCCTAACCATGTCCTTCAGGCCATCCTAGAACCCCCACTTGAAGTTCTCTTTGAGTCCTGCTTGCGGGGCATACGCGCTGATAACATTGAGAACTAAGTCCCCAACTACCAGCTTGACCAAGATAATCTGGTACCCACGTCTCTTGACGTCTACCATTCCATACTTGAGACTCTTGTCGACCAAGATGCCTACGTCATTTCTGTTTGCAGTCGTCCCTATGTACCACAACTTGAAGCCAGTATCCTCCACCTCCTTCGCCTTCTGTCCCCTCCATTTATTTTCTTGGACGCAAAGGATATCAACACCTATCCTCACCGATGCATCAACTAGCTCCCGGAGCTTCCCTGTCGGTGGATCCTCCTAGGCTCGACTAGCTTCCTTACCCTTCGCACTCGTCAAGTCAAATGTGAAGACCCTTGCTCATTTTTCACTACATCCGGGCACCGATGTAGCGTATCACTATGGATGCGACGACCCGATCCTCGCTCACTTGCCACCGTATCCAGACCAGGATACGGCACGCCACCGAGGGGGTGACGGCCCGGCCCTTGCCCATTTGACACCACACCCGGGTTCCGATGTGGCGTGTCACTGAGAAGGTTATGCCCCAACAAAAATATTTTGGGTTTCATCTCCATAAGAGTGGCTGAGTTTTAACATTGGCTCGCCAAACCTATCACAACCCTCCTCCTTTACCCGGGGTTGGGACCGGCTATGCTGAGACAAAATAGGTGGAATTCACCTAAGTGCATGTAGGATATTTTATTATGTCGCGAAAAGAGAAAAATGAGAGAGAAAATACATGTATGTAGATTTACCAATCGTCTAATCGAGTAAAAAATTGTTGTTTAATGACTTCCTTCCTCCCGTTGTAAGAAGAGGCCTCTGCATCTAGCAGTTTTTCCTTCCAGGATCGGTGTCCTTCCCTCCGTCATTTTAGAGCCCATACAGACAGTTAAATAGACAATGCATTGTAAAAGATGTGTGGAGTACAGACCATATCTGACATGGACATGGCTATAGACAACAACTGTCTAGACTACGTCACATGCCCTTGAACGTTGTGCAGTGCTTCAATCGTGATTGGGAGAGACGTTCCCAAGGGATATTTCTCAACCCCATATTATCCAGCCTTGTTATTTGAGTGCTTAATACATGTATGATCTGATCTAACGTGTTTTTATTATTAGTGTTCAGGCAATGGACTTTGTGAAACTGGAGAGTCTCTAGTATGCAGGAAGCCATGAGATGGACATCAAGATAATGGTTATACAGTTGCAACCATGAAATGTACTATTACGGTTGCTCCGCCTTAATTCTCTCAAACATCTGATGATGTTACCTATGATTGAATAGTCAGGTTATATTTTTTTTTGGGGGGGGGGGGGTGGGGGGCTTGGCCC
>LR738713.1:39983962-40121451 GCA_902687465.1 Secale cereale | reverse complement strand
CTCTTAAAACCGGCCAGAATTCAACCCTCCTCTCACCGTTGACCGGTTTGACCTAGTTGACTGGTTTTGACCCGTTGACTCGGTGAATAGTATCTAAAAAATAATTTCGTCTTTTCAACGAGTGAACAGTAAATTCAAAAAAACAATCTAAATCTGGTCAACTGGGTCAAAACCGGTCAACAGGGAGGCGAGGGTTGAATTCCGCCCTTTTTTTTGTTACATTTACCCCTTTTCTTTGGTAAAAAGAACCTGATGGGAAACACATTGGGTTGGTAGAGATGAACCATAGTTGGAATGTCGTGGCATTGCAATAGGAGATATGTATTTGGAGGCAACTCAAAGGAGTGCCAAACTAGCTATTTCTTTCTGCTTCAAAGGAAGGCAAACCACCATGGTGCCATGGTGGCTGTCGAGTGCGTCATATATGAGGAATTGCCTAGATAAATAGAGTTCCCATCTATAAAGACAAGTCTTGATCACTATTTTTTGCTTGGCTGTTCTAGTAGCAAAATCTTTTTTTTTATCAGAGCAAAATCTAGTCTCTATACATGTGTGTGTGAACGCACACTAGGTATTGCAGGCTAGAATTTAGATGATTTGTAGCTCATTTGATGAGCACTCTTAAGTAGCTTGAGCCTGTCCAGGTTTAGTAGCCAAAGTCCATTAGAACACGAATACTTGTACCGATAAATATGGCTGAAGACACTACCAAAAAGCTGCCAAGCTTTGCCGCACCAAAACCATCACTTTGTGCTCTAGTTAGTGATCCATTTGTGCCGCCATAAGGTGTAGGCAAAGCTGCTTGGTGTTGCCGCACCAAAATCAGTATTAACCGTTTCAAAAAAAAAACAGTATTAAGGTATAGTGTGTTACTTGTGTTTGTGTAATGTGCTGCCGTGCCATAAGGGAGAGGCTGTCATTTCCAACAGTTATGACCTGGACTCGAGATTAGGGCAAGATGAGCACAGTCAAAGTCAAGAAGCGCCTTAAAACAAAGATTCTATTATGTATCTGAAAGCGTTCATGGGATTTATCAATTTGGAAATTTTTTACCTCTTTACATATTAAAAAAAATTGATGTGAAATGGAAAAAAATAGAACAAGGAAAGGGCATATATTCTTATAGCTTTCTTTCTTTTTGCTGCCACAATATCATTACTCATTACCAAACACCATCAGTCTATCCAAAACTAGATCGAACCCAGATTTGATTATCTTTACCTTTTCCTAACTGCCATGTTTGCATCTGTAAGCCCTATTATCCGTTTAAAAAAAGAGAGAGATTAGGACTCAGTTTGTTAAACATAAAAAGAATCACTTGAGCCCGACAAACCTTTGCATGACTCTCCGTCTGACTGTCTGCAGTCATTAGGTCGGCTTCAAGAAGTGGAAGACAAAATAAATAATCAGCAAAAATAACCATTTATTCACATAGAAAATTATTGTGTGAAGCAATACAAAGAGTAGTACAGCTTTATAGTGTCCATGGAATCTCCAGTAGGGCAAAATCCATACTCCTAGAGGTAGATGAAACATGTTGAAAGACCTCCACATGGGGCACCTACATGACATACAACCTTGTTGTATAAGGCAATATATCGCTAACATATATCTGTATATACAATGTAGCAATTATATAACCAATTGCAAGCAGTGATATGATGGAAATAATTGTTTTGAGGAGAAAACTGCAATTATGCAATATGAGTTAGAAGGCAATAGAACAGTGTGCAAAAATAGTTATCACATTCAATCCACTACTTGGTTTTAGGAACTACTCCCTCCGTCCCATAATGTAAGACGTTTTTTGACACTACACTACTGTCAAAAAGCGTCTTACATTATGGGACGGAGGGAGTACATAATATACATATACATATTCGGATTCATCTAGACTGATGTATCTTGCCAATTTAAAGCAAAATCTATTAGATTCCACAAGTTCTGTAGTCAGAATTTATGATCTAGACATTTCAAATGTACAAGTCAAGAACTGCATCACACTTCTGAATATTTAATTGAATTTTACAGTTATTCAAATTCCAACTATTTGAAATCACTTTAATTGTTTTGTTTTGGTTTCCCAGAGATAAAGGTGCCAATTTCTTCAGGCTATATGATCCAAATGAAGTTCAGTCAAACTTAAAGAGGTTAGTCATGAATTGCATACACCTAGTGTTTGTTAAACTAAATTGAACTGTCCTCTGGGGCCACAAAAAAGTTAAGGTTTGTAGGCTAAATAAAGTACCATAAGCATAAATTTTCAGTCTAACATGAATAAAGAAGGCTCATGTCAACACCTTATACCCCCAGCTTCAGCACCTAGAATTTTTGGAGCTGGAAGTCATGCCAAACAGCTGCCAGCCTGCCATCATAAAAATATGGAAGTGCTCATTTTTGCCAATTTATCTGCCATGCGTCCAGAAAATAAACAAAGAGAAATGACACAGGCGCATGTTCTCTATTCATGCACTATGCAATAGCATTACCATACACTTGATGTTGATATGGGCAATTTTACTGCTACAAATACGAGGCAGTGACAAAACCACAAAATAGGCATAAGTGAAGCCAAGAACAAACAAAATTGGCATTTCACACTGTACTCATGTCAGACATATTAATATGGAGATTGAGTGTTTCTGTCACCAATGTTTTCACAATTTACACATGCATTAAGTATTTATTGTAAGATTCACATTTCCATGAAAAAAATACATATGGTACTGGAAAGGAACTAACACTCTCCTTCTAGCTGTAGTGTGTGATTTCAATGCAGAAATCATCAATAATTGTATCTATCATGAACTCGTATAGCAATTTCCTTCGCAATGTACAATATCAAGCAATAACTTAGAAGATGAAGCACAAAAGGTGTCCTTGCAGTTTGTTTGTCTGTTTGACGAAGAAGATAAAGGAAAGAAGTAGCCAGACAGGGGATCTGATGTGGATGACTATATGGATAACTAAAAACAGGCTGGTTGTTACTAATACTTTTGACATAGAACATTCCTTAGAATAACTATTACAATGGCTTTACTCCATCAATTATTTGCTCTTGTTTCATTATCTCTGTCATCACCTTTCCCAAATGTTCAGAAATAAAAGGGGTTTGTATCTCATTACATTATATGACAGGCTAAACATTAGAGCAAGAATCAGCTATTCAAGCAACAAACCTATCCAAGTGGATGGAAACTTTCTGAATGTAAGTAACATCTTGGGTTTTAGATTCTTTCAATTAACAAGAACAGAATTTAGTGAGAAAAATATTAGAGAACATGTTAAACTGATATATAGCATCAAGCAAGAAAAAAGAAATACGCTTCTTGAAAAACTATTCACAAACTACGCATTCTCTGCACATATTACCAGGAAACTACACCTTTTTTTAGCATGAGCTGCAACGTTAGGCCAATAGTCAACCACTGTGAGGTCAGCGGAGCCACATGTGCACGACATTTGGTTCATAGTTGTCCAGCTGGTAAAATGTGCAACTTTATGATAACATTAGCACAATAAGTATAAATCTGGGATAAGGGTTTGAAAAAAGTACTAGTTCAGTGATAATTTTGAGATAGATAATTGCTGCAAGAAAGTTAATTGGTTTAAGCAAGACAACTCTGAAAACATTGCAGCAAAAGAATAAAACAAAATTTCTGTAAAATCAAATGCAAGGTTCAATGATATATAAAAGTTCCACCCTCCATATTACCCCAAAGAAAATTTCATATATGCTACTCCCTCCGATCCAAAGTTGTACTAGAGCTGCGACATTAATTTAGATCAGAGGGAGTACATAATATAAATGTGTTGCAATCTTATTATTGCTTGAAACTTGGCTTTCAGGTAGAATACACCAAATCTGGAATTCAGATACTTAAACTCTTAACAGTAAATAAACAATATCAATTACCTAGCATCGCCAGTGCAGGAATTTGAAAACAGAGTAAATAAAACAATATTTCTTTTCGCGCGATTGCTCAATTTTGAAAGCAATCACATCCCATGATAACCGATACAGAGTACGCGGAGAACTACTAGTAGCATAAATAGTTAAGCTAACTGCAAGAACTCTGTACAAATTAATCCCCAGAAATTAACTCAGACAGGAAATTTTACCTATCTGAGTGAACCAGTATTCGAGCCAGAAAAAGAGATGGAATCTGACTTCCAGTGAAGGTCACCGCATGATGTCAGAACTTTTGAAAGCATAAAGTCGTCAGCATCGTGCCCTTGTTGCTGCATTAGGTACATATACTTAAAAGCCTCTTCACAGAGGCCATTCTGAGCAAATCCTGTAATTATCACTTTCCATGTTACCAAGTTGTGTTCTGGCATGGCGTTGAAGACTCGTTGAGCTTCGTCAACTTTTCCACACCTCATGTACATATCGATCAATGAGCTTCCCACAAACACATTTGAGAAGGCAGGAGTCTTGTTAACAACACCGTGAATCCTCCTTCCATCTTGCAGAGCCTCTAGTTTAGCACAGGCTTTCAGAGCTGAGGAATAAGTGTAGGTATTTGGAGTCACACCATCCCATAACATATCATCTAATGACTTAAGTGCTTCAGCACTATGACCAACGCTATTGTAGCCTGAAATCATAGCTGTCCACGAGACAGCATCACGGTCTGGCATTTCTTCTAGAATTCGTGCAGCATATGTACACTCTCCACATTTACAGTAGCACCAAACAAGCGTACTCCCAATTTGAAGATTCTCTTGAATGGAATTCTTTATTACCTGTGCATGCAGTTCCTTACCAAGACTGAGTGATCTTATGGAGCCACAGGCACTAAGAAGACCAACAATGGTAAGGTTGTTAACAGACACCCGTCGCGTCTTCATCTGTCGAAACAACATGATAGCCTTTTCAGCCTGGCTACTCTGTGCATAGCCCGAGATCAGAGAAGTCCATGTAATAGTGTTTCTTCTAGGCATCATATCAAACACTGCCTGAGCATCAGACACTTCCCTGTTTCTGGCATACATGGTAACAAGAGCACTGCCGACGTGGATGTCATTTTTGAACAACTTCTTCACAAGAGCACCATGCAGCTGCTTCCCACATCTTAGAGCCTTCTCTTCTGCACAAGCCTTGAGGATGCTGCACACCGTGAACTCATTAGGGTGAAATCCCTCTGAGATCATCGCCAGAAACATCCGAAGGGCCTTATCCCCATGGCCATGCTGCACATAAGCCGTGATCATTGTTGTCCACGAGATGACATCACGAGAGCTCATCTTATCGAACATCATCGAAGCACTGGCAACATCACCACACTGAGCATAGAAGTGTGCGACGGCACTATCCACAATCACGTTGCTCCAGCCTCCTTTCACAACACAACAATGGACCTGCTGCCCTAGCTTAGCATTGGATTGCTCACCACAAGACTTCAACAAGCAAACGAAACTCAAGCTGTTACCTCGCTCCCCGCTGGCCATCATATCCAAGAAGAGCCTGACGACCTCACTGTAGTTGCCCGATTTCTGATACCCATTCATCATAGCCGTCCACGACACAACAGTCCTCTCAGGCATTTCATCGAACACCTTCCTCGCGCCTGAAATCTCATGGAACCGCGCATATGAAGTGATCAAATTATTAGCTACAAAGATCCCCGGACCATCTGGCGACCGCACAGCAACCCCGTGCAGTCGCCGAACATCGGCCACGGTGCCGCAAGAACGCAACCAGGAAGCAAGCGTCTCCGCGTCCGGGGAACGTGGTGACTGCCCCTCCGCCTCAGGGTCTTGCTCCGGAGGCCCGTAGCCATCATCTGGGTGCGTTTGGGCACGCAAATATTGGTCCCTGGCCCGGGAAGATTGCGCCTTGAGATAATGATGCTCGGCCTTGCTGCTCTTGTGCCGGCCGGAGCTGCGCACCTTCCGCGGGAAGCTGCTCTGCTGCTGGAATGGTGGGAGCGGATGAGTTTGGATTCCTGGGGGCGAGAGAGAGCAACAGAACAGCATCTGGTTTCCTCCCTCCCAGCTCCGCACAGAGCGCGCGGGTGGAAACGGAGAGCTGGAAGAGGAGCCAAGGGAAGGGAAGACAACACCAGGCACGGACGGAGTGGTGTACCTGGTGGTCCCCCGCCCGCTCTAGGAGGCGGCGAGCAAGCGGCGCAGCACCGGCGGCGGAGGGTGGGGAAGTGAAGTGGCTGGAGGTGACGATGGGGAGACTCGGGTTGCCTGCCGGAGGCGATGATGGTGTTGCTTGGCGTCGCTCCGGCGAGTGTGGGGTGTGGATGGGTTTTTGTTTTATTTTTTCCTTTCTTTCGTGGATTTTGTCCAGCGAGTGGACCAGGGTTTACTAGGGTTAATATTTTTCCCAAGAGCTAAAAGTTCTGATGTTAGATTTTCATAAATCATATCTAGCTGACGTCAGATATTAAGACCACTGTTCAATATACCGATTTATCGCTTACCGGTGTTTGACCGATAAGATAAATCGGTCGATATGGCGATAAATCAGCCGATATACCGATAAATTGGGCGATTTAGCCCTTATCATTGGTCGACCGATAAATTCCTGATAGGCAATATCCCAAACATTGATTAAGACTTTCCAGTTGGATGAAAAACACGGATCTTAAAGCCTCTCAGGTTGCCACCTCAGAAGGACCAGCCTGTTCACTGGGAATCCTGACCACAGAGGACGTGTCCCCGCCATATGCAATCAACAGCGGGCGCCTTGCCCCCCTTTGCATCCCCTTTGCCCCATTTTCGAGCGAGCGAGAGCAACCTCGCTTCGGTGTCCTCAATGGGGACCACTGCATAACCCGCTAGATTCCATGCTGGCTAGGTGCATCATTGATGCATCTCAAAACCCATGAGGTCGCAACGACGGAGCCTGCCAATGGTGACGGCCACGGACGGCGAGCCGATGATGGTGGAAACTAAGGATGATAACGAGCCCTCCCCGAGGCCGGGGCCAAGGCGGCTACTCTACTGCCGAGGAAGGTCATCTCTAATGACGCACGCCTCCCCGCGAGATGCATCTCACCAAGCGCTGGATGCTGGTGCTCACCGATTGCTTGCGGCGGCGGCGTGTCTGGCCTCTACAGAGGAAGAGGCCTGGAGCAAGGCGGTGACGGGGCTGAGGGTACTGGGGAGGCGGATGTTTGATTTTTTGCGACCGTGTCGAGGTGAGAGGGAGGCCGACAACCGGACCAACGCCGTTGGAGCTCATGAAGGTTGACCCCCGTCTTCTTCTCCTTGCACCCACACCGATCTCTCCAGGTTTTCTGATCAATTTTTTCATTCTTTGTGTAGTGACATGGGAGTAGGGCTGCATGGTTTTTAGGGAGGGATTGCCATGATTGCATATAAAATGCGGGGAACTATGAAAAAATTGACGTGCAGAATTAAAACAACGTATAGAAATTGCGACGAGCAATTCAATGTCAAACTGCCATGGTCCGAGTTTTATCTTGTGTTGTTTTCATGTAGCTGCCACATTGCTTTTAGTTTTCGGCCATGAATTTTTGACATGTTCATTTTAATACATGTCTAAAGTTCTTTTTGTTTGATTGCATGACATATTTGTGTTGGTTCTGCCTGGCTAGTGCTCTAGCTAGTGCTTTGCCTAGCATGTTCATTTTGCATGGCATGTTCATTTTGTGTGGCGGTGTTTTGCTACTGGTCTTTGCATGCTCTAGCTAGTGCTTCCAGTGTTACCAAACAATGGCAATGATCCTTGGGAACATCATTATGCTTTTATTCTAAAATACATGGCATTTTTTGTGTAACGTGGCATGGCAAATCTTTGAAAACTCATATGGAAAATTCAGCACATTCTTATTTTTGCTTAGTCAAACATGTTTTTTAGAGCAATTTGTATTGACCACATGGCATTTTTGTGTTAGGTATATGGCAAGTCACATGTGCGAACAATGTCCACATGGCTAATTCCTAGAGTTGGCCATGGCAAAAACTTTTTTAACATGTCGATTTTCCCAGTTTTCCTTAATGCCCGCACGTGAAATATGTTTTACCCTGGCAAATTCATAGATTTTTCATTTACTATAATGTTTTTAACATGGTAAGTTGTTGCTTTTTTTAACAAACTTGTTCAAATGTTGTCATGTGCAAGTTTCTATTAGAATAAATTCGAGGCATACCGTCGATCATCCGAGGTCCAAGCAATCACGCGAGCACGACATCGAGATTTATTAACGAGGTTCACCGATATGGCTACATCTCCGGGGTCTCACTATGGGCGCTCCTTCCCATGACACCGCTATAATACCGCACCTGGACGCCCTGGACGCCGACCGGCTTCCCCTGCGTTCCTGTGCTATTATGTTGGCATATATTACATCGTGTGTCTACCCTCGCTACATATGAGAGGCCTAGGATACAAGTGTCCTACTAGGACACGACTCCATATCCTATCTAAACACAATACAACTATAAGTCCAACTGTAACCTACCTTATTCACTCTATTCGACACAACTCTAACAAACTCCACCTTGGCGAATATTCTCCACCACCTTGAATTCATGAAAGTGCAACTAATCCCCGGGTGGTTTTGGCAATTAATAACAACATATATATCATTGAACTAATAATTACTTGAGAATCATTTCAGAGAAGTTCAGTGATATGGGTATGGCAAGGACTGAAGAAGTGGACCCCTCAAAATGCTAAGTGCAAGCATTGGCAAAAGCTCAAGACTCCATTTTTTTGGTTTAGTGATCCAAGATCACATTGAGTCCATAGGAAAAGCCAATACTATTAAAAGGGGGTGAGGTTATGTTGATGATCTGGTTGCTCAAGTGCTTAGTGATACATCTCCTAAACTATCAGCAACTTTCACTGCCATATACACTCATAAGTAATCTCGGTCCCACCGATTATCCAAACTCAGTCACACCGAGATGAACCACCTCAGCCATAAGCCAAACCCTAGCAAAATCGGATTTTCCGATTCTAATATCGGTTTCACCGAAACATGAGTTGCCAAGCTTCTGTAACCTTCTGTCATCAAATCGGTGTCACCGAGATGATAAAGTCGGTCCCACCGAAACTGGCAAGCTCTTGTCTTTTGCACGAATCGGACTAACCGAGATGGTATTTTCGGTCCCACCGAAAACCCCAACGTTCACATTATTTGAACTTTCGGTCTCACCGAGTTGTACACTTCGGTCCCACCGAGTTTGCTCAAATGTGTGTGTAACGGTTGGATTTTGTGTGGAGGCTATTTATACCCCTCCACCCCCTCTTCATTCGTGGAGAGAGCCATCAGAAAGAACTACCACTCCTACCTTACATTTCTGAGAAGAGAACCACCTACCCTTGTGTTGAGATCAAGTTGCTCCACTCCCACCATATGAAGCTTGATCTCTAACCTTCCCAAGTTGCTTTCCACTCAATCCTTTCTTCCACCACAGCCAAATCAGTGAGGAGAGTTGAGTGTTGGGGAGATTATCATTTGAAGCACAAGAGCAAGGAGTTTATCATCATCTACAACATCTATTACCTTTTGGAGGGTGGTGCCTCCTAGATTGGTTAGGTGTCGCTTGGGAGCCTCCGTCATCGAGATGTGGAGTTGAACCAAGAAGTTTGTAAGGGCAAGGAGATCGCCTACTTCGTGAAGATCTACCCCGAGTAAGGCTAGCCCTCCGTGGGCATAGGCCATGATGGAATAGACAAGGTTGCTTCTTCGTGGACCCTTCGTGGGTGGAGCCCTCCGTGGACTCGCGCAGCCGTTACCCTCCGTGGGTTGAAGTCTCCATCAACGTGGATGTACGATAGCACCACCTATCGGAACCACGGGAAAAATCACCGCGTCTCCAAAATTGCGTTTGCTCTTCTCCACCTCTCTTTACTACATGTGCAATTTACTTTCCGCTGCCTATACTCTAGAATTGCATGTGTAGGGTGATGTTTGACTTGATCATAATTGTAAATCTGCCAAAAACTGTTCTTTGTCAAAAGGCAGAATTTTTATATTTACAAGTAGTCTAATCACCCCCCCCCTCTAGACATACTTTCGATCCTACAAGTGGTATCAGAGCTTTGGTCTCCATTGTTTTGGTTTCCATTGCATTGGACTCCATAAGCTTGGTTTCACAACCTAGGAGAGTATGGCGTCTAGTGAGGGTAATTTTCGTAGAGGTCCTTACTTTGAAGGTACAAATTTTGCTAGTTGGAAGCATAAAATGAAAATGCATATTCTTGGTCATAACCCAGCCGCATGGGGCATTATTTGTGTTGGTATGCAAGGTGAATTCTTCGAGGAAGGAAAAGTTCCGGATCGCGAAGCTACACCTGAAGAGTTGCGGATGTTGCAAAACAATGCTCAAGCTTGTGACATTCTCTTCAATGCCTTGTGTCCCGAGGAGTTCAACAAAATCAGCCGTCTTGAGAATGCTAAAGAGATTTGGGATACTTTGGTTGAAATGCACGAAGGTACCGAGTCTGTGAAGGAATCAAAGCTAGATATTCTTCAAGGTCAACTTGACAAGTTCAAGATGAAGGATGGTGAAGGAGTCGCTGAAATGTACTCTAGGCTTGCTCTCATCACAAATGAGATTGCCGGCTTAGGAAGCGAAGAAATGACCGACTGATTCATCATCAAGAAGATTCTAAGAGCTTTGGATGGAAAGTATGACACCGTGTGCACTTTGATCCAAATGATGCCAAACTACAAGACTCTCAAGCCAACTGAAGTCATTGGAAGAATTGTTGCTCATGAGATGACACTTAAGGATAAGGAAGAGCTTCACAACAAGTCAAGTGGTGCTTACAAAGCTACAAGTGATGCTCCTACAACCTCAAGTGACAAGTTAGTTTCCAATGAAGAGATAAGCCTAATGGTTAAGAACTTCAACAAATTCTACAAGTATAGAGGCAAAGAGAGAAGCTCAAAGTCTAGATCATATGATGAAAAGAGATCTTCTAGTCGTGATCGAAACTGCTACAATTGTGGAAGACCCGGACACTACTCAAATGAGTGTACGGCTCCCCACAAGAGAAGAGAAGAATCTCCAAGAAGAAGAAGTTCAAGAGATGAGTCACCTCGAAAAGAGAGAAGGAGTAGAGATGATCGTTATGAACGAAGACCCTCTCGGAGAAGCAAGGATTCGGAGAGGAAAGACAAGTCATCAAGGAGCTACACAAGAAGAAGACATCAAGCTCATATAGGTGAATGGGTCTCCGGCTCCGACTCCGACAATCAATCCGATGGAAGCTATCACTCCGACTCCGACTACAGTCAAGATGAAGGTGTTGTCGGTCTTGCTCTCGTATCCTCCAACTCCAACTCCTATGACTTATTTGATTCACCAAATGAGGGAATTGGAAGATGCTTCATGGCTAAAGGCCCCAAGGTATCACACCCTGAATTCATTGACTTCAATAGTGATGAGGATGACTTGCTTAGTGAAGATGAGCTCTTGCATGATAAATCTAGTGAGCCTAGTAACGATGAAAATGCTAGTAGTCTTTATAGTCGAGAAGAGTCGAATGACAATGCTATGAAGGAGATTGAGCGTCTAACTAAAGAACTAAACACTCTTAAGTTAGCTCATGAAACAACTCAAGAAGATCATAGAGAGCTCCTAAGATCTCATGAGAAGCTACGCTTCGAGAAGCTCACTCTAGAGCAAGAACATGAGTTTCTAAAAGCAATCAATGACGATCTTCGAAAGAAGAGTTCTTCATATCTTGCCAGACGACTTCTCTTGTCTAATTTCTTGCCACCCATTAAGACTAAGCATGACAAGCATAAGAAAAATTCTTCCTCTAGTAGTAACAATAACCATGCTAAATCCAATGTTGTTGCTTCTAGTAGTTCTCTTGATTCCACTAACAATGTTTCAAGCCAAGTTACACTTGAGCAAGAGAATAGTTTATTGAAAGGGATCATAGAGAAAGGTGTCTACAAGAGCCTTGCCGGAAGCAAGAACTTTGAGGAAATTGTTCGCAAGCAAGGAAGACACCGGAAGAATCAAGGAATTGGTTTTGAGTGAAAGTTCAACGCCGAAGGTATTGAGTGGGAAGAAGGTCAATATCCTACTCCACAGTTTGTTTCTCAAAAGGAGAAGTATGATCCTACTTCTTCCAATGTGGAACAAGCTCAAGATGACCTTCCACCACAAGACCACAAGCTAAAATCCAAGGACAAGCTTCAAGAGGAGATTGATGCATTCGTTGAAGCACCTCAAGCCATGGTCAAGTGGGTTCCCAAGGAAACGTCAAGTTCTACTTCGTCAAGCTCAACTACAACCCCAAGGATTCCCATCAAGATGATGTGGATCCCGAAGAAGAAGAACTAGAAGGTTATTGAGGGTGACTCCGCCAACATACTTCACTCACATTCATTTTGGCAAAGAACTTGTGCAATCAACTTCCACATCATGCACTAGTTCATGGAGTCACAAACCCTCTTGTTGGTAAGTCAAGGGACAAGGTAATCATTGCTTTCATGGACATCATCTATTGTGAACTTCAATCTATGTCCATGGATATCCTTGTTTGTTCCTTGTGGGACTAACCCATGTAGGTATTGAAAGTGCCCTAATCCAAAGGATAGCTCCCAACTCTTGATGATCTCCATCAACATTGAGCATCCACATCTTCAACATCTACATGAAGTCTTCTACGACAACCCAAGGTTAGTTTGACCCTTTAAAAGGGGTTCTCACATCTAGGGGGAGCTTCACTCTAAAAAAAAATTGAGCTAAAGCATCTTCAAATGATGTGAACACATCAAAGCTTTATGTAAAAGTGGTAACCCCACTTGTGCTTAAACGATGAGTATGACCTATGATCAAATGTTCTCATTTGGCTCCTAAGTCAATATACTCATATAAAGATGACCTACTCATTGACAAATTGTGTGTTAATTGCTAGAGTTTTGGTTGTGCATGTTTGACACATATTTCATTTGCTATCTTATTGTGTGAGCATGTTGAATGCATGATTTTATCCATTCGAGGACATCCATTTGTTGTTTTGGTTGTTTTGATTTTTCTGACCAAATGGATGGACAAGAATGCCTAAGTACCTTCCCTAGCTATCTATGCTTTCTTGTCTCAAATTCTATTCATGCTTACATCACAAACTTTGAACAAGTCATTTTCGGACCCTCCGGGTGAGGAGCACTCGGAGCCACCGATCCGTCAAGGGCTAAAATTCCAAAACCTTCTAATTGATTTCGGTCAGACCAACTCACTCAAACTCGGTCGAACCGAAAGCATTTAGACTGATCTAGGTTTAATCTCGGTGAAACCGAGTTGTAAATCTCGGCGTGACCGAAGTGCATAACTGCCTAGCAGTTATCCATCTCGGTGCCACCGAGTTTTTCAACTCGGTCCCACCGACAGCAAAGGGGTATATATACCAAGGGTCGCGCGCGTTGATTTCTCCTTCAAACGTTTCGCCCCCACATCCCCTGCTGCCGTCGCCTTGATCTCCGGATCGTCGCCGTCGTCGCCTGTGCGCCCTCGCCGCAGGTCTCCATCGCCGTCAACGGACATCTCCTCCGCGTCGTTGCCGCCGTAGAGAAACTCCACCAAGTTAGGGTGAGTTTTGATCCCACTCGTGCTCCCATCTCTGATTCAATGCACGTTTGGATTGCCTAGTATCTTGCCACGATTGAAATCCTCCTGTACACCAGATTGGTTCGTTTTGAACTAGATTCGAGTAAAAATTTTAGGGTTAGGTTTCCTCAGAACACATCTCGATGAGACCGACTTTAAAATTTCGATGTGACCGATTTGGCCTCTGGCCATTGCACTGCACCCTTCGGTCCAACCGAGTTGTGCAAATCGGTGTGACCGAAATGTAGTTTTTGTGAAACCCTAGTGTTTTCGGCAGGACCGAAACCCAGTTCGGTCAAACCGAAAGTGGTGTGCCAAGCCCTGTTTAACACTTCGGATTCACCGAAACTGAAACTCGGTCTGACCGAAATGTATTCTGTGAAAACTTAAAACTAGAATTTGAACTCATTTTTTTGCAAAAACTTCTGCAGTTTGTGATAACTCTTCTTCTCTGCCTATACCTTATCTATTCACAGATTGTCAGTCATGTCAGATGCCAGTGACAGTCAGAACAGGTCAGAGACACCCATCACAGACATTCCAGAGGCAGACACTAGTTCTGATCCTAGTAGCCCATTTGATGATGGTGAGAGGAGTACACCAAGTGGCTTGCCTCCTGCAGCCACCAAAGCTAGAAAGGAGAAGAATTCCGATGATGAAGATTCAGACTTTGTTGTTGAGGAAGAGGTGACCTCCAAGCCTAAGAGAAAGGTTGTTGCCAAAGAGCAACAAGGTCAGCAATCTAAGAAGGGCACCAGCAAAGTCAAGCAGTCAACTGTTGCCAAGAAGCTGAATTTGGGAGAGGCAGCTCCAAGCAAAGTGAAGAAAACCTCCAAGAGAAAGAGGGTAGTGTATACTGATTCTCATGCAGATGCAGCAGTAGAGGATGAGGATGAGGAAGCACCCCAGCCTCCTCCTCCTCAGAAGGCTAAGCTCATGGGTGATGCCATTAAGGCCGGAGCCACATCCAAGCCCAAGAAATCTGCTCAAGCTAAGGCAGCTCCAGCAAAGCCTGCTGCCAAGCCCAAGAGGACAACCAGAAATATTCCAGCGTCTGAGAAGAACAAGGATGATGTGCCACCAGCCGAGTCTGATGAAGAAGGACAAGTGTTGCTGAAACTTCGTCCAAAACTGCCACTTCACAATGATGCTCATCCTCAAGCTGAGGATATGAAGGCAAGGAAAGATAGAGGTCTCAGGCTATGGAGACAAGCTGACCCATATGCCGTGAGGAGAAGAACTGCTGTAGATCCCAGATTTCACACCAGAGAGTAGCAGGACTTCTATGAGACCGTGCTGATGGACAAGAAGCCAATAGTCGCAGACACCAGATATGTTGACTGGGAATACATTGACAGCGAAGAGCACAGAGATTTCTTTCCACATGTGCATGAAAGTTTCACTGCTTGTGGCGTTGCAGATTTTGTAGGTCAGAAATTGACCAGTTGGAACGATGAGATGATAATGCAATTCTATGCCACAGCTCACTTCTATCCTGATGGAAAGATCACATGGATGACTGAAGGTCAAAGATTTTCTTCTTCCGTTGAAGAATGGGCAGAAATTCTGAATGCTCCAGTGCAACGAGAAGATGATATTGATGTATATGGGATTCCAAAGAAGAATCATGAATCCATGAAGAACATGTACAAAGAGATTCCGGCAGAGGATTTGGAAGTCTGGAAGCTCGGCTCAGTCTACCATCTCCAGGCAGGCTTACCTACCACTAATACCATTTTGAGGCATACCTTGATGCCCAAGTCTGGAGATCATCGCATGATCAGAGGATATTCTATCAACATGCTGCACATACTTGATGAGAAAGCACCTTTCAAGGTGATGGACTTAATGGTAGAGACCATTAAAAGGACTGCAGCTGACCAGAAAAGGTCATGTGGATTTGCCCCGCGGATTCAGATGCTTATCAATGCCAAGTTTGGCACGGGCAAATTCTTGTTGGATAGGAAACATTTACCGTTGCAGCCAGAGCATGAAAACAATGTTGTTGTGATGGATGAGGAGGATCCGACATCTGTTGAAGGTCAAGCCAAGATCGAAGCTGCTAAGAAAGCCAAAGCTGACAAGGAAGCAGCAGCAGCAGCAGCTAAACCAAAGAGTTTCGGAGAGCAAATTCTTGAAGCTACCCAAAGGATTGAACAACGCCTGGCCAGCATTGAACAGTCTCAGGAAAGCTTAGAGAGGATTGTTGACGAGAAGATCCACGCTCTGGATGTGAAGCTGACTGAAATACAAGTGACCGTCAACAAGCTTGAGGCAGACATTGAGGAAGCAAAGCAGGACAAGGCAGAGCTTGTGCAGGATGACATAGTCCAGGATTCTCATCGACAGACTGCTCCGGTTCCCAAAGGATCCCGATCAGCTACTATTCCAGTGACTGACACCAGGACTACAGCTTCAGCACCTCCCACAGTTCCAGCAGTTACTCCAGCTACAGCTCCAGTGTCCACTCCTCCAGCACAGACATCAGCTGAAGTCTTGGCCGATGCTGTCATATCTACTCCGACATCAACCCAGACGGGAGCCGCCAGCAGAGTCCACAGTGACGTTTAGCTCTATGCTTTTTCGAACTTTTTGGTAACTTGTTGCCAAAGGGGGAGAAATTGTATAGATCATAGGGCTTCGAGAGAGAGAGTGCTCTTTCGTTCTTTTGCGGTTTCTTTGAGATACTTTTGGTTTTCGAGACTTTCAGTGTGCTTGATACTCCGTTTGATGCTACTTTTATGAGTGCTTGGTCGTACTATGCTTTAATGTGTGCTTAATGCTTATCATATGCTATTCCTATCTTGTATGACTATTTACTCATGTCTTGGTGATTGGGTGCATGCTGTTCATTCTTATCATTTTGTGCGCTCCACCAAGATGTATGTGGCATGGAAGAGTGACCCATGATCCTAATCGGTTGTGCATTTGCATTCAAACGCAAATCTTAAATAATGCACAAATTTAGGGGGAGCTCTTGCTTATCACATACTTCTCAAAGCGACGATACTATTCATTGATTATATCTCTTGTCGAAGCTTTGATCTATATATTGTCATCAATTACCAAAAAGGGGGAGATTGAAAGTGCAACTAATCCCCGGGTGGTTTTGGCAATTAATAACAACATATATATCATTGAACTAATAATTACTTGAGAATCATTTCAGAGAAGTTCAGTGATATGGGTATGGCAAGGACTGAAGAAGTGAACCCCTCAAAATGCTAAGTGCAAGCATTGGCAAAAGCTCAAGACTCCATTTTTTTGGTTTAGTGATCCAAGATCACATTGAGTCCATAGGAAAAGCCAATACTATTAAAAGGGGATGAGGTTATGTTGATGATCTGGTTGCTCAAGTGCTTAGTGATACATCTCCTAAACTATCAGCAACTTTCACTGCCATATACACTCATAAGTAATCTCGGTCCCACCGATTATCCAAACTCAGTCACACCGAGATGAACCACCTCGGCCATAAGTCAAACCCTAGCAAAATCGGATTTTCCGATTCTAATATCGGTTTCACCGAAACATGAGTTGCCAAGCTTCTGTAACCTTCTGTCATCAAATCGGTGTCACCGAGATGATAAAGTCGGTCCCACCGAAACTGGCAAGCTCTTGTCTTTTGCACGAATCGGACTAACCGAGATGGTATTTTCGGTCCCACCGAAAACCCCAACGTTCACATTATTTGAACTTTCGGTCTCACCGAGTTGTACACTTCGGCCCCACCGAGTTTGCTCAAATGTGTGTGTAACGGTTGGATTTTGTGTGGAGGCTATTTATACCCCTCCACCCCCTCTTCATTCGTGGAGAGAGCCATCAGAAAGAACTACCACTCCTACCTTACATTTCTGAGAAGAGAACCACCTACCCTTGTGTTGAGATCAAGTTGCTCCACTCCCACCATATGAAGCTTGATCTCTAACCTTCCCAAGTTGCTTTCCACTCAATCCTTTCTTCCACCACAGCCAAATCAGTGAGGAGAGTTGAGTGTTGGGGAGATTATCATTTGAAGCACAAGATCAAGGAGTTCATCATCATCTACAACATCTATTACCTTTTGGAGGGTGGTGCCTCCTAGATTGGTTAGGTGTCGCTTGGGAGCCTCCGTCATCGAGATGTGGAGTTGAACCAAGAAGTTTGTAAGGGCAAGGAGATCGCCTACTTCGTGAAGATCTACCCCGAGTAAGGCTAGCCCTCCGTGGGCGTAGGCCATGATGGAATAGACAAGGTTGCTTCTTCGTGGACCCTTCGTGGGTGGAGCCCTCCGTGGACTCGCGCAGCCGTTACCCTCCGTGGGTTGAAGTCTCCATCAACGTGGATGTACGATAGCACCACCTATCGGAACCACGGGAAAAATCACCGCGTCTCCAAAATTGCGTTTGCTCTTCTCCACCTCTCTTTACTACATGTGCAATTTACTTTCCGCTGCCTATACTCTAGAATTGCATGTGTAGGGTGATGTTTGACTTGATCATAATTGTAAATCTGCCAAAAACTGTTCTTTGTCAAAAGGCAAAAATTTTATATTTACAAGTAGTCTAATCACCCCCCCCCTCTAGACATACTTTCGATCCTACAATTCATCAATGCATCAAATTTCCATGTACATTGGACTTGAGTTTATCCCATGAGTACCGTTGCTACTCGAAAGACTCCATATGACTCCACCTGCAACTTGTACTCCTTTTTTTTACCACAGACAACACTCAAGCAAAAATAAATTCCTTGGTTGTGCTCCCGATTTCTAGAGTATCCGTCCACGCTATCACACACTGATCACTGATGTCTACTACACAACCTTCTTGTAGACTCGTGTTGGGCCTCCAAGCGCAGAGTTTTGTAGGACAGTAGCAATTTTCTCTCAAGTGAATGACCTAAGATTTATTAGTCTGTGGGAGGCGTAGGATGAAGATGGTATCTCTCAAACAACCCTGCAACCAAATAACAAAGAGTCTCTTGTGTCCCCAACACACCCAATACAATGGTAAATTATATAGGTGCACTAGTTCAGCGAAGATATGGTAATACAAGTGTAATATGGATGGTAGATATAGGTTTTTGTAATCTGAAAATATAAAGATAGCAAGGTAGTGAAGGAAATATGCCCTAGAGGCAATAATAAAGATGTTATTTGTATTTCCTTATATCATGATAAATGTCTTTTATTCATGCTAGAATTGTATTAACCGGAAACTTAGTACATGTGTGGATACATAGACAAAACAGTATGTCCCTAGTATGCCTCTACTAGACTAGCTCATTGATCAAAGATGGTTATGTTTCCTAGCCATATACATGAGTTGTCATTTGATCAACGGGATCACATCATTAGGAGAATGATGTGATGGACAAGACCCATCCGTTAGCATAGCACTATGATCGTTTAGTTTAACTGCTATTGCTTTCTTCATGACTTATACATGTTCCTATGACTATGAGATTATGCAACTCCCGAATACCGTAGGAACACCTTGTGTGCTATCAAACATCACAACATAACTGGGTGATCATAAAGATGCTCTACAGGTGTCTCCGAAAGTATTCGTGGTGTTGGTATAGATCAAGATTAGGATTTGTCACTCCGAGTGTCGGAGAGGTATCTCTGGGCCCTCTCGGTAGCACACATCATAATAAGCCTTGCAAGCAAAAGACTAATGAGTTAGTCACGAGATGATGTGTTACGGAACGAGTAAAGAGACTTGCCGGTAAACGAGATTGAACTAGGTATAAAGATATCGACGATCGAATCTCGGGCAAGTAACATACCGTTTGACAAAAGGAACAACGTATGTTGTTATGCGGTTCTGACCGATAAAAGATCTTCGTAGAATATGTAGGAGCCAATATGAACATCTAGGTTCCGCTATTGGTTATTGACCGGAGATGAGTCTCGGTCATGTCTACATAGTTCTCGAACCCGTAGGGTCCGCACGCTTAACGTTTGATGACGATCGGTATTATGAGTTTTTGAGTATTGATGTACCGAAGGTAGTTCGGAGTCCCGGATGAGATCACGGACATGACGAGGAGTCTCGGAATGTCCGAGACATAAAGATTGATATATTGGACGGCTATATTCGGACACCTGAAGTATACCGGAAAAGTTTCGGATTTATCGGGAATGCCGGAGGGGGTTACCGGAACCCCCTACGAGAGGGGATGGTCCATAGTGGGCCTAAAGGGAAAGAGAGAGGCAGCCCATAGGGCTGGCCGGCGCCCCCACCTAGCATTCCTAGTTGGACTAGGATTGGGGGGGGGGGGGGGCGCCACCTCTCCTATTCCTTTCCCCCTTCTTCCTTTCGGTGAATCCTACTAGGAATAGGATTGCAATCCTATTCCTAGTAGGACTCCCTCTCTAGCCGCACCAGGAAGGGCCGGCCGGCCTCCCTCCCCTGCTCCTTTATATACGGGGGCAGGGGGGCACCCAAAGACACACAAGTTGAATTGTTTTAGCCGTGTGCGGTGCCCCCCTCCACAGAATCACACCTCGGTCGTACCGTCGCGGAGCTTAGGCGAAGCCCTGCGCCGGTGAACACATCATATCCGTCACCACGCCGTCGTGCTGACGAAACTCTCCCGTGAAGCTCAACTGGATCAAGAGCTCGTGGGACGTCATCAAGCTGAACGTGTGCTGAACGCGGAGGTGCCGTACGTTTGGTGCTTGATTGGTTGGATCGCGAAGAAGTTCGACAACATCAACCGCGTCACTTGACGCTTCCGCTCCCGGTCTACGAGGGTACGTAGACACACTCTCCCCTCTCGTTGCTATGCATCTGGTAGATAGATCTTGCGTGATCGTAGGAAAATTTTAAAATACTACGTTCACCAACAGTGGCATCAGAGCCAGGTCTATGCGTAGATGATATGCACGAGTAGAACACAATGAGATTGTGGACGATACTAGTCATACTGCTTACCAGCATGTCATACTTTGCTTCGGCGGTATTGTGAGATGAAGCGGCCCGGACCGACATTACGCGTACGCTTACGCGAGACTGGTTTCACCGTTACGAGCACTCGTTGCTTAAAGGTGACTGGCGGGTGTCTGTCTCTCTCATTTTAGCTGAATCAAGTGTGGCTACGCCCGGTCCTTGTGAAGGTTAAAACAGCACATACTTGACGAAACATCGTTGTGGTTTTGTATGCGTAGGTAAGAACGGTTCTTGCTAAGCCCGTAGCAGCCACGTAAAACTTGCAACAAACAAAGTAGAGGACGTCTAACTTGTTTTTGCAGGGCATGTTGTGAGGTGATATGGTCAAGACATGATGAGTTATACGGTTTTGTATGAGATGATCATGTTTTGTAAAGTTATCGGCAACTGGCAGGAGCCATATGGTTGTCGCTTTATTATATGAAATGCAATCGCCATGTAATTGCTTTACTTTATCACTAAGCGGTAGCGATAGTCATGGAAGCAATAGTTGGCGAGACGACAACGATGCTATGATGAAGATCAAGGTGTCAAGCCGGTGACGAAGGTGATCATGATGGTGCTTTGAAGATGGAGATCAAAAGCACAAGATGATGATGGCCATATCATGTCACATATTTTGATTGCATGTGATGTTTATCTTATTATGCTTCTTATTTTGCTTAGAACGACGGTAGCATTATAAGATGATCCCTTACTAAATTTCAAGGTATAAGTGTTCTCCCTGAGTATGCATCGGTGCGAAAGTTCGTCGTGCCGAGACACCACGTGATGATCGGGTGTGATAAGCTCCACGTTCAAATACAACGGGTGTAAGCCAGTTTTGCACACGCAGAATACTCGGGTTAAACTTGACGAGCCTAGCATATACAGATATGGCCTCGGAACACTGGAGACCGAAAGGTCGAGCGTGAATCATATAGTAGATATGATCAACATAAGATGTTCACCATTGAAAACTACTCCATCTCACGTGATGATCGGACATGGTTTAGTTGATTTGGATCACGTGATCATTTAGATGACCAGAGGGATGTCTATCTAAGTGGGAGTTCTTTAAATTAATATGATTAAATTGAATTTTAATTTATCATGAACTTAGTCCTGATAGTTTTGCATATCTATGTCGTTGTAGATCAATGGCCCGTGCTATCGTTCCTTTGAATTTTAATGCATTCCTAGAGAAAGCTAAGTTGAAAGATGATGGTAGCAATTACACGGACTGGGTCCGTAACCTGAGGATTATCCTCATTGCTGCACAGAAGAATTATGTCCTTGAAGCACCGCTAGGTGACAAGCCCCCTTCCGCTGATGCAGACGCTTTGAACGTCTGGCAGTCGCGGTCTGATGACTACACGATAGTTCAGTGTGCCATGCTTTACGGCTTAGAACCGGGACTTCAACGATGTTTTGAACGTCATGGAGCATATGAAATGTTCCAGGAGTTGAAGTTAATATTTCAAGCAAATGCCCGAATTGAGAAATATGAGATTTCCAATAAGTTCTACAGCTGCAAAATGGAGGAGAATAGTTCTATCAGTGAACACTTGCTCAGAATGTCTGGGTACTACAATCATATGACTCAACTTGGTTGCAAAGTTGACGAGGATAGTGTTATTGATAGAGTTCTTCAATCACTGCCACCAAGCTATAAAGGCTTCGTGATGAACTATAACATGCAAGGGATGCAAAAGACAATTCCCGAGCTCTTCGCTATGCTCAAAGCTGCGGAGGTAGAAATCAAAAAGGAGCATCAAGTGTTGATGGTTAACAAGACCACTAATTTCAAGAAAAAGGGCAAGGGAAAGAAAGGGAACTTCAAAAAGAATAGCAAGTCAGTTGCTACTTCAACGAAGAAACCCAAATCTGGAGCCAAGCCTGAAACTGAGTGCTTCTACTGCAAGGGGACTGGACACTGGAAGCGGAACTGCCCCAAGTATTTGGCGGATAAGAAGGATGGCAAGATGAACAAAGGTATATGTGATATACATGTTATTGATGTGTACCTTACTAATGCTCGTAGTAGTACCTGGGTATTTGATACCGGTTCGGTTGCTAATATTTGTAACTCGAAACAGGGACTACGGATTAAACGAAGATTAGCTAAGGACGAGGTGACGATGCGCGTGGGAAACGGTTCCAAAGTCGATGTGATCGCCGTCGGCACGCTACCTCTACATCTACCTTCGGGATTAGTTTTAGACCTAAATAATTGTTATTTGGTGCCAGCGTTGAGCATGAACATTATATCCGGATCTTGTTTATTGCGAGACGGTTATTCATTTAAATCAGAGAATAATGGTTGTTCCATTTTGATGAATAATATCTTTTATGGTCATGCACCCTTAAAGAGTGGTCTATTCTTACTGGATCTCGATTGTAGTGATACACATATTCATAATATTGAAACCAAAAGATGCAAGGTTAATAATGATAGTGCAACTTATTTGTGGCACTGCCGTTTAGGTCATATTGGTGTAAAACGCATGAAGAAACTCCATAAAGATGGACTTTTGGAATCACTTGATTATGAATCACTTGGTGCTTGCGAACCATGCCTCATGGGCAAGATGACTTAAACTCCGTTCTCCGGAACTATGGAGCGAGCAACAGATTTGTTGGAAATCATACATACTTATGTATGTGGACCAATGAGTGTTGATGCTCGCGGCGGGTATCGTTATTTTCTGACCTTCACTGATGATTTGAGCAGATATGGGTATATCTACTTAATGAAGCACAAGTCTGAAACATTTGAAAAGTTCAAAGAATTTCAGAGTGAAGTAGAGAATCATCGTAACAAGAAAATAAAGTTCCTACGATCTGATCGTGGAGGAGAATATTTGAGTTACGAGTTTGGTCTTCATTTGAAACAATGTGGAATAGTTTCACAACTCACGCCACCTGGAACACCACAACGTAATGGTGTGTCCGAACGTCGTAACCGTACTTTATTGGATATGGTGCGATCTATGATGTCTCTTACCGATTTACCACTATCGTTTTGGGGTTATGCTTTAGAGACAGCTGCATTCACGTTAAATAGGGCACCATCTAAATCCGTTGATACGACGCCTTATGAACTATGGTTTGGCAAGAAACCAAAGTTGTCGTTTCTTAAAATTTGGGGCTGCGATGCTTATGTGAAAACACTTCAACCTGATAAGCTCGATCCCAAGTCGGAAAAATGTGTCTTCATAGGATACCCAAAAGAGACTCTTGGGTACACCTTCTATCACAGATCCGAAGGCAAAATATTCGTTGCTAAGAACGTATCCTTTCTAGAAAAAGAGTTTCTCTCGAAAGAAGTGAGTGGGAGGATAGTAGAACTTGATGAGGTAATTGTACCTTCTCCCATATTGGAAAGTAGTACATCACAGGAAATTGTTCCAGTGATTCCTACACCAATTAGTGAGGAAGTTGATGATAATGATCATGAAACTTCGGATCAAGTTTCTGCTGAACGTCGTAGATCAACCAGAGTACGTTCCGCACCAGAGTGGTACGACAACCCAGTTCTGGAAATCATGTTACTAGACCATGATGAACCTACGAACTATGAGGAAGTGATGATGAGCCCAGATTCCGCAAAATGGCTTGAAGCCATGAAATCTGAGATGGGATCCATGTATGAGAACAAAGTGTGGACTTTGGTTGACTTGCCCGATGATCGGCAGGCCATCGAAAATAAATGGATCTTCAAGAGGAAGACCGACGCAGACGGTAATATTACTGTTTACAAAGCTCGACTTGTTGCGAAAGGTTTTCGACAAGTTCAAGGAGTTGACTACGATGAGACTTTCTCACCTGTAGCGATGCTTAAGTCTGTCCGAATCATGTTAGCAATTGCCACATTTTATGATTATGAAATCTGGCAAATGGATGTCAAAACTGCATTCCTAAATGGATATCTCAAAGAAGAGTTGTATATGATGCAACCAGAAGGTTTTGTCGATCCAAAAGGGGCTAACAAAGTATGCAAACTCCAGCGATCCATCTATGGACTGGTGCAAGCATCTCGGAGTTGGAATATACGCTTTGATGAGGTGATCAAAGCATATGGTTTTATACAGACTTTTGGAGAAGCCTGTATTTACAAGAAAGTGAGTGGGAGCTCTGTAGCATTTCTAATATTATATGTAGATGACATATTGTTAATTGGAAATGATATAGAATTTCTGGATAGCATAAAAGGATACTTGAATAAAAGTTTTTCAATGAAAGACCTCGGAGAAGCTGCTTACATATTAGGCATCAAGATCTATAGAGATAGATCAAGACGCTTAATTGGACTTTCACAAAGCACATACCTTGATAAGATTTTGAAAAAGTTCAAAATGGATCAGTCAAAGAAAGGATTCTTGCCTGTTTTACAAGGTATGAAGTTGAGTAAGACTCAATGCCCGACCACTGCAGAAGATAGAGAGAAAATGAAAGTCATTCCCTATGTCTCAGCCATAGGATCTATCATGTATGCAATACTGTGTACCAGACCTGATGTGTGCCTTGCTATAAGTCTAGCAGGGAGGTACCAAAGTAATCCAGGAGTGGATCACTGGAAAGCGGTCAAAAACATCCTAAAGTATCTGAAAAGAACAAAGGATATGTTTCTCGTATATGGAGGTGACAAAGAGCTCGTCGTAAACGGTTACGTCGATTCTAGCTTTGACACTGATCCGGATGACTCAAAGTCACAAACCGAATATGTATTTTTATTGAACGGTGGAGCTGTCAGCTGGTGCAGTTCCAAGCAGAGCGTCGTGGTGGGATCTACGTGTGAAGCGGAATACATGGCTGCTTCGGAAGCAGCAAATGAAGGAGTCTGGATGAAGGAGTTCATATCCGATCTAGGTGTAGTACCTAGTGCATCGGGTCCAATGAAAATCTTTTGTGACAACACTGGAGCCATAGCCTTGGCGAAGAAATCCAGGTTTCACAAGAGAACAAAGCACATCAAAAGACGCTTCAATTCCATCCGCGATCTAGTCAAGGAGGGAGACATAGAGATTTGCAAAATACATACGGATCTGAATGTTGCAGACCCGTTGACTGAGCCTCTTCCACGGGCAAAACATGATCAGCACCAAGACTCCATGGGTGTGAGGATCATCACTTTGTAATCTAGATTATTGACTCTAGTTCAAGTGGGAGACTGAAGGAAATATGCCCTAGAGGCAATAATAAATATGTTATTTGTATTTCCTTATATCATGATAAATGTCTTTTATTCATGCTAGAATTGTATTAACCGGAAACTTAGTACATGTGTGGATACATAGACAAAACAGTATGTCCCTAGTATGCCTCTACTAGACTAGCTCATTGATCAAAGATGGTTATGTTTCCTAGCCATAGACATGAGTTGTCATTTGATCAACGGGATCACATCATTAGGAGAATGATGTGATTGACAAGACCCATCCGTTAGCATAGCACTATGATCGTTTAGTTTAACTGCTATTGCTTTCTTCATGACTTATACATGTTCCTATGACTATGAGATTATGCAACTCCCGAATACCGTAGGAACACCTTGTGTGCTATCAAACGTCACAACGTAACTGGGTGATCATAAAGATGCTCTACAGGTGTCTCCGAAAGTATTCGTGGTGTTGGTATAGATCAAGATTAGGATTTGTCACTCCGAGTGTCGGAGAGGTATCTCTGGGCCCTCTCGGTAACACACATCATAATAAGCCTTGTAAGCAAAAGACTAATGAGTTAGTCACCAGATGATGTGTTACGGAACGAGTAAAGAGACTTGCCGGTAAACGAGATTGAACTAGGTATAAAGATACCGACGATCGAATCTCGGGCAAGTAACATACCGTTTGACAAAAGGAACAACGTATGTTGTTATGCGGTTCTGACCGATAAAAGATCTTCGTAGAATATGTAGGAGCCAATATGAACATCCAGGTTCCGCTATTGGTTATTGACCGGAGATGAGTCTCGATCATGTCTACATAGTTCTCGAACCCGTAGGGTCCGCACGCTTAACGTTTGATGACGATCGGTATTATGAGTTTTTGAGTATTGATGTACCGAAGGTAGTTCGGAGTCCCGGATGAGATCACGGACATGACGAGGAGTCTCGGAATGTCCGAGACATAAAGATTGATATATTGGACGGCTATATTCGGACACCGGAAGTATACCGGAAAAGTTTCGGATTTATCGGGAATGCCGGAGGGGGTTACCGGAACCCCCTACGAGAGGGGATGGTCCATAGTGGGCCTAAAGGGAAAGAGAGAGGCAGCCCATAGGGCTGGCCGGCGCCCCCACCTAGCATTCCTAGTTGGACTAGGATTGGGGGGGGGGGCGCCACCTCTCCTATTCCTTTCCCCCTTCTTCCTTTCGGTGAATCCTACTAGGAATAGGATTGCAATCCTATTCCTAGTAGGACTCCCTCTCTAGCCGCACCAGGAAGGGCCGGCCGGCCTCCCTCCCCTGATCCTTTATATACGGGGGCAGGGGGGCACCCAAAGACACACAAGTTGAATTGTTTTAGCCGTGTGCGGTGCCCCCCTCCACAGAATCACACCTCGGTCGTACCATCGCGGAGCTTAGGCGAAGCCCTGCGCCGGTGAACACATCATATCCGTCACCACGCCGTCGTGCTGACGAAACTCTCCCGTGAAGCTCAACTGGATCAAGAGCTCGTGGGACGTCATCAAGCTGAACATGTGCTGAACGCGGAGGTGCCGTACGTTCGGTGCTTGATCGGTTGGATCGCGAAGAAGTTCGACAACATCAACCGCGTCACTTGACGCTTCCGCTCCCGGTCTACGAGGGTACGTAGACACACTCTCCCCTCTCGTTGCTATGCATCTGGTAGATAGATCTTGCGTGATCATAGGAAAATTTTAAGATACTACGTTCACCAACAGGTAGCAAGTAGTGAAACAGAGCACAAACGATATTGCAATGCTTGAAAACAAGGCCTAGGGTGCATACTTTCAGTAGTACAAGTACTCTCAACAATGATAACATAATTGGATCATATAACAATCCCTCAACGTGCAACAAAGAGTCACTCCAAAGTCACAATAGCGGATAACAAACGAAGAGATTATTGTAGGGTACGAAACCACCTCAAAGTTATTCTTTCTGATTGATCTATTGGCCTATTCCTATAAGTGTCACAAACATCCCTAGAGTTCATACTAAAATAACACCTTAAGACACACATCAACCAAAACCCTAATGTCACCTAGATACTCCAATGTCACCACAAGTATCCGCGGGTTTGATTATACGATATGCATCACACAATCTCAGGTTCATCTATTCAAACCAACACAAAGAACTTCAAAGAGTGCCCCAAAGTTTCTACCGGAGAGTCAAGACAAAAACGTGTGTCAACCCCTATGCATAAGTTCACAAGGTCACTGAACCCACAAGTTGATCACCAAAACATACATCAAGTGGATCACATGAATATTCCATTGGCACCACAGATAAGCACATGCAAAACATACATCAAGTGTTCTTAAATCCTTAAAGACTCAATCCGATAAGATAACTTCAAAGGGAAAAGTCAATCCATTACAAGAAGGTAGAGGGGGAGAAACATCATAAGATCCAACTATAATAGCAAAGCTCGTGGTACATCAAGATCGTGCCAAATCAAGAACACGAGGGAGAGAGATCAAAGACATAGCTACCGGTACATACCCTCAGCCCCGAGGGTAAACTACTCCCTCCTCGTCATGGAGACCGCCGGGATAATGAAGATGGCCACCGGTGATGGTTTCCCCCTCCAGTAGGGTGCCGGAACGGGCTCCCGGTTGGTTTTTCGTGGCTACAGAGGCTTGCGGCGGCGGAACTCCCGATCTACGTTTATTTTGGGGGTTTCACTATTTATAGGAATTTTAGGCGTCAGGGGCAAGTCAGGGGGATCCACGAGGCGACGACAAGGTAGGCGGTGCGCCCTAGGGAGGGCTGCACCCCCCCACCCCTGTGGTGGCCCCATGGCTCTTCTGGTCCACCTCTAGCGCGGTGGGCTTCTTTTGGTCCATAAAAAATCACCGTAAATTGTCAGGTCAATTGGACTCCGTTTGATATTCCTTTTCTGCGAAACTCAAAAACAAGGAAAAAAAAAAATCAAAAAACTGGCACTGGGCTCTAGGTTAATAGGTTAGTCCCAAAAATCATATAAAATAGCATATAAATGCATATAAAAATCCAAGAAAGATAATATAATAGCATGGAACAATAAAAAATTATTGATACGTTGAAGACGTATTGTCGGTGTCAAAACCGACAGATCTTGGGTATAGGTGCCCAAGTTGTGCGTCCAAGGATCGATGGTAACAAAGGACTGGGGACACAATGTTTACCCGGGTTCGGGCCCTCTCTATCGAGGTAATACCATACTTCCTGCTTGATTGATCTTGATGAATATAGGGTTACAAGAGTTGATCTACCTCGAGATCATAATGGCTAAACCCTAGAAGTCTAGCCTATGTAATTGTGATTCTGCTGCCCTCTACAAACTAGACCCTCCGGTTTATTGATACGTTGATTGTTCCATGCTATTATATATGATCTTTTGGATGTTTAATGGGCTTTATTATACACTTTTATATTATTTTTGGGACTAACCTATTAACCCAAAGGCCTAGTCCAGATTGCTGTTTTTTTGCCTATTTCAGGGTTTAGCAGAAAAGGAATGTCAAACGGAGTCCAAACGGAATAAAACCTTCGGGAGAGTTATTTTTGGAATGATATCTTCACGAGAGACTTGAGAACCAAGGCAGAGGGGACACATGGTGCCCACGAGGGTGGGGGGCATGCACCCTGCCTCTTGGGCCCCACGTTGCTCCACCGACGTACTCCTTCCTCCTATATATACCCATGTACCCTGAAAACATCGAGGCAACAGAGAAAACCCTAATTGCACCGCCGCAATCTTCTGTTCCCGTGAGATCCCATCTTGGGGCCTATTCCGGAGCTCCGCCGGAGGGGGGATCTTCCACGGAGTGCTTCTACATCGACACCAACGCCTCATCATGAGTTTTGAGTAGTTTACCACAGACCTTCGGGTCCATAGTTAGTACCTAGATGGCTTCTTCTCTCGTATTGGATCTCAATACCAAGTTATCCTCGGTCTTCGAGGAGATCTATTCGATGTAATCTTTTTGCGGTGTGTTTCTCGAGATCCGATGAATTGTGGGTTTATGATCAAGATTATCTATGAGAAATATTTGGTTCTTTTTTGAATTCTTTTATGTATGATTATAATATCCTTGCAAGTCTCTTCGAATTATCGGTTTGGTTTGGCCTACTAGATCTATAGTTCTTGCAATGGGAGAAGTGCTGGGCTTTGGGTTCAATCTTGCGGTGTCCTTTCCCAGTGACAGCAGGGGCAGCAAGGCACATACTATATTGTTGCCATCGAGAATAAAAAGATGTTTTTTTTTCATATTGCTTGAGTTTATCCCTCTACATCATGTCATCTTGCTTAAAGCATTACTCTGTTCTTATGAACTTAATACTCTAGATGCATGCTGGATAGCGGTCGATGTGTGGAGTAATAGTAGTAGATGCAGAATCATTTCGGTCTACTTGTCACGGACATGATGCCTATATATAATGATCATGCCTAGATATTCTCATAATTATTCGCTTTTCTATCAATTGCTCGACAGTAATTTGTTCGCCCACCGTAGAATTCTGCTATCATGAAAGAAGCCACTAGTGAAACCTATGGCCCCCGGGTCTATTCTCAACATATCAATCTACAATCTACTTTACTTTGCTGTTTTTACTTTCTGTTCTTATATCCAAAAATATCAAACTATCATATCTATCAGATCTCACTTTCGTAAGTGATCATAAAGGGATTGACAACCCCTTATCACGTTGGCTGCAAAGTTCTTATTTGTTTGTGCAGGTGCGAGGGACTCGCGCGTGGTCTCCTACTGGATTGATACCTTGGTTCTCAAAAATTGAGGGAAATACTTACGCTACTGTGCTGCATCACCCTTTCCTCTTTGAGGGAATACAACGCAAACTCAAAAAGTAGCAAGAAGAATTTCTGGCGCCGTTGCCGGGGAGGCTTACGCAAAAGTCATATACCAAGTACCTATCACAAACCCTTATCATTCGCATTACATTTATTTGCCTCTCGTTTTCCTCTCCCCACTTCACCCTTGCCGTTTTATTCACCCTTTTTCCGTTCGCCTTTTTGTTTGCTTGTGTTGCCATGTGCCTTCTATTAGCTTACATCTTCGCTTGCTAAATTATGGATCCTCATCCACTTGCTAATCTTTTTAAGAGATCCAATTATGTTGAACCTATTGCTAGTGAGTTGAGTGCTCTAGATTATCTTTATGGGGTTTTGCTTGAAATTCATGAATCTGAAAATTTTGAGGAATTGTTAAAAGAAAAAGTGATTCACGATAGCTCCTTAAGTAAAAAGCATGATTGCAATGATGTTATTATAAATTCTATTAATGTCAATTGTGTTAATGATATGCAAAACCCTAAGCTTGGGGATGCTAGTATTGTTATGTCCACTACTTGTTGCAATGATCATGATTGGGGTGATTCTTCTTATGATGTAGAAAATTTGTTTAAACCCTGTGATGAATATGAGATTGATAATAATGTTTGCAATAATATTGAAAGTGGGTTTGGAAGAGTGTCAACTTTAGATCTCACATATTTGGAGAATGTTCAATCTTATGAATTTTTTGATAAAAGTTGGTTTGGAGAGGTCATGACTTTAGTTAATGTCGATCCCACTATTTTGGAAGAGTGTCAACTTCGTATGCATGTGGATCGTGTTGAAAATATTCTTTGTGATAGCTATATTATTGATTTTTCTTATAATCCTACATGCAATTATTATGAGAGAGGAAAATATGGTTGTAGAAATCTTCATGTTACTAAATTACCTCTCGTTATGTTGAGATTGCTATTGTTTCTTTCTTCTTCCTTGCATATGCTAAATCTTGCTAATTTGTTTTCCTATAAAATGCCTATGCATAGGAAGTATGTGTGACACCTGATTTTGGCAAGATACAGATTGCAATGAAGATGGTCTCGAGTGAATAGGCTTACAGCATGAAAAGATTCACGTGGCCGAGTGGAACAATTTGATGTTTCGGTTATCATCATTCGACCTTATTTTAGGGACCGAAACTATACTCTGAGTGGCATAATTCAATGTTCCGAGTGGTTTTTGGCCAATCACGTCTTCAAGACGACCTCGGATAAAGGAGCACTCTAAAGGAATTGTCTTCGTCTTGTCGAGGCAATCGGTTTTGATATATAAATCATATCAATCCGAGTTCGTATGCAAGAGTTAGAGGCAATACACTGCAGACCGAACCTAAACGGAAATATGGCGTGAGGCAATACACTACAGAGTCTGATAGGTTGCGCGAGTAATTCGGCCATCAAGACGGCCTTGAATCGAAGAAACCTTCAACATGAACAAGTTTCGTCTCATCGAGCCGATCGATTTTCATATAAAATTTGTCTCAATCCGAGGTCGTATGCAACCTGGAAAGGCAAATCAAGATCATGCTGTGTTTTCAGTCGGGAAATCCGAGTGAAAAGTTTACCATCCAAGTGAAAACCTACCGATCGAGTAAAATATCGCCGTCCGAGTCAAAAGCTTATCATCCGAGTGAAAACTTATCGATCGAGTAAAAGATTGGCTTCCGAGTGAAATTATCATCCGAGTGAAAATATTCTGAGTGAAAAGATTACCATCGGAATGAAAACTTGTCGTTCGAGTAAGATATTGCCTTCCGAGTGAAATATAGTCATCCGAGTGAAAGATTGTCTTCCGAGTGAAAATATAGTCATCCGAGTGAAATATTGTCTTCCGAGTGAAAGACTTTGACATCCGAGTCAAAAAGTCCAGTCGAACGATCCGAGTGAAACTCTAATATCCGAGTGGATGAGTTCGGATCCGAGTGAAACTGAAGATGAGCCCGAAAGGTAATCCAGATGACCTCGGATGGAAAAGTGATCAGCACGGAAGTTGTACGCATCGTCAAAACGGTGAACTTTGGTTTTGGAGTTATTATCATCTGAGATAGTATACGGCCTGTAAGTTCACTACGAGACTCGGACAATCCAGTCCGTTACATGACCGAGTCCGACTGGATATTAAAGATGGCTTCGTAGAGTATTCAAGATGGCCTTATTTGGAAAAGTGTTCAACATGAGAATTGTTCGTCTCGTCGAGGCGCAAAAGTTTGATATTTGGGCCGTCTTGATCGGAGGTCATATGCAAACTCGGCGGCCTGCGCAAGGAGGAAGACAGAAGTTGGGCCAGTTTCAGACTGAATCCGAGTTGGAATAGAACTAGGACTCTAGGACGTGAATTGATGTAATTTTTTGTAAGGAAAGCCTAGATGAATCCTTTGCTTGTACGGTAAGTCCAGCCGCCTCTTATATATGTTGGGGTGATGGCCGATTAGACAACACCAATCGAACCAATCAATCTATTACACTTTTGTGTTCATCTATCTTTATCCCCTACCCTTGTATCTTTTTTTCTCGTTCTTCGTTCGTTCTCCGCGTTGGAGGGCAGCGATCCACGAGGCTCTAGGGGCGAGTGAATCGACCTAGGGCAGCCCATAGCCGCCACGCGCCCTGACGGGGTCCCTCCTGGGCGTGTGGGGTTTCGGGTCCGCAAAAGCACCCGTCGACTATCCTGCGTATCACGCTGTCGGTCGGGTCTCCTTCGACGTGAGCTGCAGTGCATCACCCCCGGCGTCGAGGATACACGTGACGTGTTCGTGTGGCAACACACTTTTTGGCGACTCCACTGAGGATGAAGCTTTGAACAGTCTCCAGCCTGTTCTTGCTACGAGGAGAGCGTCATCGAGCGGCTGCAATCTACAACGGTAACATGTATCATCAATCTCCTTACGTAGATGCAAATAGCCATTATGTTGACGTTGCTAGATCTTTCAATGGACATGTCATGTCGGCTAGCCCTAACGAGCAAAGACCGACTAGTTATTCCATTGGAGAAATTTGGAATTTACAGAACCGCGACATGCAACTTATGAATCTGAACTTTCGTGCATCGGCAACACCATTCAATATGCCGATGAATAACACGATTTGTTAGAGTGATCAATATATGACGCCTCATGTACATGAGGGCAGCTCACAGTTTTGTCCATCGGCAGCCGACTCACGATATGCGGGTTCATCCCCAAACATGCCGATGGACGAGGGAATCGGCCATGCTTCCTGTAGTTATTTGGCTGGTTATCCTCAGTCATCAGATACTACACCTCATGAGATTAATTGTTCAGTGGGATATGCAACTAAAAATATTCATGACTCGGCTCGCCTTCGCTGTTATGGCCGAGTAAATGAAGATTCTATAGGAGCAAATATGCCTAATATTGCAGGACATGAGGTGGCTCTAGCTGCATTAAAAAGTTCAGCCCAAAATAAGAAGATTAGTGCTATTTGACTTGAGCAGCACGAAAAGGATTGGTTCCCGATTATGAGGCAATAAGAGCTGGGGTTTTGAAAGAAGACGAAGTGTTGCCGATTGATCAAATTGGCATGAGAAAATATTCAATAACAGTAAACATGTCTTCACCTATCATTGCAGCATGTTTTACATCCCCTGTGCAATCGCAAAATTTCGGCAACATCAATTCATTGCCGAAATATCATAAAAGTATTTGGGGGCAAGCCGATCCAACCAGGGTTGAGTTTAAAGAAAAATATGTGGCCCAAGTGGACAAGATCAAGCCAAAGCTCACATGGAATAGCGTCAACGAATTTACTATGCCAACTCTTGAGGAATTACCAGCAGAATATCGACATGCTTATGAAGCACTCAAGAAGAAGCGTGGAGTGGAATATTTGCAAGAATAAGTCAAGTGTCTTCCTCCATGTAGCGACCATGTTGGCTCCTCTGTACTTTTGAGGCAAGATAAAAAAGAAGCTTTGCAAGAAAATCATCAAGAAAGGGTTCACTCGGCTAATACGGTTGATTCGGTTGAAACCGAGTCGAATATGACTAAGTCGTCTACAGCCGAGTTGAACGGTTCCTTTAGTGACAAGACAATGGTGGATTCGATTGAAACCGAATTGACCACCGAGACGTTTAAGACCGAGTGTGTTGCATCGAGCCAGCCGAGTGTGTTGCATCGAGCCAGCCGAGTGCATCGTGCCAGCCAAGTACATCATACTACTACCTCTTGAGCTTGCGTTGTATTCCCTCGAAGAGTGTAATGCCCAGGATGGAATTATACCTCCTACGTGTCGAGGCACGACTTAAAGGCATAAGTCCATCCTAGAATGATCTCAAGTTTGGTAATCTTTGCACAACTCATGTAAAAGAGGGATAGTAAACTGAAAATAGTTGGCTTACAATCGCCACGTCACAGAATAACAGTACAAGTCTCAAACATCATACAATAAGATCACTACAACCCTCTAAGGGCAAAAGCCAAATGTCAAAGTACCAAACTCAGATAAATAAAAACAACCACAGGCGGATCGAATCCTAGTAAGAGTCTCCACTACTGATCGTCCGGGTAGCGCACGTAGTAACGACTACGCTCCTCGTCGTACTCCCAATCCAGCTCGGTGCCATCACCTGGATAGCTCACAGCTGGACCTGCATCTGGTGTGTGAAGTAACTGTGAGCCACAGAGGACTCAGCAATCCCGTTCCCGGGTAACAGAACTATCAAAGCCTTTAGGTGAGGAAAGGCTGAAGAAAGAAATGAGGTGAAGGACAACAAAGAGTCTGCAGCAGCAACTAGCACTAACTTACGCAAGAGAGAGCGAGAAGAGAAGGCATCGGCGAGAAGTGATCACTAAGTGATCCTAGCTACAAGCTCACAAGCATAACCCCTCCGTGTTCAACTCCCGAATCCCTATTCGGAAATTGACAGTCACGGAACACACGCTGGTAGTGTATTAGTATCATTGTGTCGAGTTATCTACAACCGGAATTAACAAGCTCCCATCTGCCACATAACCGCGGGCACGGCTTTCGAAAGTTCAAACCCTGCAGGGGTGTTCCAACTTGACCCATTACAAGCCCACGATCCGCGGAGTCGCATCTCCAAAGTGGGAAGACCCGAGTATCCTCGGAATCCCGTGCTCAAGTTAAACCGAACTAAGGTAAGGCTAATCCAGCAAATCCTCCCGGCGTGTCGACACCCTGATAGTAGCCGCGCGTATCTAGGTCTCAGGACACGACCGGATGGGCGAAGCTACGGGTGGATACCAAATACCTCGAGTTGCCTCAAGGCGGCCCCGCAGGCTCCCCGTTTCGGACCAACACTCATGTGGAGCACTGGCCCGGGGTTGTTGATTAAGAAAGAGGGTTAATTACTCCCTTATGCATGTTTAGTTTGTTATTAGGCAAATAGTACCAATGTTGGGATTTGCTGGAAAAGACTTAGCACATAGCGGTTTATCGAGGGGGGCCCATACACCCCAACCGTGTTAGGAACGCATAATCAAGGAACATAAAACCGGCTTATACGGATCCTAACGGCATGAGTGGAACAAAACACCAAGCAAAAGGCTTAGCCTTCCACCCTTGCCAATATATAGGTGATTTCAATTAAAGCATTTATATAGTGTGATATAACCCAACCAAACTTCAACATGGAGCAAGCATCTTCACTTCACCTGCAACTAGCAACGCTATAAGAAGGGCTGAGCGAAGCGTACTTAGCCAAGCAACGGTTTGCATAGGTAGGGTGGTTAAACATGGCAATTGGTTACAAGTAGGAGGCTGACAAGAAGAACATGGGCATCGAGGCAAAACTATAGATCGAGACTACTAGCAATAGGCGAAGATAGTAAAGTTATCGGGGTTCGGTCATCTTGCCTGAAGAGAAGAAGTTCGGATCGAAAGAAGGGTCCTCTTGCTCAAACTCGTTGGAAACCTCGTGCTCAACCTCGTTGGAAAACTCGTGCTCAACTTCGTGCTCTAAACAAGACAAACACACCAAGCACCAATCAACACGATGCAATGCGCACTCGAAAAACATGTATGCATGATGGATGCACTAGTGAAGCACATGGAGCACGGAAAACATCACTCAAGCAAAACACCTCAAAACAAGATAACAACCTGATATTATTAATCTACACAGAAAAACACCCAAGTTTGATATAAGAATCGCTGAAATCGGAGTTACGGGCTAAAAGTTATGCCCGAAACAAGATTTGAGCGAAAACTGCAAATTACAGCAACATAGCATCTTGGGAGCTCAAAATAAATAATCTACAGCACCCAAAAAGCATGGCAAAGGACTTGAACACAAAAATAGATATAATGTACAGCAACTTGGTCCAAAGTGCACCCCAAACGGAGTCACGGATCAATAGCAATGATCTTGGACATATTGAACTTTGAAATAAAATTCTGGCAGCAGAATTTTATTGAAAGTTTGGAGCAAAAGATAAGCATGCTACAGCCACTCAAATGGACATGTGAGGACATGGATGGAAAGACAACAATATATACTTCATGGAACAATCAAAATCCACCCCAAAACTATCATGCTTTGTCCTACAACATCACACGAACATGGCATCGGAACGTTACAGATTTCAGACTTAGTGAAATTTCACTAAGTCCCAAAACAGCAACATCATCATAGCATCAAAAAGAGCATGTTTAAGACACCTCGAAACTAAACATGGCAAAGGGTAAGCACCTCCTCAAAATACATATGACGGTGATCCCGAAACACACAAGCATGCATCAATGTGGTGAACACACCGATTGCAACAAGCTCAACAACATGGCATTTCATAACAAGTAAAAACACAACATATGAACATGGCATCTTGCAACGATGATAACAAGGAAACAATACATCTACCATGCAACCTATCACACACAACACGTAGTTCGTGACAAGACGAACACGTGGACATGTCATTTGCCTCGTTTGGACAAACGAGCTAAAAGATATCACATGTCAAAGGTGGCACAAAAATAACACATAGCAGCAGTTTATATCATCATACACTCTTGCAACAGCAAAACAAGCACCTAGATGACATCTAACATGCATGACTACAACAGGTAAAATGTAGAGGGCATCTCCACGAACATCTGGACATACTACACGCGCAAAACGGAGCATCACAGAGAAAGTTACAGCAGTGCAAAGTTAGCATTTCAGATCAGGGAAAACAGAGGCTTAGGGTTGAAAAAGACCTCAGATCTGGATCTGGTGAACAGTGACGGGCCCGCGCGGAGCTACAGTGGCGGCCCAGAGGAGGAACAGTGCGGCGGGATCTGGCCCGCTGGAGGCGCGGTGGCGGAAGCCGGCCCACCCGGCGAGGCGGCCCGGACGCGGCAGGAGCCCGCCCGGCTGGCCGGTCGCGAGGAGGCCCGCGGAGCTGGGCGGCCTGGAGGCGAGACGGGCCTCGGCCCAGGCGGCGGAGACTGGCTGGCGCTGCGACGGCGAAGCGGCCCAGCGCGGGATCGGGAGCTGGGCCCGGTGGCGCGGCGGCCCAGCCAGGCGGAGCGGGGAGGCGAGCGGCTGGCGTCGGGGATGCGGTGCGATGAACGGGCCCGGTCCGGCGGGACGAGGCGGCCCAGGGCTGGAGCGAAGGACGGGGAAGTGGTCCCGCTCCCGCCGCTCGTACGGGCCAGCGACGAGGGAAAAACCGGCCCGAGCGACGAGGGGATTGGCCCGGCTCGGTCGTTCCGGCGCGGGATCGAAGCGCGGGAGGAGACCGCGGGGATCCGGCGAGCGACCTCCTGGCGTTGACCCGAACGCACAGATCTGTCGATCGGCGGCTGGTTCCCAGGGATCCTTCGGGATCCAGAAAATTTATTTGGGGATCTGAGATCTAAAAAGAAAAAAAAAGAAAAGGAGAGGGGAGGAAGAAGAAGGGGATGCCAACATAGACTAGGGGTCTATATATAGCAGTTTAGACTAGGGTTTAGAGACTAGGGTTGTTTAGGAGCCCTACGATCGTGATCCAACGGATCCGATCGCGGGGATGAATTAAAAGGACCAGACGGAGATAAAAGACTGCAGCAGGGGTATTTCCGGGACACGAAGTAAGGGCACTTCGGACCCACACGGACAACGGAGGGAAAAGTCAACGGAGTCCAAACGAGACGAGATTTGAGAGGCGGGTTGCACACAACAAAACAACAACACACAACACAACCTCACGGCACACCGGTAACGAAAAACGCCCGAACAACAAAGAAGGCCTACGGGACGTCACGGACACGTGAGGGAGCTCCGGAACGCGAAACGGACAACGGGAAGAAACGCCACGAACCGGATGCAACCCACAACACAGATGCAATGCAATGCACATGTCTACATGATATGAATGAATGCCACACACTCACACAACAAAACGACGAAAGCCCGAAGACAAAGAACCCGAAATGGAAATAGATGAAGCCGGAGATTTATTATAAGCCCAAAAGGGAAAGTATTACATCCGGGGCATTACAAACTCTCCTCTACTACAAAAAGATCTCGTCCCGAGATCTAGGACTGGAAAAAGGAAGGGTACTCGGAACGAAGATGATCTTCTCGTTCCCAGGTAGCTTCTCGGTCTGTGTGATGTGACCACTTGACTTTCAGAAACTTGATGGTCTTGTTGCGAGTCTTGCGTTCGGTTTCTTCGAGAATTGCAACTGGATGCTCTCGGTAGGAAAGGTCTTGTTGAAGATCAATCTCCTCAAACGGAATCATGCGCTCAGGTGCCTTGAAGCATTTGCGAAGCTGAGACACATGGAAGACATCATGAACATTTGCAAAGTTGGAAGGGAGCTCGAGCTGATAGGCTAGATCGCCTCTTTTGCCAAGAATTCTGAAAGGACCGACGTATCTAGGAGCAAGCTTTCCTTTGATACCGAACCTCTGGGTTCCTTTCATCGGAGAAACTCGGAGATAGACATGATCACCGATGTCGAAAGCCAAATCACGATGCTTTCCGTCATAGTAACTCTTCTGACGCGACTGAGCGGCCTTGAGATTTTCACGTATGACTTTGCACATTTCTTCGGCTTCAGAGATCAAATCGTTGCCAAGAAGTTGGCGTTCGCCTGTTTCAGACCAGTTGAGAGGGGTACGGCACTTTCTGCCATAGAGAATTTCAAACGGTGCTTTGCCTGCACTTGCTTGAAAGCTGTTGTTGTAAGAGAATTCTGCAAATGGAAGACAGTCCTCCCATTTCATGCCGAAGGAGATGACACAGGCTCTGAGCATATCTTCAAGGATCTGATTCACACGCTCGACTTGACCACTAGTCTGAGGGTGAAAGGCAGTGCTGAACCTGATCTTCGTGCCCATGGCGGACTGAAAGGAGTCCCAGAACTTTGATGTGAACAAGCTGCCACGGTCTGAGGATATCACTTGAGGAATGCCATGTAGGGACACAATTCTGGAAGTGTACAGCTCTGCAAGTTGAGCTGCATTGATTGATTCTTTGACTGGAAGAAAGTGAGCGACTTTGGTAAGCTTGTCAATCACCACAAAGATAGCATCATTGCCTCGCTTGGATTTAGGAAAGCCAGTGACGAAGTCCATTTCAATGTGGTCGAACTTCCACTCAGGGATAGGAAGAGGTTGGAGAAGACCGGCTGGACGTTGATGTTCTGCTTTCACTCTTCTGCATACATCACATTCATTCACGAATTGGGCAATCCCCCTTTTCATGCGTGTCCACCAGTAAGATTGCTTGAGGTCTTGATACATCTTGGAACTGCCAGGATGAATGGAAAGGAGAGAGTCATGAGCTTCTTCCATTATGAGCTTCCTGAGATCACCTTTGGGAACAACGAGTCTGTCCTCGAAGAACAAGGTATCTCTCTCATCAACACGGAAGCACTTGTATTTTGGAGTGCCCTTTGCAATGCCATGTTTCACCTTCTTCACCATGGTGTCACTGAGCTGGGCCTCACGGACTTGATCTTCCAAGGTAGGAGCAATCTGGAGATTTGCAAGAAAACCCTGCGGAACAACCTGAAGGTTGAGCTTCCTGAAAGCTTCACAAAGCTCAGGCTGGTGTGGCTTGATAAGAAGGCTGTTGCAATATGCCTTTCTGCTCAAAGCATCTGCAATCACATTCGCCTTGCCTGGAGTGTACTCAATGCTGGGGTTGTACTCTTGGATCATCTCGACCCAACGAGTCTGGCGGAGGTTCAGATGCGGCTGTGTGAAGATGTACTTCAAACTCTTGTGATCAGTGAAGATGTCGACCTTTCTGCCCAACAACAGATGTCTCCACGTAATCAGAGCATGTACCACAGCTGCTAGCTCGAGATCATGTGTGGGATAGTTCTTCTCTGCTGGCTTTAGCTGACGTGAAGTGTATGCCACAATTCTCTTCTCTTGCATAAGCACACCACCAAGGCCTTGAAGAGAAGCGTCACAGAACACTTCATAGGGCTTGGATTCATCTGGAGGAATCAGAACTGGAGCTGAGACAAGCTTCTCTTTGAGGGTTTTGAAAGCCACTTCACACTCGGGAGACCAAAAGTATTTGACATTCTTCTGGAGGAGGTTGGAAAGAGGCTTGGCAATCTTGGAGAAGTTCTCCACAAACCTTCTGCAATAGCTGGCAAGACCCAGAAAACTGCGGAGCTGCTTGACGTTCTGAGGAGCTTCCCAGTTGACAATTGCTTCAACTTTCTCGGGATTAACCGCAATACCGTCAGCTGAGATAATGTGGCCCAGGTACAAAACCTTATCGAGCCAAAACTCGCACTTTGAGAACTTGGCATAGAATTTGTGCTCTCGGAGTCGATCAAGAACCAGACGCAAGTGCTTTTCGTGATCTTCTTCATTCTTGGAAAACACCAAAATATCATCCAGATACACTAGCACAAACTCGCCTGTATAGGGGTTGAAGATGTAATGCATCATCCTTGAGAAGGTAGGAGGAGCATTGGCGAGACCGAAGGACATGACGGTATACTCATATGAACCGTAGCTCGTTCTGAAAGCCGTCTTGGGAATGTCTTCCTCGCGAATGCGAATTTGATGATAGCCCATTCGGAGGTCAAGCTTAGAGAATACTTTAGCTCCTTTGAGCTGCTCAAAGAGTTCATTGATGTTGGGGAGCGGATACTTGTTCTTAATCGTCTTCTTGTTCAGTGGCCGGTAGTCAACACAGAGACGCTCCGTGCCATCTTTCTTCTTGACAAATAAGACACCACAGCCCCACGGAGATGTACTCGGTCTGATGAGACCCATACGCTCCTGTTCATCCAACTATTTCTTCAATTCCTTCAATTCATCTGAAGAGAGCTTGTATGGACGCCGACAAACAGGTTCGGTGCCCGGCTCGAGTTCAATGACAAACTCCACCTGACGGTGTGGAGGCATGCCTGGAAGTTCTTCTGGAAAGACGTCTTGATATTCATTCACCACTGGAATTTGCTCTATGGCATTAATTTCACCCTTATCATTAAGAGAGAAAAGCCGAATAGTATTATCCCTGGAGGCGAAGATAATCACATCTTCATCAGAATGAGTCAATTTGACTTCCTTTTGAGCGCAATCAATGTGAGCATCGTGCTGAGAAAGCCAATCCATTCCGAGAATGAGGTCGATGTCAGAATGACCAAGAACCACCGGTTTAGCCATAAAACGATAATCTCCCATGCGAATAGAAACATCCGGAGCATAGACAGTAGAAGACATACGTCTCCCTGGAGAAATAACTTCCAACCTCTGAGGCAAATTTGAAGTGGCAATACTGTGCTTGGATGCAAAAGGTTGAGACATGAAAGAGCATGATGCACCCGAATCAAATAACACTTTAGCTGGAAAAGAGTTCACTGGAAGGTTACCCAGAATGACATCAGAAGAAGCCTCTGCTTGTGCTGCATTCATCAGATTGACCCTTGCAGCCTTTGGATCATGCCTGACAATAGCTGAACTCACAGGTGGTGGAGGAGGAAGACGCTTCGGATTCGGACATCTGTTGGCATAATGACCCTTCTGGCCACACTTGTTGCACACCACTTCAGAGAGAGGACGGAAATGAGAGCCACTGGACTTGGAGCCTTGAGCCTGAAACTGCTTCTTCGACTGGTTGCTTGGGTTGGGTGGGTGGGAGAAACCACGGCCAGTAGAGTTCTTGTTGTTGGAGTTGTTGAAGTTGTTGGAGTTGTTGAATGGAGCTCGAATCATTGGAGGAGGAGGAAGCCAGAATTTCTGTTGTTTCGCAGCCAACTGAGACGAAGAGGTAGAGTGAACAGCATCTCGAATTCTCTTCTTAGAAGCCTCCATCTTAAGCTGAGCTGCTTCTTGTTTCAAAGCCATATTATAGAACTTATCGAATTCGTCTGGCTCGAACAAGGTGAGAGCAAGCTGAAGTTCATCTTTGAGACCTCCACGGAACTGATAGATTTTGCTCTTTGCATCAGGTATGTCTTGCTTTGCATAGCGAGCGAGGTTTTGGAACTTGACATTATACTGATAGACTGACATGGAACCCTGCTTGAGGTTGCGGAATTGCTCACGCATACCCTCGATAACACTTGTAGGAATGTGATGCGAGCGGAAATCCTTGCAGAAATTCTCCCATGAGATCACTTGACCCGGCCTTGAGTCTTTGTACTGCTGCCACCAGTCAGCTGCTTGATCTTTCAGTTGGAAGGCTGCAAACTTCACATAGTCATCTTCTTTCACGTTACTGCACTCAAAATGCTTCTTTATGTCGGTCAACCAATCCTCAGCATCAAGAGGGTCGACACAGTAACTGAAAGCTTTAGGATTGTTGGCCAAGAACTGGTTGAGGGTAGCATGGTGCTGCTGGAAGAAGTTGCCTTGGTTCATTGGAACACCCTGATTAGCTTGATTAGCTTGCATAGCTTGCATTTGCTGCATCATCTGCATCATCAACTGAGTGTTCTGAGCTGTAGTCTGCATAATTGCTCTCCAAGCCTCAGGCGGAGGAGGAGGTGAAGGAGGATGCTCTGGGACCTCTTCCACCTCTGGGTTGGCATTCGGAACCTTTTTCGGAGCCATCCTGTAAGAGATGACCACGAATCAGCAATTGATTGACAAAAGGAATAAGCTGAATCAATGGAATGAATTGCAACAAGTCTTCACAATAATCATTCGAACAATAAGAACGAATGAAATCATCCGAACAAGAGGAACGAATGAATTTCTTAGTTAATTGATAACATCAGTCTTCACGAGAAGCCACATAGGGATCAAAAGGATAAAATAATAAAAACAACAAGGTACGGAAAGGAACAAACACAAGAGAGGAGTTTCGTTCTAACATTTTTGTGCTGAAAGCATATGAACGCGTTACGAAAAGGTTTTGCAATCCCCGGATCAGCATAGCCAAGGACCCTTTAAGATGCAACTCCTGATAGTAACCTCGGTCATATAACCTCTTCACTCAATGTCGAACCCCGAACTCACTAACCTGCATTCGTTGGAAGAATGCCTACGATCTACTGGATAAAACCCACCTATAGCTTTCCGAAAGATTCCAGTTATGCAATCAGGTGTTGGGGATACACGGGAAGCACCGCGCAATCAACTCTAACCTACATCCAGGTGTATCCATCCTTCAACACATAACCAGTCTTTCTCGGAAACTGTGTACCTCGGACCTTCGAAAAGCATCCACTATAACAAGCTATGGCAATACTCCCGAACTACCTCCCCAGTACTGGGTGATGTCGGGGTTATCTTGCCACTGGCCGTATAGGGGAGATTTTCGATGTCGGCCGTCTTAAGTATTTAGTACTGTCGCGATATGCTTGTTACAGTGATACCCCGAAGCTCAACTCCTCGGTAACAGGAGGCATCGAGAACAATATCCTTGTCACAAGAACATCGAAACAATCCCAGAATACTCGCGGGAATCCTAAAAAAAAAAATTGTGCAAATTTTGAAGATAGGAGAGACAAGAGTAGACGTCAGGAGTCCTCACCAGAGAGAAAGGGGATGAGAAGCAAAGAAATCCTACTCTCCGATATAATATAGGACTCAAAAAGTTTTAGTGTGTGCCTAGACTCAACCGTCAACGGTTCGATCAAACAGTGGGGGCTCCTAGGTCGGAGAAGGCTCTGAATACCAACTTGTAATGCCCAGGATGGAATTATACCTCCTACGTGTCGAGGCACGACTTAAAGGCATAAGTCCATCCTAGAATGATCTCAAGTTTGGTAATCTTTGCACAACTCATGTAAAAGAGGGATAGTAAACTGAAAATAGTTGGCTTACAATCGCCACGTCACAGAATAACAGTACAAGTCTCAAACATCATACAATAAGATCACTACAACCCTCTAAGGGCAAAAGCCAAATGTCAAAGTACCAAACTCAGATAAATAAAAACAACCACAGGCGGATCGAATCCTAGTAAGAGTCTCCACTACTGATCGTCCGGGTAGCGCACGTAGTAACGACTACGCTCCTCGTCGTACTCCCAATCCAGCTCGGTGCCATCACCTGGATAGCTCACAGCTGGACCTGCATCTGGTGTGTGAAGTAACTGTGAGCCACAGAGGACTCAGCAATCCCGTTCCCGGGTAACAGAACTATCAAAGCCTTTAGGTGAGGAAAGGCTGAAGAAAGAAATGAGGTGAAGGACAACAAAGAGTCTGCAGCAGCAACTAGCACTAACTTACGCAAGAGAGAGCGAGAAGAGAAGGCATCGGCGAGAAGTGATCACTAAGTGATCCTAGCTACAAGCTCACAAGCATAACCCCTCCGTGTTCAACTCCCGAATCCCTATTCGGAAATTGACAGTCACGGAACACACGCTGGTAGTGTATTAGTATCATTGTGTCGAGTTATCTACAACCGGAATTAACAAGCTCCCATCTGCCACATAACCGCGGGCACGGCTTTCGAAAGTTCAAACCCTGCAGGGGTGTTCCAACTTGACCCATTACAAGCCCACGATCCGCGGAGTCGCAACTCCAAAGTGGGAAGACCCGAGTATCCTCGGAATCCCGTGCTCAAGTTAAACCGAACTAAGGTAAGGCTAATCCAGCAAATCCTCCCGGCGTGTCGACACCCTGATAGTAGCCGCGCGTATCTAGGTCTCAGGACACGACCGGATGGGCGAAGCTACGGGTGGATACCAAATACCTCGAGTTGCCTCAAGGCGGCCCCGCAGGCTCCCCGTTTCGGACCAACACTCATGTGGAGCACTGGCCCGGGGTTGTTGATTAAGAAAGAGGGTTAATTACTCCCTATGCATGTTTAGTTTGTTATTAGGCAAATAGTACCAATGTTGGGATTTGCTGGAAAAGACTTAGCACATAGCGGTTTATCGAGGGGGTCCCATACACCCCAACCGTGTTAGGAACGCATAATCAAGGAACATAAAACCGGCTTATACGGATCCTAACGGCATGAGTGGAACAAAACACCAAGCAAAAGGCTTAGCCTTCCACCCTTGCCAATATATAGATGATTTCAGTTAAAGCATTTATATAGTGTGATATAACCCAACCAAACTTCAACATGAAGCAAGCATCTCCACTTCACCTGCAACTAGCAACGCTATAAGAAGGGCTGAGCGAAGCGTACTTAGCCAAGCAACGGTTTGCATAGGTAAGGTGGTTAAACATGGCAATTGGTTACAAGTAGGAGGCTGACAAGAAGAACATGGGCATCGAGGCAAAACTATAGATCGAGACTACTAGCAATAGGCAAAGATAGTAAAGTTATCGGGGTTCGGTCATCTTGCCTGAAGAGAAGAAGTTCGGATCGAAAGAAGGGTCCTCTTGCTCAAACTCGTTGGAAACCTCGTGCTCAACCTCGTTGGAAAACTCGTGCTCAACTTCGTGCTCTAAACAAGACAAACACACCAAGCACCAATCAACACGATGCAATGCGCACTCGAAAAACATGTATGCATGATGGATGCACTAGTGAAGCACATGGAGCACGGAAAACATCACTCAAGCAAAACACCTCAAAACAAGATAACAACCTGATATTATTAATCTACACAGAAAAACACCCAAGTTTGATATAAGAATCGCTGAAATCGGAGTTACGGGCTAAAAGTTATGCCCGAAACAAGATTTGAGCGAAAACTGCAAATTACAGCAACATAGCATCTTGGGAGCTCAAAATAAATAATCTACAGCACCCAAAAAGCATGGCAAAGGACTTGAACACAAAAATAGATATAATGTACAGCAACTTGGTCCAAAGTGCACCCCAAACGGAGTCACGGATCAATAGCAATGATCTTGGACATATTGAACTTTGAAATAAAATTCTGGCAGCAGAATTTTATTGAAAGTTTGGAGCAAAAGATCAGCATGCTACAGCCACTCAAATGGACATGTGAGGACATGGATGGAAAGACAACAATATATACTTCATGGAACAATCAAAATCCACCCCAAAACTATCATGCTTTGTCCTACAACATCACACGAACATGGCATCGGAACGTTACAGATTTCAGACTTAGTGAAATTTCACTAAGTCCCAAAACAGCAACATCATCATAGCATCAAAAAGAGCATGTTTAAGACACCTCGAAACTAAACATGGCAAAGGGTAAGCACCTCCTCAAAATACATATGACGGTGATCCCGAAACACACAAGCATGCATCAATGTGGTGAACACACCGATTGCAACAAGCTCAACAACATGGCATTTCATAACAAGTAAAAACACAACATATGAACATGGCATCTTGCAACGATGATAACAAGGAAACAATACATCTACCATGCAACCTATCACACACAACACGTAGTTCGTGACAAGACGAACACGTGGACATGTCATTTGCCTCGTTTGGACAAACGAGCTAAAAGATATCACATGTCAAAGGTGGCACAAAAATAACACATAGCAGCAGTTTATATCATCATACACTCTTGCAACAGCAAAACAAGCACCTAGATGACATCTAACATGCATGACTACAACAGGTAAAACGTAGAGGGCATCTCCACGAACATCTGGACATACTACACGCGCAAAACGGAGCATCACAGAGAAAGTTACAGCAGTGCAAAGTTAGCATTTCAGATCAGGGAAAACAGAGGCTTAGGGTTGAAAAAGACCTCAGATCTGGATCTGGTGAACAGTGACGGGCCCGCGCGGAGCTACAGTGGCGGCCCAGAGGAGGAACAGTGCGGCGGGATCTGGCCCGCTGGAGGCGCGGTGGCGGAAGCCGGCCCACCCGGCGAGGCGGCCCGGACGCGGCAGGAGCCCGCCCGGCTGGCCGGTCGCGAGGAGGCCCGCGGAGCTGGGCGGCCTGGAGGCGAGACGGGCCTCGGCCCAGGCGGCGGAGACTGGCTGGCGCTGCGACGGCGAAGCGGCCCAGCGCGGGATCGGGAGCTGGGCCCGGTGGCGCGGCGGCCCAGCCAGGCGGAGCGGGGAGGCGAGCGGCTGGCGTCGGGGATGCGGTGCGATGAACGGGCCCAGTCCGGCGGGACGAGGCGGCCCAGGGCTGGAGCGAAGGACGGGGAAGTGGTCCCGCTCCCGCCGCTCGTACGGGCCAGCGACGAGGGAAAAACCGGCCCGAGCGACGAGGGGATTGGCCCGGCTCGGTCGTTCCGGCGCGGGATCGAAGCGCGGGAGGAGACCGCGGGGATCCGGCGAGCGACCTCCTGGCGTTGACCCGAACGCACAGATCTGTCGATCGGCGGCTGGTTCCCAGGGATCCTTCGGGATCCAGAAAATTTATTTGGGGATCTGAGATCTAAAAAGAAAAAAAAGGAGAGGGGAGGAAGAAGAAGGGGATGCCAACATAGACTAGGGGTCTATATATAGCAGTTTAGACTAGGGTTTAGAGACTAGGGTTGTTTAGGAGCCCTACGATCGTGATCCAACGGATCCGATCGCGGGGATGAATTAAAAGGACCAGACGGAGATAAAAGACTGCAGCAGGGGTATTTCCGGGACACGAAGTAAGGGCACTTCGGACCCACACGGACAACGGAGGGAAAAGTCAACGGAGTCCAAACGAGACGAGATTTGAGAGGCGGGTTGCACACAACAAAACAACAACACACAACACAACCTCACGGCACACCGGTAACGAAAAACGCCCGAACAACAAAGAAGGCCTACGGGACGTCACGGACACGTGAGGGAGCTCCGGAACGCGAAACGGACAACGGGAAGAAACGCCACGAACCGGATGCAACCCACAACACAGATGCAATGCAATGCACATGTCTACATGATATGAATGAATGCCACACACTCACACAACAAAACGACGAAAGCCCGAAGACAAAGAACCCGAAATGGAAATAGATGAAGCCGGAGATTTATTATAAGCCCAAAAGGGAAAGTATTACATCCGGGGCATTACAAAGAGGAAAGGGAGATGCAACACATTAACGTAAGTATTTCCCTCAGTTTTTTAGAACCAAGGTATCAATCCAGTAGGAGACCACGCGAGAGTCCCTCGCACCTGCACAAACAAATAAGAACTTCGCAACCAACGTGATAAGGGGTTGTCAATCCCTTTACGGTCACTTACGAAAGTGAGATCTGATAGAGATGATAGTTTATATTTTTGGTATTTTTAGTTTAATAGAACAACAAATAAAAGCGATAAAGTAAAGTAGATGTAGATTGATATGTTGAGAATAGACCCTGGGGCCATAGTTTTCTCTAGTGGCTTCTCTCATGCTAGCGATATTCTATGGCGGGTAAACAAATTACTGTCGAGCAATTGATAGAAAAGCGAATAATTATGAGACTATATAGGCATGATCATTGTATATAGGCATCACGTCCGAGACAAGTAGACTGGCTCCTGCCTGCATCTACTACTATTACTCCACACATCGACCGCTATCCAGCATGCATCTAGTGTATTGAGTTCATAAAAACAGAGTAACGCCTTAAGCAAGATGACATGATGTAGAGGGATAAACTCAAGCAATATGATATAACCCCCATCTTTTTATCCTCGATGGCAACAATACAATACATGCCTTGCTACCCCTACTGTCACTGGAAAAGGACACCGCAAGATTGAACCCAAAGCCAAGCAATTCTCCCATTGCAAGAACTGTAGATCTAGTAGGCCAAACCAAACCAATAATTCGAAGAGACTTGCAAGGATATTATGAGCACACATAAAAAGTTCAGAGAAGAACCAAATATCTTTCATAGATAACCTTGATCATAAAGTCACAATTCATCGGATCTCGACAAACACAGCGCAACAAGAGATTACATCGAATAGATCTCCTCGAAGACAGAGGAGAACTTTGCATTGAGATCCAGAGAGATAGAAGAAGCCATCTAGATACTAGCTATGGACCCGAAGGTCTGTGGTAAACTACTCACAACTCATGGTGAGGGCGATGATGATGATGATGAAGGCCTCCGTGATGGATCCCCCTCCGGTGGAGCTCCGGAACAGGCTCCAAGATGGGATCTCCACGGGAGCAGAAGGTACGGCGGTGGAATTAGGGTTTTCTCTTTGTTCACGGAGTTTTTGGGGTACGTAGACTTATAAAGGAAGAAGGAGGGTACCGGGGGACGCTCGAGGGGGCCACGAGGCAGGGGGGCGCACCTTGGGAAGGGGGCGCCCCCCACCCCCGTGGGCCAGCCCTCTGTCCCCTGACGTGGATCTCAAGCTCCGCGTGCGTGATTTTCTCCAAAAATATCTCCCGCAAAGGTTTCATTCCGTTTGGACTCTGTTTGATATTCTTTTTCTGCAAAACACTGAAACAGGCAAAAAACAGCAATCTGGACTGGGCCTTTGGGTTAGTAGGTTAGTCCCAAAAATGATATAAAAGTGAATGATAAAGCCCATCAAACATCCAAGACTTAATAAATAATAGCATGGAACAATAAAAAATTATAGATGCGTTGGAGACGTATCAAGCATCCCCAAACTTAATTCCTGCTCGTCCTTGAGTAGGTAAATGATAAAGAAAGAATTTTTGATGTGAAATTCTAACCAATATAGTTTTTCAATGTAATTCTCTTAATTGTGGCATGAATGTTCAGATCTGAAAGATTCAAGATAAAAGTCTATATTGACATAAGAAATAACAATACTTCAAGCATACTAACAAAGCAATCATGTCTTCTCAAAATACTATGGCTAAAGGAAGTTATCCCTACAAAATCATATAGTATGGCTATGCTCCCTCTTCATCACACAAAATATTCATATCATGCACAATCCCAATTTCAGCCAAGCATTTGTTTTCATACTCTATCTTTTCAAACCTTTCAACTTTCACGCAGTACATGAGCGTGAGCCATGGATATAGCACTATGGGTGGAATAGAGGTGGTTGTGGAGAAGACAAAAAGGAGGGAGATCGTCTCACATCGACTAGGCGTATCAACGGGCTATGGAGATGCCCATCAATAGATATCAATGTGAGTGAGTAGGGATTCCCATGCAACGGATGCACCAGAGCTAAATATGAATGAAAGCTCAACAAAAGAAACTAGTGGGTGTGCATCCAACTTGCTTGCTCACGAAGACCTAGGGCATTTGAGGAAGCCCATCGTTGGAATATACAAGCCAAGTTCTATAATGAAAATTCCCACTAGTATATGAAAGTGACTAAGCATGAGACTCTCTACAATGAAGAACATGGTGCTACTTTGAAGCACAAGTGTGGAAAAAAGATAGTAGCAATTGTCCCTTCTCTCTTTTCTCTCATTTTTTTGGAGGGACTTTCTCTTCTTTTTTTATTAGCCCCTCTCTATTTTTTGGGGCCATCTCCCTTTTTTTATTGGCCTTTCCTCACATGGGACAATGATCTAATAATGATGATCATCACACTTTTTATTACAACTCGAAATTACAACTCGATACTACAACAAGTATAACTCTACATGAATGCCTTCGGCGGTGTACCGGGATATGCAATGAATCAAGAGTGACATGTATGAAAAATTATGCATGGTGGCTTTACCACAACTACGATGTCAACTACATTATCATGCATGGCAATATGACAATATGATGCGTGTCATATAAACGGAACGGTGGAAAGTTGCATGGCAATTTATCTCGGAATGGCTATGGAAATGCCATGATAGGTAGGTATGGTGGCTGTTTTGAGGAACAATATGGTGGCTGTTTTGAGGAAAGATATATAGTGGGTTTATGGCACCGGCAAAAGTTGTGCGGTACAAGAGAGGCTAGCAATGGTGGAAGGGTGAGAGTGCGTATAATCCATGGACTCAACATTAGTCATAAGAACTCATATACTTATTGCAAAGATCTACAAGTCATCAAAACAAAGAAATCAACGCATGCTCCTAGGGGGGAGGTTGGTAGGAGTTAACCATCGCGCGCCCCCGACCTCCACACAAAGGTTGGCACTCTACAAATACCTCATGCTCTAACTTCGTCACATAGCGGTTCACCATACGTGCATGATACGGGAATCACTAACCTTAACGCAAGTATTTCTCAATTTCATAATAACTCCACTAGCATGACTCTAATATCACTATCCTCATATCTCGAAACAATTATCAAGCATCCAACATCTCATTCTATTCAATGCAATTGGTGTGAATTTTTTTACTACATTGACATTGGATGTTTATCATGTGAAGACTAGTTTCTTTAGCCTAAACACATTACCATGCTGTTTTAATAGACTCTCAAAAGGATATAAGTGAAGCATGAGAGTTCAAGAATTTCTACAAAATATTACCACCATCGTGCTCTAAAAGATATAAGTGAAGCACTAGAGCAAAAACTATTCAACTCAAAAGATATAAGTGAAGCACATAGAGTGTTCTAACAATTTCTAGGTCATATTTAACTCTCTCAAATAGGTGTGTCCAGCAAGGATGATTGTGGCAAACTAACAAGTAAAGACTCAAATTATACAAGACGCTCCAAGCAAAACACATAACATGTTGCAAATAAAAATATAGCTCCAAGTATAGTTACCGATGGATGAAGACGAAAGAGGGGATGCCTTCCCGGGGCATCCCCAAGCTTAGGCTTTTGATTATCTTGAATTTACTTGGGGTGCCATGGGCATACCTAATCTTAGGCCTTTGCTACTCCTTGTTCCATAGTCCATCAAAGCAATACTAAAAACTTGAAAACTTCACAACACAAAACTTAGACAGAAATTCTCGTGAGCTCCGTTAGTATAAGAAAGCAAACCACTACTCAAAGGTGCAGCAATTAATTCATTCTTTGTTTATATTGGTGTTAAAGCTACTATATTCCAACTTCTCTATGGTTCATATCCTCCAAAACTACTCATAGATGCATCGGAATAAGCAAACAACACACGAAAAACAGAATCTGTCAAAAACAGAACAGTCTGTAGTAATCTGCAGGTTTCGCCTACTTCTGGAACTCCAAAAAATTCAAACTAAATTGGTAAATTTGCGGAATTTGTCTACCAATCATCTGCAAAAAGAATCAACTAAAAAGAACGCTCCAGTAAAATCTGAAGACTACTTTAGCGAGCACTGACGATTCTGTTTTTCACAGCAAGATCATATAAACTTCACACAAGTCTTCCCAAAGATTCTACTTGGCACAAACACTAAACAAAACATGAAACCACATCTAATCAGAGGCTAGATGCAATATTTATTCCTAACAGCAACAAAAACAAAAAACAAAAAATTGGGTTGCCTCCCAACAAGCGCTATCGTTTTACGCCCCTAGCTAGGCACGATACAAGATAAAACTAGGTATTGCCATCCCTGGTCTTCACCTTTTTAATGGTGTCAATCTCGAATCCGGGAGGTTCTTTACGTTTCCCTTCATATTCGGAGATCTTTAGATCTAGGGCATCCAAGTTCCAACCGCTTATTGCAAAGGGTAATCAACATATTCATGCGGTGGATATTTCCACTGGCATTCTTAAGCGGTTCAGAGACTTTTGTAATATGTTTGTTACTTCACATATTTTCTCAAAAACTTGAGTCTCTTCCTGGGTGGAAGGCTTCCCAAATAAATCTATCAGGACATTAAAAGAATTATGGGTATGATTCCCCAAGAAATTTCCTCCGGTAACGGTTTCAAGAACAAGCCTATTCCAAGGGGTTATGCCAATATAAAAATTGCAAAGAAGCACGGAAGTGGAGAGCTTCCTATTAGATCTATTTTGAGCATTGCAAATTCTATACCAGGCATCTTTTAAGTTTTTTTCCTCCCTTTGTTTAAAGTTGAGGACCTCACTCTCGGGAGTGGTGATAATGATAGGTGTGCTAGACATGATGACAAGCAAGCAAGCAGCACACGAGCAAACAAGAAGCAAGCGAATGATAAACACATGGCGGAAGAAGGGCAAATAAAATGGCAAGGGTGAAGTGGGGGAGAGGAAAACGAGAGGCAAATAAATGTAATGCGAAGGATAAGGGTTTGTGATAGGTACTTGGTATATGACTTTTGCATAAGCCTCCCCGGCAATGGCGCCAGAAATTCTTCTTGTTACCTCTTAAGCTTGCGTTGTATTCCCTCAAAGAGGAAAGGGAGATGCAACACAGTAGCGTAAGTATTTCCCTCAGTTTTTGAGAACCAAGGTATCAATCCAGTAGGAGACCACGTGCGAGTCCCTCGCACCTGCACAAACAAATAAGAACTTCGCAGCCAACGCGATAAGGGGTTGTCAATCCCTCTACGGTCACTTACAAAAGTGAGATCTGATAGAGATGATAGTTTATATTTTTGGTATTTTTAGTTTAATAGAACAATAAAGTAAAGCGATAAAGTAAAATACATGTAGATTGATATGTTGAGAATAGACCCTGGGGCCATAGTTTTCTCTAGTGGCTTCTCTCATGATAGCGATATTCTACGGCGGGTAAACAAATTACTGTCGAGCAATTGATAGAAAAGCGAATAATTATGAGACTATCTAGGCATGATGATTGTATATAGGCATCACGTCCGAGACAAGTAGACCGACTCCTGCCTGCATCTACTACTATTACTCCACACATCGACTGCTATCCGGCATGCATCTAGTGTATTGAGTTCATAAGAACAGAGTAACGCCTTAAGCAAGATGACATGATGTAGAGGGATAAACTCAAGCAATATGATATAAACCCCATCTTTTTATCCTCGATGGCAACAATACAATACGTGCCTTGCTACCCCAACTTTCATTGGGAACGGAAACTGCAAGATTGAACCCAAAGCCAAGTGATACGTCCAAAACGTATCTATAATTTCTGCTTGCTCCATGCCTCTTTTGGGTGATATTGCTATGATATTTATACACTTCCATACACTTTTGATCATATTTGTACTAACCTATTAACTCAGTGCACCCCAGTGCCAGTTTCTGTTTTCTGCTGTTTTTGTATTTCAGGTTTTCCCATTACGAGAACTGCCAGAAAAATCCCGGAAAAATTATATAAAAAATCAGCGTTCCAGAAGCTTCCCGGCTGCCAAAATACAGCCGGAGGGGGGCCACCAGGGCTCCAGGCGCCCTGGTGACGCGGCCCCCCTCCTGGCCGCGCCGGGGGGGCGCCTGGGCCCCCCGGGCCTCCGCTGATGCCCCACTTTGGCATATATTTATATCATGTCCCGAAACCCTCGAGACGGGTACCCTTTTTCGCGATCTCATCTCTGTTCCACCGCCGCCGCGCTTCCAAGATCGGGAGCACCAGGAGAACTCTTCCCGGCACCCTGCCGGAGGGGAGGATCACCACCGGGAGCCTCTCCACCACCATGGACGCCTCCCGGATGAGTTGTGAGTAGTCTCCCTTGGACCATGGGTCCATGACCAGTAGCTATGTGATGTTCTCCTCCCGTTCTTGTGCTTCACTAATTAGTCCTCGTGAGCTGCCCTACATGATCGAGGCACATATGTAATCCTTATGATGTTGCTATGTTGAGTTTGCTGGGATCCGATGGATTGTGAGATTATGTTCAGATTGTGTTTGAGTAATATATTTGATCTACCTCTTTTATATTTATGTTCGTAAGTAATTCTTGCATGTTCTCTATTGTTATTTATTGCTTTGGCCAAGTAGTAGGTAGTGACTCCAAGAGGGAACGTTATGCTTGATTGTGGGTTCATGCCCCTCGATGACTAGCTTGAGTGACAGAAACATGAGTCTAGGGGATGTGCTGTTGCCACAAGGGGGAAAACAACGGTGCTTGTGCCCGCGGGTGCAAGGATTGTTTACTTTACGCAAAGTTCTTTTAATGCAGTTGTATGTTGCTTTGAGTTTACACTATGGGTGGGACTCGCAACTTAATACCAGCGAGATGTTCTGGATAGATATCTCAAGGTGGATGATTAGTAGTAGATGCAGATGGATTTCGGTCTACTTGCCTTGGCATACCGCCCATGCTTTGAATCTCTACCTTTCTTGAAACATAGTTAGCATTGGTTTGCGCACATAATTCTGTCAATTGCCCAGCTGTAATTTGTTTACCTCACATAGCTGTTTTATCGTCTTTTGGGAGAGAGACATCACTAGTGAACATCATGGGACTCCGGTCCATATTACCATCATTGATCACATCCGCTATTTACTTTCCGCTTTTTACTTACTATTGCAGCAAAACCTATCACTATTATCACTTGCGTTTGATCCTTTGTAAACTACAAGGTCGGAGAGATTGACAAGCTCTCTGTACTCGTTGGGAGCAAAGTTATTTGTATCTGTGTGCAGGTCCACGTTGATTGCTAATATCTGGCGCCGTTAGCAGTTGACACCTTCTTGTTGAAACTGGGAGTCTCGGGGAAATCGATCCTTGGTATCTTTGCCAAGGGAAAACTTCCGCTACACTGCATCTCAAACCTTCCAGTTGGGGTAACCAACGAGGGGCGAGAAGCCATCAAGCAAAGTTTTCTGGGGCCGTTGCCGGGGACTCCACTCTTCAAGATAGGGGAGTTGCACGCTATCTTTTATCTTTGCTTTTTAGTCTTGTTAGTTTACCTTTCAGTTTTCTTTATGTCTTTTCACTAGTTTTGCTTAATGGAAAACAACAAAAATATGAGAGAGCTTTATAAGCTCTACCTTGCTTTGGGACATGATGTGTTTGAAGAGAAAATTAAAAAACCTATGGAACTTTATTATTGGCATAACAATCATGATGGTGGTGATGTTATTAGTATGCTTTCTTTGAATATCAATATTGCTAATGACATGGAAAGCTCTAAGCTTGGGGATGACACGTTTGATGAACATGATATTTTTAGTCCCCCAACTTTTGAAGAGAAAATTTACCTTGATGATACTTTGCTTCCTATACATGATGATTACAATGATGAATATGATGTTTTCAGTCCACCTACTATTGAGGATAAAATTTATTATGATTATGATACGCCTCCTAAATACAATGATTACCATGATGGTTATGATTGTTTTACTCTCACTATCCCTAATAAGAAAGATTTTGCTTATATGAAGAGTAATGATACCTTTTTGCATGTGGATCATGGTAACAATGCTTTATGTGATGCTTATATTGTTGAGTTTATTCGTGATCCCGCTGAAAATTATTATGAGAAGGGAACATATGCTTATAGATATTTCAATGATATCAAGTTCCCTCTCTTTATGTTGAAGGTTTTGAAGCTACACTTGTTTTGCCTTCCTATGCTTATTGCTTTGTGCTTCAATGAATTATTCTATTGCAATATTCCTATGCATAGGAAGCATGTTAGGCTTAAATGTGTTTGGTATTTGCTTCTTGATGCTCTCTTTTGTTCTTCAACTCTTATTCCTACGAGAGCATCATTAAAGTCTCATGCCTAGCTTAAAGGCATAAAAGAAAGCGCTTTTGGGAGGCAGCCCACATGAATAAATTTTATTTTGCTTTTTGTTGTGTCTTGATGTTGTTACTACAGTAGAATCATCATTGTATCTTTGCTTTTCAACTTTGTGCCAAGTGTAGCCTCTGATTGCAAGAAAGTTCAAAAGTTGTGACGTGCTGTCCAGGAAACAGATTCTGTCCTTGGATAGAAAAATTCGTATAGAATCACCAGATCATCTTTTTGGTCTGAATTTTTTCGACAGCGTGCTCTATATAATTGTCTTTCGTGCATCTGTTTTGAGTTTTTTGATTAGAGTTGCAGAAGTGCCCCGAAAAAAATCATTTACTACCTGATGTTCTGTTTTTCACAGATTCTGTCCTGTTTTGCCTTTCCTTCATTTTGCAAACCTTGAGCTTGCTTTTTCTTTGCAAAAACCTTTTGGCAATCTTGAGAAACAGTAGATCTTCAAGAATATCCTTATTTCCAGCAAGGAACAATTATTTTATTATGGGTACTAACCTCGCTAATCAGATTATGATGAGTTATGTATGAAGGGAGTTTTCAAGTGTGCGAGGGAAGATGATAAAAAGATCCAGGAGTGTCAAACGCTCAAGCTTGGGGATGCCCCATCCACCCCCAAGAAATATTCAAGGAGACTCAAGCGTCTAAGCTTGGGGATGCCCCCGTGCATCCCCTTCTCCATCAACATTATCAGTTCGTCTTTCGTTCCGCTATATTTTTATCACTTCATGTGTTATGTGCTATGCTTGGAGCGTCTTGCTTTTAGTTTTCCTTTTTTAGTTTTCTTTAGCTTTTCATAACGAGTCGGAACTCAGCTTTCTTTATGTGGGAGAGGAACACGCTCCACTTCTACCTAGAACATAACATAGATTTTTCATGTCTATCTTTGCTGTGTGTGTTCTTTGTCTTTCAATAGCTACTATCATGTTCAGCTCTTAGTTTTCATGCTTATCTTTTTAAAGAGCTTTTGTTTAGTTGGTTGCTTGAACTCTCTTTATTTATCATGATTATCTTATTAAGAGAGTTTGCTTCCGTTGCATTGGTTGATATGCCTATGATAAAGATGCTACGTGCATAATGGCGCTTAGTAGTTCATGTTTTCCTATGGTTAGTCTCAAATAGCTGGGGGGTTCCCAATGTGTTATTGGAATACCAACATGATTTGTTTGCCTATGATGTGGTATGGTTTAGTAATATCTTCCTTCAAGAATTTATTTTGATTCACTTGGCGTATGCTCACGCATATTTAAGACTGTAAAGAAAGTCTGTCAAGCCTTGATGATCTTTTGTTTCTGAGTAGCGATATAACTTCCATGCCAGATTCAATGTTGCTTTGTCGCTCTGCATGATTATGACCGTCATTGCTCTCTTAGTTGGTCGCTCCCAGTCTTTTGCTAACCTCCACCTGTACTAAGCGGACTGACTGCTTGTGCATCCAAATTCTTTTAAACCAGTTATGCCATATGAGTCCACCATACCTTCCTACATGGTATTTACTTGCCATTCCTAATGAAGACTTTCATGTACCATCTCAAAATTATTCAAAAAGAAAAAAAAATGCATTCCTATTTTGTGCCTCTGTTTTAAGTCCATGAGGAAGTAGTAGTTAATTCATGATCTTTTTAAGTTGGACAAGCTTCACCCCGGGATTGCATGTATAATGTGCAAACCCATAATACGAGAAGGAATTGGCATTGAGTGCGCCCGACTCAAAATTAATATAACAAACAAACCCTCCTTCACGCTTTGTTCATGAGAAATCAGAAAACTTTGGCAGTGATTAACAAAGGAGATTAAGAGGATGTGATCGTCCTCATTCGGGAGCCGTTCCTCGAAACTTGTCCATCTCGAGAAGTAATTGAGCTATCTGCTAGCATTCGTTGACGAAACATGCATGATCTAAGAAAAAAATTATTATTACCTTTGTTTTTAAAACCAAGAGCTCTGGTACATGCTTTGTCTTTGTTTCCGATTACGGGTTTTCAACCTTGCCAACAAAAGCCACGGTTCGAGAGTCTCCACCTTCTTTTAAAGCACCAACTACTGAGAGCATGATTGTCATTCTGAGTGTAATGTGCATTGTCCCAAAGTAGCATTGTCTTTTGCATGATTGTGATATCGTTTATTTTGAAATCATTGTATCTAGTCATCACTTAAACCTTGGAGGTGCCCCTGCATTTACGTTTTGCTTCACTAAAGGGGGCAAGCGAGATATCACTTTATCATATTTGCACACCATGCTCATTACAAATCTATTTGATGTTTCAGTATCATGTTGTAAAACTTTCAGTTCTTTGTGATTTTCTCATGAGGCAACTTAATTACTACAGATTCATTGTCTCAGTAAGGTTTTGTCATATGACTATGAAAAAGTCCTATATGGTTAATAGCATGTCACCACAGAAATTATTCTTGTTATCATTTACCTACTCGAGGACGAGCAGGAATTAAGCTTGGGGATGTTGATACGTCCAAAACGTATCTATAATTTCTGCTTGCTCCATGCCTATTTTGGGTGATATTGCTATGATATTTATACACTTCCATACACTTTTGATCATATTTGGACTAACCTATTAACTCAGTGCACCCCAGTGCCAGTTTCTGTTTTCTGCTGTTTTTGTATTTCAGGTTTTCCCATTACGAGAACTGCCAGAAAAATCCCGGAAAAATTATATAAAAAATCAGCGTTCCAGAAGCTTCCCGGCTGCCAAAATACAGCCGGAGGGGGGCCACTAGGGCTCCAGACGCCCTGGTGGCGCGGCCCCCCTCCTGGCCGCGCCGGGGGGGCGCCTGGGCCCCCCGGGCCTCCGCTGATGCCCCACTTTGGCATATATTTATATCGTGTCCCGAAACCGTCGAGACGGGAACCCTTTTTCGCGATCTCATCTCTGTTCCGCCGCCGCCGTGCTTCCAAGATCGGGAGCACCAGGAGAACTCTTCCCGGCACCCTGCCGGAGGGGAGGATCACCACCGAGAGCCTCTCCACCACCATGGACGCCTCCCGGATGAGTTGTGAGTAGTCTCCCTTGGACCATGGGTCCATGACCAGTAGCTATGTGATGTTCTCCTCCCGTTCTTGTGCTTCACTAATTAGTCCTCGTGAGCTGCCCTACATGATCGAGGCACATATGTAATCCTTATGATGTTGCTATGTCGAGTTTGCTGGGATCCGATGGATTGTGAGATTATGTTCAGATTGTGTTTGAGTAATACATTTGATCTACCTCTTTTATATTTATGTTCTTAAGTAATTCTTGCATGTTCTCCGTTGTTATTTATTGCTTTGGCCAAGTAGTAGGTAGTGACTCCAAGAGGGAACGTTATGCTTGATTGTTGGTTCATGCCCCTTGATGACTAGCTTGAGTGACAGAAACATGAGTCTAGGGGATGTGCTGTTGCCACAAGGGGGAAAACAACGGTGCTTGTGCCCGCGGGTGCAAGGATTGTTTACTTTACGCAAAGTTCTTTTAATGCAGTTGTCTGTTGCTTTGAGTTTACACTATGGGTGGGACTCGCAACTTAATACCAGCGAGATGTTCTGGATAGATATCTCAAGGTGGATGATTAGTAGTAGATGCAGATGGATTTCGGTCTACTTGCCTTGGCGTACCGCCCATGCTTGGAACCTCTACCTTTCTTGTAACATAGTTAGCATTGGTTTGCGCACATAATTCTGTCAATTGCCCAGCTGTAATTTGTTTACCTCACATAGCTGTTTTATCGTCTTTTGGGAGAGAGACATCACTAGTGAACATGATGGGACTCCGGTCCATATTACCATCATTGATCACATCCGCTATTTACTTTCCGCTTTTTACTTACTATTGCAGCAAAACCTATCACTATTATCACTTGCGTTTGATCCTTTGTAAACTACAAGGCCGGAGAGATTGACAGCCTCTCTGTACTCGTTGGGAGCAAAGTTATTTGTATCTGTGTGCAGGTCCACGTTGATTGCTAAAATATGGCGCCGTTAGCAGTTGACACCTTCTTGTTGAAACTGGGAGTCTCAGGGAAATCGATCCTTGGTATCTTTGCCAAGGGAAAACTTCCGCTACACTGCATCTCAAACCTTCCACTTCGGGTAACCAACGAGGGGCGAGAAGCCATCACCAAGCACTTCTCCCATTGCAAGAACTATAGATCTAGTAGGCCAAACCAAACCAATAATTCGAAGAGAGTTGCAAGGATATTATGAGCACACATAAAAAGTTCAGAGAAGAACCAAATATCTTTCATAGATAACTTTGATCATAAACTCACAATTCATCGGATCTCGACAAACACACCGCAAAAAGAGATTACATCGAATAGATCTTCTCAAAGACCGAGGAGAACTTTGTATTGAGATCCAGAGAGAGAGAAGAAGCCATCTAGATACTAGCTATGGACCCGAAGGTCTGTGGTAAACTACCCACAACTCATGGTGAGGGCGATGATGATGATGATGAAGGCCTCCGTGATGGATCCCCCTTCGGCGGAGCTCCGGAACAGGCTCCAAGATGGGATCTCCACGGGAACAGAAGGTACGGCGGTGGAATTAGGGTTTTCTCTCTGTTCACGGAGTTTTTGGGGTACGTAGACTTATATAGGAAGAAGGAGGGCACCGGGGGACGCTCGAGGGGGCCACAAGGCAAGGGGCGCGCCCTGGGAAGGGGGGCGCGCCCCCACCCTCGTGGGCCAGCCCTCCGTCCCCTGACGTGGTTCTCAAGCTCCGCGTGCGTGGTTTTCTCCAAAAATATCTCTCGCGAAGATTTCATTCCGTTTGGACTCCGTTTGATATTATTTTTCTGCAAAACCCTGAAACAGGCAAAAAACAGCAATCTGGACTGGGCCTTTGGGTTAGTAGGTTAGTCCCAAAAATGATATAAAAGTGAATGATAGAGCCCATTAAACAGCCAAGACTTCATAAATAATAGCATGGAACAATAAAAAATTATAGATACGTTGGAGACGTATCACATACCTATTGAGTGCATCGTTCCAGACGAGTGCATCACCGGCTAAAGCCGAGTGCATCAATCCAATTATTGCTGTGTGTATCAAAATAGAAGATGCAAGCTTCACCGAGCAAAGGAACGGTAAACGCAACAAATTGGTCGTGCTTGATTTTTCTGGATGTGAGGGAGCTTACATGCTGCCCTATGAGTTCCGTGCCAAAGAAATTGATGAGCATCAAGAGCAAATTTATATGGCCAAACGAAGTTTGGCTAGTGATCAAGATCAAAAGGCAGAGCGTGCATCTGAACAAAGTTTAGCTAATGAAGAGCGGCTGAGTGGAATCCATTCGGGTAATCCGAGTGAAATCTACTCGGGAAATCCAAGTCAAATCTACTCCGGAAATCCGAGTGATGAGGCACGAGATCCAGAAAAAAAAGGAAGAGGCGTTGGAGGATTATTCCAAAGTGGGGAAAGATATTGTTCCAGTAGTGAAACCATCTTCTCCTTCCAATGTCTTCACAAAGGTACACCTAGCCGACAGTTTACTCAATTTTCGATTCGGTCAAAATCATATTGTTGATGCACCCGTTAGTAAGATTCTAATTAATTTTGAAAGACCAATCGAGATGAGTAATTTGTTTGTTTTGAATTATCTTGTCACTAATCATGCTGATCAACACATGGCATCATTCATAGAGGCTAATAGTGACAACTTATCGCAACCAAAGTTGTTCCCGTCATGCCAACTAAACTTTATATTCGTATGGACAACTTTGTTTGTTTCATGCCTGGCTAACATTTGGTCTCAAACGAGATGTATATTCTGTAATTATTTTTGTTGCAGAAATATAAAGCGAGGTTCAAAGTTCTCCATGATAGCCGATTCAAGAGCATCGAGAAAGGAGGACGCAAATCAATGCATAGCTGAGTCGGATGATGTTAAACTAACACCGCTCGGTTGTTTTGTATCGAAGCCGGTATCAAAATATCGGTTAATGGACCAGGAGTGTACGTTCAGTGCATGCATAGTTGATCGCATCATCGGTACATCGCTGACTAATCCTATTACTATAATTGATCACGATGTCCAGCCATCAAGACAAGAGCCAACGCAATGTTCGTTCAAGCAAAATGTCAAAGATTACAACATGATCCATCAAGTCAAGCAATCTGACAAGATAGGACGATTGGAGTTTGTTGAGGCACGCTCATTTGGACAGTCGGATCAGATTTGTGACGGCAATCAAATGTTGACTCGACTATCTCTAGCCGATTTATCCAAAAGTGGACACGTTCACGCCAATGATGATGGGGTCAAGTCTTCGAGCAAGGATATTGTTAAAAAGTGCATCAAGAACAATCTTGAAGACAGAAACTCCATCAAAGCTACAATGGTAACATCTAGCGCCGGGGGGCAACAAGAAAATTCAAAGACCGATGCACGCACAACTAAAGAAAATAAAGGCAATGGTAAGCACAAAGGTAAAAAGCCAAAAGTCACTTTCGCACAGTTATTAGAAAAATATCAGAAGATAAGTGAGGCAAAGAGTGCTTATCGGCCGAGTGAAACAAAACCATCGAAGTCACCCCCAAGGCATAAATTTGAAGACCGGGATTAGCGAAGGAAGAAATTGACCAAACAGACTCCATATCCTCCTTTTGGGCCACCAATGCCGATGTCATGGATACCTCCCCATGCCGAGTATTATTCAGATCAATCATGGAACAAGTATAAATCAAGGGCACACCGACCATCATATTCTAAACTACCTCCCCCAAATTATGCAGCTCCGAGAGGATCATCATTTGTTCAACAACAACATGTTAAAGACCGACTCAACCAAAGAGAATCGGTCCGTGGGTCAGCAAAGAAGATGAATGTGGTCAAGCAAGTGTACCGAGTGAAAAAGGATGGCCGCAAGTGTGCTATTTCAGATCCAACTCTAAATGACAAAAAGCCAGCCGGGTCCATGTTGGCTGCTAAGGACAAGAAAGTGAAGCAAGTAAATTTCAAGGATCCAATCGTCGAGTTTGGACAGGCCAAGCCGGAGATGCCCAAAGCCAGGAAGAATTTGCCAGTGCATAAACCAAAGTCCCAGCCGGGACGCCCACTCGGCTTACCATATTCGCAACATAAGAAGCTAAAACGACTTAGGGCCAAAGAGCTGGAGAAGAGGAACATGGCCTGGGTTCCTAAGGGAAATCCTCGAGCCATGAGCGGCATCACATCTCCTATTGCGAAGCCAACAGAAATAAGGGAGTAAAAGTGTAAAGCCCGTAGGCGAGGACGACAATTTTCATATAGAAGACTCCAGGAGGCGTGTCATCCACATTCTTCAATCGTATCATCAAAATCAACGCTATGGAATTTATCCTCAGCCGAAACATCTGACTTATTTCGGCTATTCACACTTTGGTGGACGGACTCCCGAGCACCTTTGAGATGAGAATGCATGGCCGATATTTGCATATCGCCCTCAGAATTCATTGTGTTGGCAAAGCCGGCATCTGGCAAACGGTGTTCACCATGGTTGATCTCCTACTCCTATAGCTGATGCTCAATGTTTGCCAATACTGGCAAGGCCGACCTAATTATTGAGTCGGCCACCAATCAAGGGTCTAGTGCATAAAAGAGCTCCGACTCCAAATGTTATTTATTTGCAGGATCCAAGTCAGGAGACCGACGTTGTTCGGCGGAGGCTTGATGGCGTACTTTGATAACGAGTTGAGTCGCCGAACAGTTGACGGTTTTCCTTTGAGGTGCATGGTCATAATCGTTCGGCAACCGTCTTCGCTAAAGGGTTCTACTATTCCCAAGGAGTGCCTGAACAAATGCAAGGTCCGGATTGACATAAGAAACTTACGTGGAAGCCTTTGTGACATACAATTGTTGTTCTCAGACAACTATTATCCAAGAGGCTCTATCGGAAAAGCAACAAACCTGAGCATATGGACGATTAAAATTATCGTACTCAGCATGCACAGCTGATGGAGTGTTGACATCATGCTTAAACATTACCCTAGGCAAGGTATTTTCTGGCACGCAAGCTCTGCCAGAAAACAGGGGGCATGTGTTGACACCTGATTTTGGCAAGATACAGATTGCAATGAAGATGGTCTCGAGTGAACAGGCTTACATCATGAAAATATTCACGTGGCCGAGTGGAACAATTTGATGTTTCGGTTATCATCATTCAACCTTATTTTAGGGACCGAAACTATACTCCGAGTGGCTTAATTCAATGTACCGAGTGGTTTTTGGACAATCACGTCTTCAAGACAACCTCGGATAAAGGAGCACTCTAAAGGAATTGTCTTCGTCTCGTCGAGGCAATCGATTTTGATATATAAATAATCTCAATCCGAATTTGTATGCAAGATTTAGAGGCAATACACTGCAGACCGAACCTAAACGGAAATATGGCGTGAGGTGCCACACACTTGTCGGATAGGTTGCGCGAGTAATTCGGCCATCAAGACGGCCTTGAATCGAAAAACCTTCAGCACGAAAAAGTTTCGTCTCGTCGAGACGATCGATTTTCATATAAAATTTGTCTCAACCGAGGTGGTATACAACTTGGATAGGCAAATCAAGATCAGGTTGTGTTTTCAGTCGGGAAATCCTAGTGAAAAGTTTACCATCCGAGTGAAAACCTACCGATCGAGTAAAAGATCGCCGTCCAAGTGAAAAGCTTATCATCCGAGTGAAAACTTACCGATCGAGTAAAAGATTGGCTTCCGAGTGAAATTATCATCCGAGTGAAAATTTCCGAGTGAAAAGATTACCATCGGAATGAAAACTTGCCGTTCGAGTAAGATATTGCCTTCCGAGTGAAATATAGTCATCCGAGTGAAAGATTGTCTTCCGAGTGAAAATATAGTCATCCGAGTGAAAGATTGTCTTCTGAGTGAAGGACTCTAACATCCGAGTGAAAAAGTCCAGTCGGACGATCCGAGTGAAACTCTAATATCCGAGTGGATGAGCTCAGATCCGAGTGAAACTGAAGATGTTCCCGAAAGGTAATCCAGATGATCTCGGATGGAAAAGTGATCAACATGGAAGTTGTGCACATCGTCAAAATGGTTAACTTTGGTTTTGGAGTCATTATTATATGAGATAGTATACGGCCGGTAAGTTCACTACAAGATTCGGACAATCCAGTCCGTTACAAGACCAAGTCCGACTGGATATTAAAGATGGCTTCGTAGAGTTTTCAAGATGGCCTTATTTGGAAAAGTGATCAACATGAGAATTTTTTGTCTCGTCGAGGCGCACAAGTGTGATATTTGGGCCGTCTTGATCGGAGGTCATATGCAAGCTCGGCGGCCCGCACAAGGAGGAAGACAGAAGTTGGACCAGTTTCAGACTGAATCCGAGTTGGAATAGAACTAGGACTCTAGGACGTGAATTAATGTAATTTTTTGTAAGGAAAGCCTAGATGAATCCTTTGCTTGTATGATAAGTCCAGCCGCCTCTTATATATGTTGGGGGTGATGGCCGATTAGACAACACCAATCGAACCAATCAATCTATTACACTTTTGTGTTCATCTATCTTTATCCCCTACCCTTGTATCTTTCTTTCTCGTTCTTCGTTTGTTCTTCTCGTTAGAGGGCAGCGATCCACGAGGCTCTAGGGGTGAGCGAATCGACCTAGGGCAGCCCATAGCCGCCGCGCGCCCTGACGGGGTCCCTCCCGGGCGTGTGGGGTTTCGGGTCCGCAAAAGCACCCGTCGACTGTCCTGCGTATCGCGCTGTCGGTCGGGTCTCCTTCGACATGAGCTGCGGTGCATCACCCCCGACGTCAAGGGTACACGTGACGTGTTCGTGTGGCAACAGTATGTTAGACTTAGATGTGATTTTGACATGCTATATGATGCTCTCTTTGTGCTTCAATTCGTATTTTTCATGTGAGCATCATTGAATTCTCAAGCCTATCTTAATGGCTATAATGAAAGAGCTTGTTGGGAGGCAACCCAATTTTATTTTCTTTGTTTTTGCTTCTATTTAGGAATAAATATTGCATACAACTTCTGTTTAGATGTGGTTTTGTGTTTTAATTAGTGTTTGTGCCAAGTAGAACCTTTGGGAAGACTTGTGTGAAGTTTATATGATCTTGCTGTAAAAAACAGAAACGTTAGCGCTCACTAGAATAGTCACCAGATTTTACTGGAGAGCGCTATTTAGTTGATTCTTTTGCAGATGATTAATAGACAAATTCTCACTTTACCAATTTATTTCAATTTTTTTGGAGTTACAGTAGTATGCGAAGGTTACACATTACTACAGGTTGTTCTGTTTTTGACAGATTCATTTTTCGTGCGTTGTCTGCTTATTTTGATGAATCTACGAGTAGTATTGGAGGATATGAATCATAGAGAAGTTGGAATACAGTAGGTTTAACATCAATATAAACAAAGAATGAGTTCATTACAGTACCTTTGAGTGGTGGTTTGTTTTCTTATACTAACGGAGCTCACGAGATTTTTTGCTAAGTTTTGTGTTGTGAAGTTTTCAAGTTTTGAGTATGGCTTTTTTATCGACTATGGAACAAAGAGTGGCAAGAGCCTAATCTTGGGGATGCCCAAGGCACCCCAAGGTAAAATTCAAGGACAACCAAAATCCTAAGCTTGGGGATGCCCCGGGAAGGCATCCCCTCTTTCGTCTTCATCTATCGGTAATTATACTCGGGACTATATTTTTATTCACCACATGATATGTGTTTTACTTGGAGCGTCATGTATGATTTGATTCTTTGCTTGTTAGTTTGCCACAATCATCCTTGCTAGACACACCTTTTTGAGAGATAAATATGGTCTAGAATTTGTTAGAACACTCTATGTGCTTCACTTATATCTTTTGAGCTAAATAGTTTTGCTCTAGTGCTTCACTTATATCTTTTAGAGCACGGTGATGATTTTATTTTGCAGAAATTGATGATCTCTCATGCTTCACTTATATCATTTTGAGAGTATTTTATAACAGCATGGTAATGTGATTTGGTTATAAAACTAGTTCTAATATGATAGGCATCCAAGATGGATGTAGTAAAAACTTCCATACAAAGTGCATTGAATATGATTAGAAGTTTGATACTTGATGATTGTTTTGGGATATGAGGATAGTGATATTAGAGTCATGCTAGTGGAGTTATTATGAATTTAAGAAATACTTGTGTTAAAGTTTGTGATTCCCGTAGCATGCACGTATGGTTAACCGCTATGTGACGAAGTTAGAGCATGAGGTATTTGTAGAGTGTCATCCTTTGTGTGGAGGTCGGGGGCGCACGTTGATTGCTTTGTTTTGATGACTCGTAAATTTTTACAATAAGTATATGAGTTCTTGATGACTAATGTTGAGTCCATGGATTATACGCACTCTCACCCTTCCACCATTGCCAGCATCTCTTGTACCGCGCAACTTTCGTCGGTACCATACACCCACTATATACCTTCCTCAAAACAACCATCATATACCTTCCTAAAAACAGCCACCATACCTACCTATCATGGCATTTCCATAGCCATTCCGAGATATATTGCCATGCAACTTTCCATCGTTCCGTTCATATGACACGCTTCATATTGTCATATTGCCATGCATGATCATGTAGTTGACATCGTATTAGTGTCAAAGCCACCATGCATAATTTTTTATACATGTCACTCTTGATTCATTGCACATCCTGGTACACTGCCGGAGGCATTCGTATAGAGTCATACTTTGTTCTAGCATCGAGTTGTAATATCGAGTTGTAAATCAATATAAGTGTGATGATCATCATTATTAGAGCATTGTCCCAAAGAAAGAAAAAAGAAGGAAAGGCCAATAAAAAGAAAGGCCCCAAAAAAGGAAAAAAAGAAAAAAAAGAAAAAAAAGAAAGCAAAAGGGACAATGCTACTATCTTTTTTTCCACACTTATGCTTCAAAGTAGCACCATATTCCTCATGATAGAGAGTCTCATGTTTTAGTCACTTTCATATGCTAGTGGGAAATTTTCATTATAGAACTTGGCTTGTATATTCCAACAATGGGCTTCCTCAAATTCCCTAGGTCTTCGTGAGCAAGCAAGTTGGATGCACATCCACTTAGTTTCTTTTGTTGAGCCTTCATACATTTCTAGCTCTAGTGCATCCGTTGCATGGCAATCCCTACTCAATCACATTGATATCTATTGATGGGCATCTCCATAGCCCGTTGATACGCCTAGTCGATGTGAGACTATCTTCCTCCTTTTTGTCTTCTCCACAACCACCACTCTATTCCAGCCATAGTGCTATATCCATGGCTCACGCTCATGTATTGCGTGAAAGTTGAAAGGTTTGCAAAAATTGAGTATGAAAACAATTGCTTGGCTGAAACCAGGGTTGTGCATAATATGAATATTTTGTGTGATGAAGAGGGAGCATAGCCAGACTATATGATTTTGTAGGGATATCTTTCTTTGGCCATGTTATTTTGACAAGACATGATTGCTTTGTTAGTATGCTTGAAGTATTATTATTTCTTATGTCAATATAGACTTTTGTCCTGAATCTTTTGGATCTGAACATTCATGCCACAATAACGAGAATTACATTGAAAATTATGTTGGTTAGCATTCCACATCAAAAATCTGTTTTTATCATTTACCTACTCGAGGACGAGCAGGAATTAAGCTTGGGGATGCTTGATACGTCTCCTATGTATCTATATTTTTTGATTGTTCCATGCTATTATATATGATGTTTTGGATGTTTAATGGGCTTTATTATACACTTTTATATTATTTTTGGGACTAATCTATTAACCCAAAGGCCCAATCTAGATTGTTGTTTTTTTGCCTATTTCAGGATTTCGCAGAAAAGGAATATCAAACGGAGTCCAAACGGAATAAAACCTTCGGGAGAGTTATTTTTGGAACGATATCTTCACGAGAGACTTGAGAACCAAGGCAGAGGGGACACGTGGTGCCCACAAGGGTGGGGGGCATGCCCCTCCCCCTGGGCGCGCCCCCCTGCCTCGTGGGCCCCATGTTGCTCCACCGACGTACTCCTTCCTCCAATATATACCCATGTACCTTGAAAACATCGAGGCAACAGAGAAAACCCTAATTCCACCGCCACAACCTTCTGTTCCCGTGAGATCCCATCTTGGGGCCTGTTCCGGAGCTCCGCGGGAGGGGGGGATCTTCCACAGAGTGCTTCTACATCAACACCATTGTTGGGGAACGTAGTATTTTAAAATTTTCCTACGATCACGCAAGATCTATCTACCAGATGCAGAGCAACGAGAGGGGAGAGTGTGTCTACGTACCCTCGTAGACCGGGAGCGGAAGCGTCAAGTGACGCGGTTGATGTTGTCGAACTTCTTCGCGATCCAACCGATCAAGCACCGAACGTACGGCACCTCCGCGTTCAGCACACGTTCAGCTTGATGACGTCCCACGAGCTCTTGATCCAGTTGAGCTTCACGGGAGAGTTTCGTCAGCACGACGGCGTGGTGACGGATATGATGTGTTCACCGGCGCAGGGCTTCGCCTAAGCTCCGCGACGGTACGACCGAGGTGTGATTCTGTGGAGGGGGGCACCGCACACGGCTAAAACAATTCAACTTGTGTGTCTTTGGGTGCCCCCCTGCCCCCGTATATAAAGGAGCAGGGGAGGGAGGCCGGCCGGCCCTTCCTGGTGCGGCTAGAGAGGGAGTCCTACTAGGAATAGGATTGCAATCCTATTCCTAGTAGGATTCACCGAAAGGAAGAAGGGGGAAAGGAATAGGAGAGGTGGCGCCCCCCCCAATCCTAGTCCAACTAGGAATGCTAGGTGGGGGGCGCCAGCCAGCCCTATGGGCTGCCTCTCTCTATCCCTTTAGGCCCACTATGGACCATCCCCTCTCGTAGGGGGTTCCGGTAACCCCCTCCGGCATTCCCGATAAATCCGAAACTTTTCCGGTATACTTCCGGTGTCCGAATATAGCCGTCCAATATATCAATCTTTATGTCTCGGACATTCCGAGACTCCTCGTCATGTCCGTGATCTCATCCGGGACTCCGAACTACCTTCGGTACATCAATACTCAAAAACTCATAATACCGATCGTCATCAAACGTTAAGCGTGCGGACCCTACGGGTTCGAGAACTATGTAGACATGACCGAGACTCATCTCCGGTCAATAACCAATAGCGGAACCTGGATGTTCATATTGGCTCCTACATATTCTACGAAGATCTTTTATCGGTCAGAACCGCATAACAACATACGTTGTTCCTTTTGTCAGACGGTATGTTACTTGCCCGAGATTCGATCGTCGGTATCTCTATACCTAGTTCAATCTCGTTACCGGCAAGTCTCTTTACTCGTTCCGTAACACATCATCTCGTGACTAACTCATTAGTCTTTTGCTTGCAAGGCTTATTGTGATGTGTGTTACCGAGAGGGCCCAGAGATACCTCTCCGACACTCGGAGTGATAAATCCTAAACTTTTCCGGTATACTTCCGGTGTCCGAATATAGCCGTCCAATATATCAATCTTTATGTCTCGGACATTCCGAGACTCCTCGTCATGTCCGTGATCTCATCCGGGACTCCGAACTACCTTCGGTACATCAATACTCATAAACTCATAATACCGATCGTCATCAAACGTTAAGCGTGCGGACCCTACGGGTTCGAGAACTATGTAGACATGACCGAGACTCATCTCCGGTCAATAACTAATAGCGGAACCTGGATGTTCATATTGGCTCCTACATATTCTACGAAGATCTTTTATCGGTCAGAACCGCATAACAACATACGTTGTTCCTTTTGTCAAACGGTATGTTACTTGCCCGAGATTCGATCGTCGGTATCTCTATACCTAGTTCAATCTCGTTACCGGCAAGTCTCTTTACTCGTTCCGTAACACATCATCTCGTGACTAACTCATTAGTCTTTTGCTTGCAAGGCTTATTGTGATGTGTGTTACCGAGAGGGCCCAGAGATACCTCTCCGACACTCGGAGTGACAAATCCTAATCTTGATCTATGCCAACACCACGAATACTTTCGGAGACACCTGTAGAGCATCTTTATGATCACCCAGTTACGTTGTGACGTTTGATAGCACACAAGGTGTTCCTACGGTATTCGGGATTTGCATAATCTCATAGTCATAGGAACATGTATAAGTCATGAAAAAAGCAATAGCAGTTAAACTAAACGATCATAGTGCTATGCTAACGGATGGTTCTTGTCCATCTCATCATTCTCCTAATGATGTGATCCCGTTGATCAAATGACAACTCATGTCTATGGCTAGGAAACATAACCATCTTTGATCAATGAGCTAGTCTAGTAGAGGCATACTAGGGACATACTGTTTTGTCTATGTATCCACACATGTACTAAGTTTCCGGTTAATACAATTCTAGCATGAATAAAAGACATTTATCATGATATAAGGAAATACAAATAACATCTTTATTATTGCCTCTAGGGCATATTTCCTTCAGTCTCCCACTTGAACTAGAGTCAATAATCTAGATTACAAAGTGATGATCCTCACACCCATGGAGTCTTGGTGCTGATCATGTTTTGCCCGTGGAAGAGGCTTAGTCAACGGGTCTGCAACATTCAGATCCGTATGTATTTTGCAAATCTCTATGTCTCCCTCCTTGACTAGATCGCGGATGGAATTGAAGCGTCTTTTGATGTGCTTTGTTCTCTTGTGAAACCTGGATTCCTTCGCCAAGGCTATGGCTCCAGTGTTGTCACAAAAGATTTTCATTGGACCCGATGCACTAGGTAATACACCTAGATCGGATATGAACTCCTTCATCCAGACTCCTTCATTTGCTGCTTCCGAAGCAGCTATGTATTCCGCTTCACACGTAGATCCCGCCACGACGCTCTGCTTGGAACTGCACCAGCTGACAGCTCCACCGTTCAATAAAAATACATATCCGGTTTGTGACTTAGAGTCATCCGGATCAGTGTCAAAGCTAGAATTGACGTAACCGTTTACGACGAGCTCTTTGTCACCTCCATATACGAGAAACATATCCTTTGTTCTTTTCAGATACTTTAGGATGTTTTTGACCGCTGTCCAGTGATCCACTCCTGGATTACTTTGGTACCTCCCTGCTAGACTTATAGCAAGGCACACATCAGGTCTGGTACACAGCATTGCATACATGATAGATCCTATGGCTGAGGCATAGGGAATGACTTTCATTTTCTCTCTATCTTCTGCAGTGGTCGGGCATTGAGTCTTACTCAACTTCACACCTTGTAATACAGACAAGAACCCTTTCTTTGACTGATCCATTTTGAACTTCTTCAAAATCTTATCAAGGTATGTGCTTTGTGAAAGTCCAATTAAGCATCTTGATCTATCTCTATAGATCTTGATGCCTAATATATAAGCAGCTTCACCGAGGTCTTTCATTGAAAAACTCTTATTCAAGTATCCTTTTATGCTATCCAGAAATTCTATATCATTTCCAATCAACAATATGTCATCCACATATAATATTAGAAATGCTACAGAGCTCCCACTCACTTTCTTGTAAATACAGGCTTCTCCAAAAGTCTGTATAAAACCATATGCTTTGATCACCTCATCAAAGCGTATATTCCAACTCCGAGATGCTTGCACCAGTCCATAGATGGATCGCTGGAGCTTGCATACTTTGTTAGCACCTTTTGGATCGACAAAACCTTTTGGTTGCATCATATACAACTCTTCTTTGAGATATCCATTCAGGAATGCAGTTTTGACATCCATTTGCCAGATTTCATAATCATAAAATGTGGCAATTGCTAACATGATTCGGACAGACTTAAGCATCGCTACAGGTGAGAAAGTCTCATCGTAGTCAACTCCTTGAACTTGTCGAAAACCTTTCGCAACAAGTCGAGCTTTGTAAACAGTAACATTACCGTCTGCGTCGGTCTTCCTCTTGAAGATCCATTTATTTTCGATGGCCTGCCGATCATCGGGCAAGTCAACCAAAGTCCACACTTTGTTCTCATACATGGATCCCATCTCAGATTTCATGGCTTCAAGCCATTTTGCGGAATCTGGGCTCATCATCGCTTCCTCATAGTTCGTAGGTTCATCATGGTCTAGTAACATGATTTCCAGAACTGGGTTGCCGTACCACTCTGGTGCGGAACGTACTCTGGTTGATCTACGACGTTCAGCAGAAACTTGATCCAAAGTTTCATGATCATTATCATTAACTTCCTCACTGATTGGTGTAGGAATCACTGGAACAATTTTCTGTGATGTACTACTTTCCAATCCGGGAGAAGGTACTATTACCTCATCAAGTTCTACTTTCCTCCCACTCACTTCTTTCGAGAGAAACTCCTTCTCTAGAAAGGATCCATTTTTAGCAACGAATATCTTGCCTTCGGATCTGTGATAGAAGGTGTACCCAACAGTCTCTTTTGGGTATAAGTCATAGTCATAGGAACATGTATAAGTCATGAAGAAAGCAATAGCAGTAAAACTAAACGATCATAGTGCTATGCTAACGGATGGGTCTTGTCCATCACATCATTCTCCTAATGATGTGATCCCGTTGATCAAATGACAACTCATGTCTATGGCTAGGAAACATAACCATCTTTGATCAATGAGCTAGTCTAGTAGAGGCATACTATGGACATACTGTTTTGTCTATGTATCCACACATGTACTAAGTTTCCGGTTAATACAATTCTAGCATGAATAAAAGACATTTATCATGATATAAGGAAATACAAATAACATCTTTATTATTGCCTCTAGGGCATATTTCCTTCAGTCTCCCACTTGAACTAGAGTCAATAATCTAGATTACAAAGTGATGATCCTCACACCCATGGAGTCCTGGTGCTGATCATGTTTTGCACGTGGAAGAGGCTTAGTCAACGGGTCTGCAACATTCAGATCCGTATGTATTTTGCAAATCTCTATGTCTCCCTCCTTGACTAGATCGCGGATGGAATTGAAGCGTCTTTTGATGTGCTTTGTTCTCTTGTGAAACCTGGATTCCTTCGCCAAGGCTATGGCTCCAGTGTTGTCACAAAAGATTTTCATTGGACCCGATGCACTAGGTACTACACCTAGATCGGATATGAACTCCTTCATCCAGACTCCTTCATTTGCTGCTTCCGAAGCAGCTATGTATTCCGCTTCACACGTAGATCCCGCCACGACGCTCTGCTTGGAACTGCACCAGCTGACAGCTCCACCGTTCAATAAAAATACATATCCGGTTTGTGACTTTGAGTCATCCGGATCAGTGTCAAAGCTAGAATCGACGTAACCGTTTACGACGAGCTCTTTCTCACCTCCATATACGAGAAACATATCCTTTGTTCTTTTCAGATACTTTAGGATGTTTTTGACCGCTGTCCAGTGATCCACTCCTGGATTACTTTGGTACCTCCCTGCTAGACTTATAGCAAGGCACACATCAGGTCTGGTACACAGCATTGCATACATGATGGATCCTATGGCTGAGGCATAGGGAATGACTTTCATTTTCTCTCTATCTTCTGCAGTGGTCGGGCATTGAGTCTTACTCAACTTCATACCTTGTAAAACAGGCAAGAATCCTTTCTTTGACTGATCCATTTTGAACTTTTTCAAAATCTTATCAAGGTATGTGCTTTGTGAAAGTCCAATTAAGCGTCTTGATCTATCTCTATAGATCTTGATGCCTAATATGTAAGCAGCTTCTCCGAGGTCTTTCATTGAAAAACTTTTTTTCAAGTATCCTTTTATGCTATCCAGAAATTCTATATCATTTCCAATTAACAATATGTCATCTACATATAATATTAGAAATGCTACAGAGCTCCCACTCACTTTCTTGTAAATACAGGCTTCTCCAAACGTCTGTATAAAACCATATGCTTTGATCACCTCATCAAAGCGTATATTCCAACTCCGAGATGCTTGCACCAGTCCATAGATGGATCGCTGGAGTTTGCATACTTTGTTAGCACCTTTTGGATCGACAAAACCTTCTGGTTGCATCATATACAACTCTTCTTTGAGATATCCATTTAGGAATGCAGTTTTGACATCCATTTGCCAGATTTCATAATCATAAAATGCGGCAATTGCTAACTTGATTCGGACAGACTTAAGCATCGCTACAGGTGAGAAAGTCTCATCGTAGTCAACTCCTTGAACTTGTCGAAAACCTTTCGCAACAAGTCGAGCTTTGTAAACAGTAATATTACCGTCTGCGTCGGTCTTCCTCTTGAAGATCCATTTATTTTCGATGGCCTGCCGATCATCGGGCAAGTCAACCAAAGTCCACACTTTGTTCTCATACATGGATCCCATCTCAGATTTCATGGCTTCAAGCCATTTTGCGGAATCTGGGCTCATCATCGCTTCCTCATAGTTCGTAGGTTCATCATGGTCTAGTAACATGATTTCCAGAACTGGGTTGCTGTACCACTCTGGTGCGGAACGTACTCTGGTTGATCTACGACGTTCAGCAGAAACTTGATCCGAAGTTTCATGATCATTATCATCAACTTCCTCACTAATTGGTGTAGGAATCACTGGAACAATTTCCTGTGATGTACTACTTTCCAATATGGGAGAAGGTACAATTACCTCATCAAGTTCTACTTTCCTCCCACTCACTTCTTTCGAGATAAACTCTTTTTCTAGAAAGGATCCGTTCTTAGCAACGAATATTTTGCCTTCGGATCTGTGATAGAAAGTGTACCCAACAGTCTCTTTTGGGTATCCTATGAAGACACATTTTTCCGACTTGGGATCGAGCTTATCAGGTTGAAGTGATTTCACATAAGCATCGCAGCCCCAAATTTTAAGAAACGACAACTTTGGTTTCTTGCCAAACCATAGTTCATAAGGCGTCGTATCAACGGATTTAGATGGTGCCCTATTTAACGTGAATGCAGCTGTCTCTAAAGCATAACCCCAAAACGATAGTGGTAAATCGGTAAGAGACATCATAGATCGCACCATATCCAATAAAGTACGGTTACGACGTTCGGACACACCATTACGTTGTGGTGTTCCAGGTGGCGTGAGTTGTGAAACTATTCCACATTGTTTCAAATGAAGACCAAACTCGTAACTCAAATATTCTCCTCCACGATCAGATCGTAGGAACTTTATTTTCTTGTTACGATGATTCTCTACTTCACTCTGAAATTATTTGAACTTTTCAAATGTTTCAGACTTGTGCTTCATTAAGTAGATATACCCATATCTGCTCAAATCATCAGTGAAGGTTAGAAAATAACGATACCCGCCGCGAGCATCAACACTCATTGGTCCACATACATCAGTATGTATGATTTCCAACAAATCTGTTGCTCGCTCCATAGTCCCGGAGAACGGAGTTTTAGTCATCTTGCCCATGAGGCATGGTTCGCAAGCACCAAGTGATTCATAATCAAGTGATTCCAAAAGTCCATCTTTATGGAGTTTCTTCATGCGTTTTACACCAATATGACCTAAACGGCAGTGCCACAAATAAGTTGCACTATCATTATTAACCTTGCATCTTTTGGTTTCAATATTATGAATATGTGTATCACTACAATCGAGATCCAGTAAGAATAGACCACTCTTTAAGGGTGCATGACCATAAAAGATATTATTCATCAAAATGGAACAACCATTATTCTCTGATTTAAATGAATAACCGTCTCGCAATAAACAAGATCCAGATATAATGTTCATGCTCAACGCTGGCACCAAATAACAATTATTCAGGTCTAAAACTAATCCCGAAGGTAGATGTAGAGGTAGCGTGCCGACGGCGATCACATCGACTTTGGAACCGTTTCCCACGCGCATCGTCACCTCGTCCTTAGCTAATCTTCGTTTAATCCGTAGTCCCTGTTTCGAGTTACAAATATTAGCAACCGAACCGGTATCAAATACCCAGGTACTACTACGAGCATTAGTAAGGTACACATCAATAACATGTATATCACATATACCTTTGTTCATCTTGCCATCCTTCTTATCCGCCAAATACTTGGGGCAGTTCCGCTTCCAGTGTCCAGTCCCCTTGCAGTAGAAGCACTCAGTTTCAGGCTTGGCTCCAGATTTGGGTTTCTTCGTTGAAGTAGCAACTGACTTGCTATTCTTTTTGAAGTTCCCTTTCTTTCCCTTGCCCTTTTTTCTTGAAACTAGTGGTCTTGTTAACCATCAACACTTGATGCTCCTTTTTGATTTCTACCTCCGCAGCTTTGAGCATAGCGAAGAGCTCGGGAATTGTCTTTTGCATCCCTTGCATGTTATAGTTCATCACGAAGCCTTTATAGATTGGTGGCAGTGATTGAAGAACTCTATCAATAACACTATCCTCGTCAACATTGCAACCAAGTTGAGTCATATGATTGTAGTACCCAGACATTCTGAGCAAGTGTTCACTGATAGAACTATTCTCCTCCATTTTGCAGCTGTAGAACTTATTGGAAATCTCATATTTCTCAATTCGGGCATTTGCTTGAAATATTAACTTCAACTCCTGGAACATTTCATATGCTCCATGACGTTCAAAACGTCGTTGAAGTCCCGGTTCTAAGCCGTAAAGCATGGCACACTGAACTATCGTGTAGTCATCAGACCGCGACTGCCAGACGTTCAAAGCGTCTGCATCAGCGGAAGGGGGCTTGTCACCTAGCGGTGCTTCAAGGACATAATTCTTCTGTGCAGCAATGAGGATAATCCTCAGGTTACGGACCCAGTCCGTGTAATTGCTACCATCATCTTTCAACTTAGCTTTCTCTAGGAATGCATTAAAACTCAAAGGAACGGTAGCACGGGCCATTGATCTACAACGACATAGATATGCAAAACTATCAGGACTAAGTTCATGATAAATTAAAGTTCAATTTAATCATATTAATTTAAAGAACTCCCACTTAGATAGACATCCCTCTGGTCATCTAAATGATCACGTGATCCAAATCAACTAAACCATGTCCGATCATCACGTGAGATGGATTAGTTTTCAATGGTGAACATCTTATTTTGATCATATCTACTATATGATTCACGCTTGACCTTTCGGTCTCCAGTGTTCCGAGGCCATATCTGTATATGCTAGGCTCGTCAAGTTTAACCCGAGTATTCTGTGTGTGCAAAACTGGCTTACACCCGTTGTATTTGAACGTAGAGCTTATCACACCCGATCATCACGTGGTGTCTCGGCACGACGAACTTTCGCAACGGTGCATACTCAGGGACAACACTTATACCTTCAAATATAGTAAGGGATCATCTTATAATGCTACCGTCGTTCTAAGCAAAATAAGAAGCATAATAAGATAAACATCACATGCAATCAAAATATGGGACATGATATGGCCATTATCATCTTGTGCTTTTGATCTCCATCTTCAAAGCACCGTCATGATCACCTTCGTCACCGGCTTGACACCTTGATCTTCATCGTAGCATCGTTGTCGTCTCGCCAACTATTGCTTCGACGACTATCGCTACCGCTTAGTGATAAAGTAAAGCAATTACATGGCGATTGCATTTCATACAATAAAGCGACAACCATATGGCTCCTGCCAGTTGCCGATAACTTTACAAAACATGATCATCTCATACAAAACCGTATAACTCATCATGTCTTGACCATATCACATCACAACATGCCCTGCAAAAACAAGTTAGACATCCTCTACTTTGTTTGTTGCAAGTTTTACGTGGCTGCTACGGGCTTTAGCAAGAACCGTTCTTACCTACGCATACAAAACCACAACGATGTTTCGTCAAGTATGTGCTGTTTTAACCTTCACAAGGACCGGGCGTAGCCACACTTGATTCAGCTAAAGTGAGAGAGACAGACACCCGCCAGTCACCTTTAAGCAACGAGTGCTCGTAACAGTGAAACCAGTCTCGCGTAAGCGTACGCGTAATGTCGGTCCGGGCCGCTTCATCTCACAATACCGCCGAAGCAAAGTATGACATGCTGGTAAGCAGTATGACTAGTATCGCCCACAACTCATTGTGTTCTACTCGTGCATATCATCTACGCATAGACCTGGCTCTGATGCCACTGTTGGGGAACGTAGTATTTTAAAATTTTCCTACGATCACGCAAGATCTATCTACCAGATGCATAGCAATGAGAGGGGAGAGTGTGTCTACGTACCCTCGTAGACCGGGAGCGGAAGCGTCAAGTGACGCGGTTGATGTTATCGAACTTCTTCGCGATCCAACCGATCAAGCACCGAACGTACGGCACCTCCGCGTTCAGCACACGTTCAGCTTGATGACGTCCCACGAGCTCTTGATCCAGTTGAGCTTCACGGGAGAGTTTTGTCAGCACGACGGCGTGGTGACGGATATGATGTGTTCACCAGCGCAGGGCTTCGCCTAAGCTCCGCGACGGTACGACCGAGGTGTGATTCTGTGGAGGGGGGCACCGCACACGGCTAAAACAATTCAACTTGTGTGTCTTTGGGTGCCCCCCTGCCCCCGTATATAAAGGAGCAGGGGAGGGAGGCCGGCCGGCCCTTCCTGGTGCGGCTAGAGAGGGAGTCCTACTAGGAATAGGATTGCAATCCTATTCCTAGTAGGATTCACCGAAAGGAAGAAGGGGGAAAGGAATAGGAGAGGTGGCGCCCCCCCAATCCTAGTCCAACTAGGAATGCTAGGTGGGGGGCGCCGGCCAGCCCTATGGGCTGCCTCTCTCTTTCCCTTTAGGCCCACTATGGACCATCCCCTCTCGTAGGGGGTTCCGGTAACCCCCTCCGGCATTCCCGATAAATCCGAAACTTTTCCGGTATACTTCCGGTGTCCGAATATAGCCGTCCAATATATCAATCTTTATGTCTCGGACATTCCGAGACTCCTCGTCATGTCCGTGATCTCATCCGGGACTCCGAACTACCTTCGGTACATCAATACTCAAAAACTCATAATACCGATCGTCATCAAACGTTAAGCGTGCGGACCCTACGGGTTCGAGAACTATGTAGACATGACCGAGACTCATCTCCGGTCAATAACCAATAGCGGAACCTGGATGTTCATATTGGCTCCTACATATTCTACGAAGATCTTTTATCGGTCAGAACCGCATAACAACATACGTTGTTCCTTTTGTCATCGGTATGTTACTTGCCCGAGATTCGATCGTTGGTATCTCCATACCTAGTTCAATCTCGTTACCGGCAAGTCTCTTTACTCGTTCCGTAACACATCATCTCGTGACTAACTCATTAGTCTTTTGCTTGCAAGGCTTATTGTGATGTGTGTTACCGAGAGGGCCCAGAGATACCTCTCCGACACTCGGAGTGACAAATCCTAATCTTGATCTATGCCAACACCATGAATACTTTTGGAGACACCTGTAGAGCATCTTTATGATCACCCAGTTACGTTGTGACGTTTGATAGCACACAAGGTGTTCCTACGGTATTCGGGAGTTGCATAATCTCATAGTCATAGGAACATGTATAAGTCATGAAGAAAGCAATAGCAGTTAAACTAAACGATCATAGTGCTATGCTAACGGATGGGTCTTGTCCATCACATCATTCTCCTAATGATGTGATCCCGTTGATCAAATGACAACTCATGTCTATGGCTAGGAAACATAACCATCTTTGATCAATGAGCTAGTCTAGTAGAGGCATACTAGGGACATACTGTTTTGTCTATGTATCCACACATGTACTAAGTTTCCGGTTAATACAATTCTAGCATGAATAAAAGACATTTATCATGATATAAGGAAATACAAATAACATCTTTATTATTGCCTCTAGGGCATATTTCCTTCAACCATCGCCTCACCATGAGTTGTGAGTAGTTTACCACAGACCTTCGGGTCCATAGTTAGAACCTAGATGGCTTCTTCTCTCTTTTTGGATCTCAATACCAAGTTCACCTCGGTCTTCAAGGAGATCTATTCCATGTAATCTTTTTGCGGTGTGTTTGTCGAGATCCGATGAATTGTGGGTTTAAGATCAAGATTATCTATGAGAAATATTTGGTTCTTTTCTGAATTCTTTTATGTATGATTATAATATCCTTGCAAGTCTCTTCGAATTATTGGTTTGGTTTGGCCTACTAGATCTATATTTCTTGCAATGGGAGAAGTTCTTGGCTTTGGGTTCAATCTTGCGGTGTCCTTTCCCAGTGATAGCAGGGGCAACAAGGCACGTACTGTATTGTTGCATCGAGGATAAAAAAGATGGGGTTTATATCATATTGCTTGAGTTTATCCCTCTACATCATGTCATCTTGCTTAAAGCATTACTCTGTTCTTATGAACTTAATACTCTAGATGCATGCTGGATAGCGGTCGATGTGTGGAGTAATAGTAGTAGACGCAGAATCATTTCGGTCTACTTGTCACGGACGTGATGCCTATATATAATGATAATGCCTAGATATTCTCATAATTATTCGCTTTTCTATCAATTGCTCGACAATAATTTGTTCACCCACCATAGAATTCTGCTATCATGAGAGAAGCCACTAGTGAAACATGTGGCCCCCGAGTCTATTCTCAACATATCAATCTACAATCTACTTTACTTTGCTGTTTTTACTTTCTGTTCTTATATCCAAAAATACCAAAAATATCTAACTATCCTATCTATCAGATCTCACTTCCGTAAGTGACCGTAAAGGGATTGACAACCCCTTATCGCATTGGCTGTGAAGTTCTTATTTGTTTGTGCATGTGCGAGGGACTCGCGCGTGGTCTCCTACTGGATTGATACCTTGGTTCTCAAAAACTGAGGGAAGTACTTACGCTACTGTGTTGCATCACCCTTTCCTCTTCGAGGGAATACAACGCAAGCTCGAGAAGTAGCATTTATATATCCACCGGAGGAGGCCTAGGGTTACAAAGATTACTTGGAAAGCAAGGAATCATTACACCTGAACATCTATCCTACCTTTCTACATACACAGGAGTCCTAACCGGACACAGGGGATGTCTATTTATCTCCATCTTCACGGCCCATCTGTCCGGCCCAGCTTCGGTAGACCGGACACTCGTGGACCCCCAAATCCAGGACTCCCTCACGTATCAAGCATCCCCAAGCTTAATTCCTGCCCGTCCTCGAGTAGGTAAATGATAAAATGGAAATTTTTATGTGGAATGCTACCTAACATATTTATCAATGTAATTCTTCTTTATTGTGGCATAAATGTTCAGATCCATAAGACTCAAAATAAAAGTTTATCAATATCAAAACAGTAATACTTCAAGCATACCAAAATCAATCTATGAAGTTTTCAAAAATAACATGGCTAAAGAAAGTTAACCCTACAAAATCATATAGTCTTTTATGCTCCCTTTTCTTAACACAAGATACCCCTCATGCCCATCCCGATGTCAGCCAAGCAATTGTTTTCATACTTTACCTTTTCAAACCTTTTCAACTCTTCACGCAATACATGAGTGTGAGCCATGGACATAGCACTATGGGTGGAATGGTAATAGACAAAAGGAGGGAGACAGTCTCACATCGACTAGGCAAATCAACGGACTATGGAGATGTCCATCAACCGATATCAATGTGAGGGAGTAGGGATTGCCATGTAACAGATGCACTACATCTATAAGTGTATAACGAAAATTCCCACTAGTATATGAAAGTGATAACATAGGAGACTCTCTATCATGAAGAATATGGTGCTATTATGAAGCACAAGTGTGGAAAACGATAGTAACATTGTCCCTTCTCTCTTTTTCTCTCCTTTTTTTATTTTGGGCTCTTTGGCCTCTCTTTTTTGGTTGGCTTCTTTGGCCTCTTTTGTTTATTTGGGCTTCATTGGCCTATTTTATTTTGATAAAATCACATGGGACAATGTTCTAATAATGATGATCATCACACTTTTATTTACTTACAACTTGATATTACAACTCGATATTAGAACAAAGATATGACTCTATATGAATGCCTCCGGCGGTGTACCAGGATGTGCAATGACCAAGAGTGACATGTATGAAAATATGAACGGTGGCCTTGCCACACATATGTGTCAACTACATGATCATGCAAAGCAATATGACAATGATGATGTGTGTCATAATAAACAAAACAGTGGAGTTACATGGCAATATATCTCAGAAAGGCTACGGAAATACCATAATAGGTAGGTATGTTGGCTATTTTGAGGAAGGTATAATGAGGGTTTTATGCACCGGCGAAAGTTGCGCGGTACTAGAGTGGCTAACGAGGTGGAAGGGTGAGAGTGTGTATAATCCATGGACTCAACATTAGTCATAAAAAATTCACATACTTATTGCAAAAAGTCTATTAGCCCTCGAAGCAAAGTACTACGAAGCATGCTCCTAGGGGGGAGGTTGGTAGGAGTTCACCATCGCACGCCGTCGACCTTCACGCAAAGATAAACAATCAAGATACAATGTGCTCCAATTTGGTTACATAGTTAGGAGACCATATGTGCATGCTACGGGAATCACAAACCTTAACACAATTATTTCTTTAACCTCATAAACTACCACTAGCATGACTCTAATATTACCATCTTAACATCTCAAAACAATTACAAGGATTCAAACTTTTCCTACATCCAATGCTCTATATGAAAGTTTTTATTATATCTCCCTTGGATGCCCATCATATTAGGACTAAATTCAAAACCCAAGAAAATTACCATGCTGTCTAGAGACTCTCAAAATAATATAAGTGAAGCATGAGAGTTCATCAATTTCTATAAATAAAACTACCACCATGCTTTAAAAATATATAAGTGAAGCACTAGAGCAACTGACAAACTAGTCCAAAAAGATATAAGTGAAGATCAATGAGTAGTCAAATAATTAACTAACTATGAGAAGACTGTAATGCCCAGGATGGAGTTATACCTCCTACGTGTCGAGGCACGACTTAAAGGCATAAGTCCATCCTAGAATGATCTCAAGTTTGGTAATCTTTGCACAACTCATGTAAAAGAGGGATAGTAAACTGAAAATAGTTGGCTTACACTCGCCACGTCACAGAATTACAGTACAAGTCTCAAACATCATACAATAAGAACACTACAACCCTCTAAGGGCAAAAGCCAAATGTCAAAGTACCAAACTCAGATAAATAAACCACAGGCGGGTCGAATCCTAGTAAGAGACTCCACTACTGATCGTCCGGGTTGCGCACGTAGTACCGACTACGCTCCTCGTCGTACTCCCAATCCAGCTCGGTGCCATCACCTGGATAGCTCACAGCTGGACCTGCATCTGGTGTGTGAAGTAACTGTGAGCCACAGAGGACTCAGCAATCCCGTTCCCGGGTAACAGAACTATCAAAGCCTTTGGGTGAGGAAAGGCTGAAGAAAGAACAAGTCTGCAGCAGCAACTAGCATCTAGCTTACGCAAGTGAGAGCGAGAAGAGAAGGCATCGGCGAGAAGTGATCACGAAGTGATCCTAGCTACAAGCTCACAAACATAACCCCTCCGTGTTCAACTCCCGAATCCCTATTCGGAAATTGACAGTCACGGAACACACGCTGGTAGTGTATTAGTATCATAGTGTCAAGTTATCTACAACCGGAATTAACAAGCTCCCATCTGCCACATAACCGCGGGCACGGCTTTCGAAAGTTCAAACCCTGCAGGGGTGTTCCAACTTGACCCATTACAAGCCCACGATCCGCGGAGTCGCAACTCCAAAGTGGGAAGACCCGAGTATCCTCGGAATCCCGTGCTCAAGATATACCGAGCCAAGGTAAGGCTAATCCAGCAAATCCTCCCGGCGTGCCGACACCCTGATAGTAGCCGCGCGTATCTCGTCTCAGGCCACGACCGGATGGGTGAAGCTACGGGTGTATGCCAGATACCTCGGGTTGCCCCAAGGCGGCCCTGCAGGACCCCCGTTTTCGGACCAACACTCATGTGGAGCACTGGCCCGGGGTTGTTGATTAAGAAAGAGGGTTAATTACTCCCTATGCATGTTTAGTTTGTTATAGGCAAATAGTACCAATGTTGGGATTTGCTGGAAAAGACTTAGCACTTAGCGGTTTATCGAGGGGGTCCCATACACCACAACCGTGTTAGGAACGCATAATCAAGGAACATAAAACCGGCTTATACGGATCCTAACGGCATGAGTGGAACAAAACACCAAGCAAAAGGCTTAGCCTTCCACCCTTGCCAATATATAGATGATTTCATTTTAAGCATTTATATAGTGTGATATAACCCAACCAAACTTCAACATGGAGCAAGCATCTTCACTTCACCTGCAACTAGCAACGCTATAAGAAGGGCTGAGCGAAGCGTACTTAGCCAAGCAACGGTTTGCATAGGTAGGGTGGTTAAACATGGCAATTGGTTACAAGTAGGAGGCTGACAAGAAGAACATGGGCATCGAGGCAAAACTATAGATCGAGACTACTAGCAATAGGCAAAGATAGTAATGTTATCGGGGTTCGGTCATCTTGCCTGAAGAGAAGTCGTTCGGATCGTAAGAAGGGTCCTCGTGCTCAACCTCGTTGGAAACCTCGTGCTCAACTTCGTACCCGGTCTCAGCTTCCGGCTCTAAACAAAACAATCACACCAAGCACCAATCAACAAGACGCAATGCGCACTCGAAAAACATGAATGCATGATGGATGCACTAAGGATGCACACGTAGCACGGAAAACATCACTCAAGCAAAACACCTCAAATCAAGATAACAATCTGATATTATTAATCTACACAGAAAATCACCCAAGTTTGATATAAGAATCGCTGAAATCGGAGTTACGGGCTAAAAGTTATGCCCGAAACAAGATTTGAGCGAAAGCTGAAAATTACAGCAACATAGCATCTTGGGAGCTCAAAATAATTAAGCTACAGCACCCAAAAAGCATGGCAAATGACATGAACACAAACTAGACATATAGTACAGCAATTAGGTCCAAAGTGCACCCCCAACGGAGTCACGGATCAATAGCAATGATCTTGGACATATTGAACTTTGCAATAAAATTCTGGCAGAAGAATTTTATTGAAACTTTAGAGCAAAAGATAAACATGCTACAGCCACTCAAATGGACATGTGAGGACATGGATGGAAAGACAACAATATATACTACAAGGAACAATCAAAATCCACCCCAAAACTATCATGCTTTGTCCTACAACATCACACGAACATGGCATCGGAACGTTACAGATTTCAGACTTAGTGAAAAATCACGAAGTCCCAAAACAGCAACAACATCATAACATGAAAAAGAGCATGTTTAAGTCACCTCGAAACTAAACATGGCAAAGGGTAAGCACCTCATCAAAGTGCATATGAAGGTGATCCCGAAACACACAAGCATGCATCAAAGAGGTAAACACAATGATTACAACGAGCTCAACAAGATGGCATTTCATAACAAGTGAAAACACAACATATGAACATGGCACTTTGCAAAGATGATAACAAGGCAATAATAAATCTACCATGCAACCTATCACAAGCAACACGTAGTTCGTGGCAAGACGAACACGTGGACATGTCATTTGCATCGTTTGGACAAACGAGCTAAAAGTTATCACATGTCAAAGGTGGCATGAAAATAACACATAACAGCAGTTTATAACATGATGCACTCTTGCAACAGCAAAACAAGCCCCTAGATGACATCTAACATGCATGACAACAACAGGTAAAACGTAGAGGACATCTCTACGAACATCTGGACATGCTACACGCGCAAAACGGAGCAACAGGCACAAAGTTACAGCAGGTCAAAGTTTGCATCTCAGAACAGTTAAACAGGGACTTAGAGGAAATTAGGGTACCTCTCCAGATCAGATCTGGAGGAACAGGAAAAAAAAACGGAGCCGGCCGGCGCGTGCGGATCTGGCCCACGGCGGAGGAACTGGGCCCGGCGCGGCGGCGGAATGCGGCGGCCCGGCGGCTTGCGGCTTGCGGCCCAAACTGGCGAGGCCCAGCCGGGCGGCGCGGCTGGCGCGGCGGCTGTACGCGAGGAAGGCCCAGGCCCAGGGCGGAGCGGGAGGCCTGGGGAGCGGCCCGGCCTGGCGCGCTGACGGAGGCCCCGGTGGGGCGGCGCGGACGAGCGGCGCCTGGGCCGCGGAGGGGAGGCGGCGACCCAGCTGCGACCGAAGCGGGGCGACGGGAGGAGGCGAAGCGAGGACCTGGCGACGGTGTACGGGCCGCCCGATGCGACGAAGCGGGGGACCGAAGCGATGCGGTACGATGCGGTCGCCTGGTGCGGGCCGAGCCCAGGTGGCCGTTGCGGTGAAGTGGGGACCGAAGCGACCGGCGGCTCGATCTGGCGACCCAAGTGGCGACGTAGCAGGCCGCTGCGGTCGTCTGGCGCGGCGACGAAGGGACCTGGCGGGGCGCTGAGGCGTTGACCTCGCCCAGATCGAGGTATTCTTCGGGATCCAGAAGAATAGTGGATTGGATCTGAGAAAAAGGGAAAAAAAAGAAAGTGGAGAAGGGGGAAGAAGAAGGGGATGCCCAAATAGACTAGGGGGGTCTATATGTAGCAGTTTTTAGGGTTAGGAGGGAGTTTAGGGGCGCTAGGAGCCCTCCGATCGCGATCCGACGGATCCGATCGCGGGGATAGTTTTAAAGGGCCTAGACGGAGATAAAAGAATGCAACAGGGGTGTTTCTGGGACACGAAGTGAAGGCACTTCGGACCCACACGGACAACGGATGGTAAAGTCCACGGAATCCAAACGAGACGAGATTTGAGAGGCGGGTTGCACACAACAAAACAACAACACACAACACAACCTCGCGGCACACCGGTAACGTAAAACGCCCGAACAACAAAGTAGGCCTACGGGACGTCACGGACACGTGAGGGAGCTCCGGAACGCGAAACGGACAACGGGAAGAAACACGACGAACCGGATGCACCCCACAACACAAATGCAATGCAATGCACATGTCTACATGATATGAATGAAAGCCACACACTCACACAACAAAACGACGAAAGCCCGAAAGACAAAGAACCCGAAATGGAAATAGATGAAGCCGGAGATATATTATATACCCAAAAGGGAAAGTATTACATCCGGGGCATTACAAACTCTCCTCTACTACAAAAAGATCTCGTCCCGAGATCTAGGACTGGAAAAAGGAAGGGTACTCGGAACGAAGATGATCTTCTCGTTCCCAGGTAGCTTCTCGGTCTGTGTGATGTGACCACTTGACTTTCAGAAACTTGATGGACTTTTTGCGAGTCTTGCGTTCGGTTTCTTCGAGAATTGCAACTGGATGCTCTCGGTAGGAAAGGTCTTGTTGAAGATCAATCTCCTCAAACGGAATCATGCGCTCAGGTGCCTTGAAGCATTTGCGAAGTTGAGACACATGGAAGACATCATGAACATTTGCAAAGTTGGAAGGGAGCTCGAGCTGATAGGCTAGATCGCCTCTTTTGCCAAGAATCTTGAAAGGCCCGACGTATCTAGGAGCAAGTTTCCCTTTGATACCGAATCTTTGGGTTCCTTTCATCGGAGAAACTCGGAGATAGACATGATCACCGATGTCAAAAGCCAAATCACGATGCTTTCCGTCATAGTAGCTCTTCTGACGCGACTGAGCGGCCTTGAGATTCTCACGTATGACTTTGCACATTTCTTCGGCTTCAGAGATCAATTCATTGCCAAGGAGTTGGCGTTCACCTGTTTCAGACCAGTTGAGAGGGGTACGGCACTTTCTGCCATAGAGAATTTCAAACGGTGCTTTGCCTGCACTTGCTTGAAAGCTGTTGTTGTAAGAGAACTCGGCAAATGGAAGGCAGTCTTCCCATTTCATGCCGAAGGAGATGACACAGGCTCTGAGCATATCTTCTAGAATTTGATTCACACGCTCGACTTGACCACTCGTCTGAGGGTGAAAGGCAGTGCTGAACCTGATCTTCGTGCCCATGGCGGACTGAAAGGAGTCCCAGAACCTTGATGTGAACAAGCTGCCACGGTCTGAGGATATCACTTGAGGAATGCCATGTAGGGACACAATTCTGGAAGTGTACAGCTCTGCAAGTTGAGCTGCATTGATTGATTCTTTGACTGGAAGAAAGTGAGCGACTTTGGTAAGCTTGTCAATCACCACAAAGATAGCATCATTGCCTCGCTTGGATTTTGGAAAGCCAGTGACGAAGTCCATTTCAATGTGGTCGAACTTCCACTCGGGAATAGGAAGAGGTTGGAGAAGACCGGCTGGACGTTGATGTTCTGCTTTAACTCTTCTGCATACATCACATTCATTCACGAATTGGGCAATTTCCCTTTTCATGCGTGTCCACCAGTAAGACTGCTTGAGATCTTGGTACATCTTGGAACTGCCAGGATGAATGGAAAGGAGAGAATCATGAGCTTCTTCCATTATGAGCTTCCTGAGATCACCTTTGGGAACAACGAGTCTGTCCTCGAAGAACAAGGTATCTCTCTCATCAACACGGAAGCACTTGTATTTTGGAGTGCCCTTTGCAATCCCATGTTTCACCTTCTTCACCATTGTATCACTGAGCTGGGCCTCACGGACTTGATCTTCCAAGGTAGGAGCAATTTGGAGATTTGCAAGAAAACCCTGCGGAACAACCTGGAGGTTGAGCTTCCTGAATGCTTCACAAAGCTCAGGCTGATATGGCTTGATAAGAAGGCTGTTGCAATATGCTTTTCTGCTCAAAGCATCTGCAATCACATTTGCCTTGCCTGGAGTGTACTCAATGCTCGGGTTGTACTCTTGGATCATTTCAACCCAACGAGTCTGGCGGAGGTTCAGATGCGGCTGTGTGAAGATGTACTTCAAGCTCTTGTGATCAGTGAAGATGTCGACCTTTCTGCCCAACAACAGATGTCTCCACGTAATCAGAGCATGTACCACAGCTGCTAGCTCGAGATCATGTGTGGGATAGTTCTTCTCACTGGGCTTGAGCTGCCGAGAAGTATATGCCACAATTTTCTTATCTTGCATAAGCACACCACCAAGGCCTTGAAGAGAAGCGTCACAGAACACTTCATAGGGCTTGGTTTCATCCGGAGGAGTCAGAACTGGAGCAGAAACAAGCTTCTCTTTGAGGGTTTTGAATGCGACTTCACATTCTGGAGACCAAAAGTATTTGACATTCTTCTGAAGGAGGTTGGAAAGAGGCTTGGCAATCTTGGAGAAGTTCTCCACAAACCTTCTGCAATAGCTGGCAAGACCCAGAAAACTGCGGAGCTACTTGACGTTCTGAGGAGTTTCCCAGTTGACAATTGCTTCAACTTTCTCGGGATTAACCGCAATACCGTCAGCTGAGATGATGTGGCCCAGGTACAAAACCTTATCGAGCCAGAACTCGCACTTTGAGAACTTGGCATAGAATTTATGCTCTCGGAGTCGATCAAGAACCAGACGCAAGTGCTTTTCGTGATCTTCTTCATTCTTGGAAAATACCAGAATATCATCCAGATACACAAGCACGAATTCGCCAGTATAGGGGTTGAAGATGTAATGCATCATCCTTGAAAAGGTAGGAGGAGCATTGGCGAGACCGAAGGACATGACGGTATACTCGTATGAACCGTAGCTCGTTCTGAAGGCCGTCTTGGGAATGTCTTCCTCGCGAATGCGAATTTGATGATAGCCCATTCGAAGGTCAAGCTTAGAGAACACTTTTGCTCCTTTGAGCTGCTCAAAGAGTTCGTTGATGTTGGGGAGCGGATACTTGTTCTTAATCGTCTTCTTGTTCAATGGCCGATAGTCAACACAGAGACGCTCCGTGCCATCTTTCTTCTTGACAAATAAGACACCACAGCCCCACGGAGATGTACTCGGTCTGATGAGACCCATACTCTCCTGCTTATCAAGCTGCTTCTTCAATTCCTTCAATTCATCCGGAGAGAGCTTGTAAGGACGCCGGCAAGCAGGTTCGGTGCCCGGCTCGAGTTCAATGACAAACTCCACCTGACGGTGTGGAGGCATGCCTGGAAGATCTTCTGGAAAGACGTCTTGATATTCGTTCACCACTGGAATTTGCTCTATGGCATTAATTTCACCCTTATCATTGAGAGAGAAAAGCCGAATAGTATTATCCCTGGAGGCGAAGATAATCACATCATCATCAGAATGAGTCATCTTGACTTCCTTCTGGGCACAATCAATGTGAGCATCGTGCTGAGAAAGCCAATCCATTCCGAGGATGAGGTCGATGTCAGAATGACCAAGAATCACCGGAGAAGCCAAAAATCGATAATCACCCATGCGAATGGAAACATCCGGAGCAAATATGTTGGAAGTCATACGTCTCCCCGGAGAAATAACTTGCAACTTCTGAGGCAGACTTTGGATGTCAACATTATTCTTGGATGCAAATGGTTGAGACATGAAAGAGCATGATGCACCCGAATCAAATAACACTTTAGCTGGGATAGAGTTCACTGGAAGGTTACCCAAAATGACATCAGAAGAAGCCTCGGCTTGTGCTGCATTCATCAGATTGACCCTCTTGCTGCCTTTGGATCATGCCTGACAATAGCTGAACTCACAGGTGGTGGAGGAGGAAGACGCTTTGGATTCGGACATCTGTTGGCATAATGAACCTTCTGGCCACACTTGTTGCACACCACTTCAGAGAGAGGACGGAAATGAGAGCCACTGGACTTGTAGCCTTGAGACTGAAACTGCTTCTTCTACTGGTTGCTTGGGTTGGGTGGGTGGGAGAAGCCACGACCACTAGAGTTCTTGTTGTTGGAGTTGTTGAAGTTGCTGGAGTTGTTGTATGGAGCTCGAATCACTGGAGGAGGAGGAAGCCAGAATTTCTGTTGTTTCGCAGCCAACTGAGACGATGAGGAAGAGTGAACAGCATCTCGAATTCTCTTCTTAGAAGCCTCCATCTTAAGCTGAGCTGCTTCTTGTTTCAAAGCCATGTTATAGAACTTATCGAATTCGTCTGGCTCGAACAAGGTGAGAGCAAGCTGAAGTTCATCTTTGAGACCTCCACGGAACTGATAGATTTTACTCTTTGCATCAGGAATGTCTTGCTTTGCATAGCGAGCGAGGTTTTGGAACTTGACATTATACTGATAGACTGTCATGGAGCCCTGCTTGAGGTTGTGGAATTGCTCACGCATACCCTCGATAACACTTGTAGGAATGTGATGCGAGCGGAAATCCTTGCAGAAATTCTCCCAAGAGATCACCTGACCCGGCCTTGAGTCTTTGTACTGCTGCCACTAGTCAGCTGCTTGATCTTTCAGTTGGAAGGCTGCAAACTTCACATAGTCATCTTCTTTCACGTTACTGCACTCAAAATGCTTCTTTATGTCGGTCAACCAATCCTCAGCATCAAGAGGGTCGACACAGTAACTGGAAGCTTTAGGATTGTTAGCCAGGAACTGGTTGAGGGTAGCATGGTGCTGCTGGAAGAAGTTGCCTTGGTTCATTGGAACACCCTGATTAGCTTGATTAGCTTGCATAGCTTGCATTTGCTGCATCATCTGCATCATCAACTGAGTGTTCTGAGCTGTAGTCTGCATAATTGCTCTCCAAGCCTCATGCGGAGGAGGAGGTGAAGGAGGACGTTCTGGAACCTCTTCACCCTCTGGGTTGGCATTCGGAACCCTTTTCGGAGCCATCCTGTAAGAGATGACCACGAATCAGCAATTGATTTACAAAAGGAATAAGCTGAATCAATGGAATGAATTGCAACAAGTCTTCACAATAATCATTCGAACAATAAGAACGAATGAAATCATCCGAACAAGAGGAACGAATGAATTTCTCAGTTAATGGGTAACATCAATCTTCACGAGAAGCCACATAGGGATCAAAAGGATAAAATAATAAAACAACAAGGTACGGAAAGGAACAAACACAAGAGAGGAGTTTCGTTCTAACATCTTTGTGCTGAAAGCATATGAACGCGTTACGAAAAGGTTTTGCAATCCCCGGATCAGCATAGCCAAGGACCCTTTAAGATGCAACTCCTGATAGTAACCTCGGCCATATAACCCCTTCACTCAATGTCGAACCCCGAACTCACTAACCTGCATTCGTTGGAAGAATGCCTACGATCTACTGGATAAAACCCACCTATAGTTTTCCGAAAGATTCCAGTTATGCAATCAGGTGTTGGGGATACACGGGAAGCACCGCGCAATCAACTCTAACCTACATCCAGGTGTATCCATCCTTCAACACATAACCAGTCTTTCTCGGAAACTGTGTACCTCGGACCTTCGAAAAGCATCCACTATAACAAGCTATGGCAATACTCCCGAACTACCTCCCCAGTACTGGGTGATGTCGGGGTTATCTTGCCACTGGCCGTATAGGGGAGATTTTCGATGTCGGCCGTCTTAAGTATTTAGTACTGCCGCGATATGCTTGTTACAATGATACCCCGAAGCTCAACTCCTCGGTAACAGGAGGCATCGGGAACAATATCCTTGTCACAAGAACATCGAAACAATCCCAGAATACTCGCGGGATTCCTAAAAAAAAATTGTGCAAATTTTGAAGATAGGAGAGACAAGAGTAGACGTCAGGAGTCCTCACCAGAGAGAAAGGGGATGGGAAGCAAAGAAATCCCACTCTCCGATATAATATAGGACTCAAAAAGTTTTCAGTGTGTGCCTAGACTCAACCGTCAACGGTTCGATCAAACAGTGGGGGCTCCTAAGTCGGAGAAGGCTCTGAATACCAACTTGTAATGCCCAGGATGGAGTTATACCTCCTACGTGTCGAGGCACGACTTAAAGGCATAAGTCCATCCTAGAATGATCTCAAGTTTGGTAATCTTTGCACAACTCATGTAAAAGAGGGATAGTAAACTGAAAATAGTTGGCTTACACTCGCCACGTCACAGAATTACAGTACAAGTCTCAAACATCATACAATAAGAACACTACAACCCTCTAAGGGCAAAAGCCAAATGTCAAAGTACCAAACTCAGATAAATAAACCACAGGCGGATCGAATCCTAGTAAGAGACTCCACTACTGATCGTCCAGGTAGCGCACGTAGTACCGACTATGCTCCTCGTCGTACTCCCAATCCAGCTCGGTGCCATCACCTGGATAGCTCACAGCTGGACCTGCATCTGGTGTGTGAAGTAACTATGAGCCACAGAGGACTCAGCAATCCCGTTCCCGGGTAACAGAACTATCAAAGCCTTTGGGTGAGGAAAGGCTGAAGAAAGAACAAGTCTGCAGCAGCAACTAGCATCTAGCTTACGCAAGTGAGAGCGAGAAGAGAAGGCATGGCGAGAAGTGATCACGAAGTGATCCTAGCTACAAGCTCACAAACATAACCCCTCCGTGTTCAACTCCCGAATCCCTATTCGGAAATTGACAGTCACGGAACACACGCTGGTAGTGTATTAGTATCATAGTGTCAAGTTATCTACAACCGGAATTAACAAGCTCCCATCTGCCACATAACCGCGGGCACGGCTTTCGAAAGTTCAAACCCTGCAGGGGTGTTCCAACTTGACCCATTACAAGCCCACGATCCGCGGAGTCGCAACTCCAAAGTGGGAAGACCCGAGTATCCTCGGAATCCCGTGCTCAAGATATACCGAGCCAAGGTAAGGCTAATCCAGCAAATCCTCCCGGCGTGCCGACACCCTGATAGTAGCCGCGCGTATCTCGTCTCAGGCCACGACCGGATGGGTGAAGCTACGGGTGTATGCCAGATACCTCGGGTTGCCCCAAGGCGGCCCTGCAGGACCCCCGTTTCGGACCAACACTCATGTGGAGCACTGGCCCGGAGTTGTTGATTAAGAAAGAGGGTTAATTACTCCCTATGCATGTTTAGTTTGTTATAGGCAAATAGTACCAATGTTGGGATTTGCTGGAAAAGACTTAGCACTTAGCGGTTTATCGAGGGGGTCCCATACACCCCAACCGTGTTAGGAACGCATAATCAAGGAACATAAAACCGGCTTATACGGATCCTAACGGCATGAGTGGAACAAAACACCAAGCAAAAGGCTTAGCCTTCCACCCTTGCCAATATATAGATGATTTCATTTTAAGCATTTATATAGTGTGATATAACCCAACCAAACTTCAACATGGAGCAAGCATCTTCACTTCACCTGCAACTAGCAACGCTATAAGAAGGGCTGAGCGAAGCGTACTTAGCCAAGCAACGGTTTGCATAGGTAGGGTGGTTAAACATGGCAATTGGTTACAAGTAGGAGGCTGACAAGAAGAACATGGGCATCGAGGCAAAACTATAGATCGAGACTACTAGCAATAGGCAAAGATAGTAATGTTATCGGGGTTCGGTCATCTTGCCTGAAGAGAAGTCGTTCGGATCGTAAGAAGGGTCCTCGTGCTCAACCTCGTTGGAAACCTCGTGCTCAACTTCGTACCCGGTCTCAGCTTCCGGCTCTAAACAAAACAATCACACCAAGCACCAATCAACAAGACGCAATGCGCACTCGAAAAACATGAATGCATGATGGATGCACTAAGGATGCACACGGAGCACGGAAAACATCACTCAAGCAAAACACCTCAAATCAAGATAACAATCTGATATTATTAATCTACACAGAAAATCACCCAAGTTTGATATAAGAATCGCTGAAATCGGAGTTACGGGCTAAAAGTTATGCCCGAAACAAGATTTGAGCGAAAGCTGAAAATTACAGCAACATAGCATCTTGGGAGCTCAAAATAATTAAGCTACAGCACCCAAAAAGCATGGCAAAGGACATGAACACAAACTAGACATATAGTACAGCAAGACGAACACGTGGACATGTCATTTGCATCGTTTGGACAAACGAGCTAAAAGTTATCACATGTCAAAGGTGGCATGAAAATAACACATAACAGCAGTTTATAACATGATGCACTCTTGCAACAGCAAAACAAGCCCCTAGATGACATCTAACATGCATGACAACAACAGGTAAAACGTAGAGGACATCTCCACGAACATCTGGACATGCTACACGCGCAAAACGGAGCAACAGGCACAAAGTTACAGCAGGTCAAAGTTTGCATCTCAGAACAGTTAAACAGGGACTTAGAGGAAATTAGGGTACCTCTCCAGATCAGATCTGGAGGAACAGGAAAAAAAAACGGAGCGGGCCGGCGCGTGCGGATCTGGCCCACGGCGGAGGAACTGGGCCCGGCGCGGCGGCGGAATGCGGCGGCCCGGCGGCTTGCGGCTTGCGGCCCAAACTGGCGAGGCCCAGCCGGGCGGCGCGGCTGGCGCGGCGGCTATACGCGAGGAAGGCCCAGGCCCAGGGCGGAGCGGGAGGCCTGGGGAGCGGCCCGGCCTGGCGCGCTGACGGAGGCCCCGGTGGGGCGGCGCGGACGAGCGGCGCCTGGGCCGCGGAGGGGAGGCGGCGGCCCAGCTGCGACCGAAGCGGGGCGACGGGAGGAGGCGAAGCGAGGACCTGGCGACGGTGTACGGGCCGCCCGATGCGACGAAGCGGGGGACCGAAGCGATGCGGTACGGTGCGGTCGCCTGGTGCGGGCCGAGCCCAGGTGGCCGTTGCGGTGAAGTGGGGACCGAAGCGACCGGCGGCTCGATCTGGCGACCCAAGTGGCGACGTAGCAGGCCGCTGCGGTCGTCTGGCGCGGCGACGAAGGGACCTGGCGGGGCGCTGAGGCGTTGACCTCGCCCAGATCGAGGTATTCTTCGGGATCCAGAAGAATAGTGGATTGGATCTGAGAAAAAGGGAAAAAAAATAAAGTGGAGAAGGGGGAAGAAGAAGGGGATGCCCAAATAGACTAGGGGGTCTATATGTAGCAGTTTTTAGGGTTAGGAGGGAGTTTAGGGGCGCTAGGAGCCCTCCGATCGCGATCCGACGGATCCGATCGCGGGGATAGTTTTAAAGGGCCTAGACGGAGATAAAAGAATGCAACAGGGGTGTTTCTGGGACACGAAGTGAAGGCACTTCGGACCCACACGGACAACGGATGGAAAAGTCCACGGAGTCCAAACGAGACGAGATTTGAGAGGCGGGTTGCACACAACAAAACAACAACACACAACACAACCTCGCGGCACACCGGTAACGTAAAACGCCCGAACAACAAAGTAGGCCTACGGGACGTCACGGACACGTGAGGGAGCTCCGGAACGCGAAACGGACAACGGGAAGAAACACGACGAACCGGATGCAACCCACAACACAAATGCAATGCAATGCACATGTCTACATGATATGAATGAAAGCCACACACTCACACAACAAAACGACGAAAGCCCGAAAGACAAAGAACCCGAAATGGAAATAGATGAAGCCGGAGATATATTATATACCCAAAAGGGAAAGTATTACATCCGGGGCATTACAAAGACCCTCTCTCATTTAAGAATTTCAGATCTTAAGTACTTTCTTTAAACAACAAGCAAAACAAAATAAAATGACATTGCAAGTATAACACATATCATGTGAAGAAGAAAAGACTTAGGTTCAACCAATACTAACCAATAATTGTTGATGAAGAAAGGCGGGATGCCTACCGGGCACCCCAAGCTCAGATGCTTGAGACTTCTTGAAGTATTAATTAGGGATGCCTTGGGCATCCCCAAGCTTTAGCTTTTTTGTCTCCTTAATTCCTCTCATGTCGTGGTTGCCTTAAATCTCAAAAACTTCATCCACACAAAACTCAACAAGAACTCGTGAGATAAGTTAGTATAAATCAACTCAAAACCTTAACATTCCATACTGTAGAAAATCACTAAAATTATAATTCAACATTGCATACTAAATGCCTCTGCATATTTAATACTCTTTTCCTCAAATAAAATAATTAAACATGCAAACATATGGAAACAATGCAAATATAACAGCAATCTGTCTAAACATGACAGTCTGTAAAGAGTGGAATTGTTATCATACTTCCCTAGCTCTAAAAATTCTTAAAAATTATCACGTTACAGATAACTTATTCATGTTAACTCTGTAAAAATTTAAAGAATTTATCATGTTCTGATTATCCAGAAGAATCCAAACAATGATAGAAAAGTTTCTGTTTTCAAACAGCAACATAAATACTTGCAAAATAAGCATGGTAAAGGCTATACTTGTCTTTTTTATTGAAACAAAAGATACTAAAACTTATTCTAAATAACAACAAGCAAAACTAAACAAAAGAAAATGACTCTCCAAGCAAAACTCATATCATGTGGTGAATAAAAATATAGCTCAAGTAAAGTTACTGATAGACGAAGATGAAAGAGGGGATGCCTTCCCGGGGCATTCCCAAGCTTAGGCTCTTGGTTGTCCTTGAATATTACCTTGGGGTGCCTTGGGCATCCCCAAGCTTAGACTCTTGTCACTCCTTATTCCATAGTCCATCAAATCCTTACCCAAAACTTGAAAACTTCACAACACAAAACTCAACAGAAAATCTTATGAGCTCCGTTATTATAAGAAAGCAAATCACCACTTAGGTACTGTTGTGAACTCATTCTAAATTCATATTGGTGTTATATCTACTGTATTCCAACTTCTCCGTGGTTCCATACCCTCTGATACTACTTATGGATTCATCAAAATAAGCAAACAACACATAGAAAACAGAATCTGTCAAAAACAGAATAATCTGTAGCAATCTGAAAACTTCGCATACTTCTGGAACTCTAAAAATTCTAAAAAATTAGGACAATGTAGACAATTTGTATATGAATCATGTGTAAAAATTTCAGCTAATTATCATGTTCCAGTGATTTATTGAATTTTATGCACTGGACACAAAACTTTCTGTTTTTGCACAGAATCAAATCAACTATCATCAACACTATCCCAAAGGCTTTACTTGGCACTTTATTGGAACAAAAGCTATAAAACATGATTACTACAATAGCTTAATCATGTGAACACACAAAAACAATAGGTATAAATATTGAGTTGTATCCCAACAAGCGCTTTTCTTTAACGTCTTTTTAGCTAGGCATGTTGATTTCAATGATGCTCACATAGAAGTAAAAAATTGAAACACAAAAGGAGCATCATGAATCATATGGCAAGAAAATTTAAGTCTAACCCATTTCCTATGCGTAGGGATTTTGGGAGCAAACAATTTATGGGAGCAAAAATCAACTAGCATAGGAAGGCAAAACAAGCACAACTTCAAGATTTGCAATGCATAGAGAGGAAACATGATATTATTGCAATACCTACAGGCATATGTTCCCCTCTCATAATAATTTTCAGTAGCATCATGAATTAATTCAACAATATAACCATCACATACAACACTCTTTTCATGATGCATAAGCATAAAAAATTTACTACTCTCCACATAAGCAAAAAATTTCTCATTCATAATAGTGGGAGCAAACTCAACAAAATAACTATCATGTGACACTTGATTGGCATAATCAATCTGAGTATTAAAATCAGGATGCCAAGTTTCATGGTTATCATTATTATTTATAGCATACATGTCATCACAATAATCATCATAAATACTCCCTCCGTCCCAAAATAAGTGTCTTGTGAGAGTAGTAAATCATGCCCAAAATCAGGACGGAGGGAGTAGGAAGCATGCTTTCATCATAATAAATTTACTCATCAAAACTTGAGGGACTAAAAATATCATCTTCATCAAACATAGCATCCCCAAGCTTATGGCTTTGCATATCATTAGCATCATGGATATTCAAAGAATTCACACTAACAACATTGAAATCATGCCCATCATTCAAATATTTAGTGCCAAACATTTTATTGCATTCTAAACGGGCCGTGCCGTGCCGGCCAGTGTGCCCACCCTCCAGGCCAGTAAGTGTGCTCACGGGCCGGCCTGGTAGGCCCGGCCCATTTGGCCAGTTTTGTCTCGTTTTGCCATACAAGCCAAAATGCAATTCCAGAATAGCGTAGGGGTCTGACTGAAAACATTGGGAAAAGCAGACGGCCGAGACCCGAGAGGGAGACGTCCCGAATCTCGACGCAACGGTACTCCGGCAGGCACTCAGGAGCGAGCGAGCGATGCAGGCACTAGCACGAGCGGCGCGGGGGCTCTGGCCGGCGGCGGCCGCGGCCGCGGGGAGGGGGAACCGCGGGCAGGTGCAGCCGTCCCGGGGGATCGTGGTGCAGGTGAGGGACGGCAACCTGGAGCGCGCGCTCCAGGTGATGGAGCGCAAGATGCGGTCCAGCGGCATGGAGCGTCTCATCAAGCGCCGGACGGAGCACCACGTCAAGAACTCCGAGAAGCGCGTGCTCGCGCGCAAGGCGCTCATGGCGCGCGTCCGCTCCCAGGAGCTCGGCAAGAGTCTCCGCGACATCCTCATCAAGAAGATCAGGTCAGTGCCACCGCCACTGCCATCCTCCTCCCACCGCTTCCTGCCCCGATTGCGGCTTCTCGTTAACTTTCTAGTGGGCTGTGGTGCTCTCCAAGTGCTCGACGAAATGTTGGTTGCGGCTTTAGTTGCAGGGCCGTGTGAAATTAGGTGCGTTTTGCCAACAAGGATGTGGGTTAGGTTTCGCGCAGCAGATGTTTGATGAAATGCTTGAGTGATTGATTACTGGATCATGACAGCGTCGCTAGGCGTGACAAATAATATGTGCTTACTACTTTATTTAGAACTATATGGGCCGTTGAACAAGAAGAAGATTTTACTAATTGGTAGGGTGAATTAGGCCGGCCTTGGATTAGATATCCACAGACAGTCATATTGGCAATCCTATCACTGATGTTCATTAAATGTGATGGGTATCACAATTCACGAATAGAAAAAATTGGAAGTCAATGATCCACAAACTTACAATCTATCTAGTAAAGGGAATGACAGTTTGGTCATTTTAATCTACAAAAGATTGTTTAACCCTTGAATGTTGGCTTAATTTATAAGTTCACCATTACTTGATCTGAAAATAACTCCATACATGTTGTGTTAGTTGGCAAAGGTATTCAATGTGAAGTACCCTTTCTGTCGGTCCGTTTGCATCAGTGTTGAGCATATGCCATAACCCTCTGATATTTAACTGAAATTCTTAGATTACCTCTATACAAGTCATCTGGTCCGCGCTCTGTTCCAAATTATTCTATAAGTTTGACTAGGTCTATTGATAAATATATCAACATCTACAACACCAAATTAGTTCTGTTAGATTCATCATAAAATATATTACATACGATGTTGTATATATTATCACATTTTCCTATAGGCATGGTCAAATATAGAGAAGATCGACTTAGGACAAAAATCAACTGTCAAGTGCGCACATGTATAATCCCATTTCCTGATGACAGGGGCATACTGAATCTCATAGCGACAACATGTACTTGTATGAGATACGTATAATCCAAATTCTGCTGGGCTTTCATTTTCTCATGTATTTAAAAAATACATGCTAAACATAGTAAACTTAATATCCTGGTAAAAATGAAGAAAAATCTGACCATGTCCTATTTTGTCACTGAGGAGGTTAATTTAAGTTGATGACAAGTGTTAGAAAGTACTTCTCGGAACCATTTTCTGCAATTAATTGCACTAACTGAAAAGACCAGCTGAACTAGTGAGTGCCAACATTCTGCTTAGCTGCAGCCTGATCACTACCTTTGCCTTATGCGACAACATTGCTTCCTGATCAAGCAGTTGGGTCATGGATGATACAATTTGAATTACTACTCCTAGGATTGCTTTGAGGTAGTAAACCGTTTAGATGATATAGCTAGTGCAGCATATATTTGTCGAGTTACTGGATGAACTAACTCTGTGGAGAATCGCAAATGGAAGCGGCAAAGTTTCAAATCTAGGTCGTACTGATAGTAATCAAGCGAACAGGTATGATACAATAATATTATCTGTTCCCTTACGATTGGGTCATTGCATAGTTTCTGGAGTATTGGCATCTGTATTCACGTTATTGTGGTTACTGAATATTTATATCTGATGCATCATCATGGAAAACCTTATGAGACATGTTACTGGACTGATCACACGTTTGAGATAATCAGATAATGCAGGCAAATAATTCATTTACAGACTCATTGATGACAATGTGAGCACACAAGTGCAATCGTTGTACTCCGATGTTGTATATATGTAGTTAGGTTCGTACTAGTCCAGATTGGGGGCACTGTGCTAGCTCCTAATCTATGTAACGTAGTATTGCTTCCAGATACATGCTACTGCATTGGATTGGGCATGAAGGGTAATGGGCAAACTGCTACTGATATAGAAAGTTGAGTATGCTGAGCAGACTGTAAATCTTACAAGGAATACCATTTATGTGATTACAACACCACATCAGAGTGAGAGGTCATTTCATTTAATCTATTTATCTGTCTGTAGAGAAGGAAACAAAAAATATATAATTCCATTTTTGTAGGCGGAGGTACTTGAGGTGTACTGTTTTTGTGATAATGTTTGCACTTTGCGCAAACTATTTGTACAAGTCAAGGATTATGAGTCGAACGACTAGTCTAGACTAGTCGCTCGACTAGTCTATGAGTCGCAAAGTGGTGTCCGACTCCTTTTCTCGTGTAGACTACTTGTACGAGTCGAGCCATGAATCGACTAGTCGACGACTAGTCTGGACTAATCGACTTGTTCGAGTCGAGCGACTCAAAAAAACTGGACATATATATACGATGGCTCATCCCGCAGCTAGAGACCTAATCTTCTTTCCCCTACACGAGTGAATGATATAGACCCTGATTTTCAGCTGGATATAGATCTGGATTGATTTGAGGGCTAAGGCTACAAGATTTCTTTTGCTGGACTGGAACTTGTTGCTTGTGGTGTTGTTGAACCTTTCTTTTGTAATTCAGACCTTGATGTTGGACTATATGTTGAACCTTATGTCGGTCTTGTGAAGTTGTCACACTAAGGTGTTCTGCTATGTTTGCAATTGCATATGGATTATGGAGTTCTGAACTTATTTTTATGCTAGTGCTGTTGTGCTGGACTGTCAGTTCAGTGCTACAGTACCATGTCGACTAGTCCCGCACTAGTCTAGACTAGTCTATGAGTCTCAACCTTGGAATGACTCGTCGACTCTTCGACTCGTAAATGTTGGTACAAGTGCTTGAAGGTGAAAACATTCCCATGATGGAAGTCAATGTACGCTTATAGTGTAGTTTAACAGGTTCTCAAAAGTACATATTCATGGAGCCTAATTCAATATTATATATTTACATCTTGTTGCAAAAACAAACATTGTGGCATTATGCTCCATGAAAACCTTCAGGCAGAAATCAGCACTACGTGTAACTATTGTTGTATGAATCACATCTTTCTATCTGTTTACTGAAGAGCGTTCGCTTTGTGCAGGGGTCAGTAAGGGCATCTCTCAATGGGAAGCATTTCAGCAACATTCGACGGTACTGCAGCAGGGTTACAATGTTATTTCTTCATGGGTGCATCATGTTGAACATGTAATCAATCTTCATGGTGGAATTTAGTAATTGAACTGAATTTTTTTTTCAAACTATATGGATATGTTTAGAGCAGCTTTGATAAATACTCACATGTATGCCAGGAATCTTTTCATTTCATGGATCATACTCCCTCCGTCCGGAAATACTTGTCATCAAAATGAATAAAAGGGAATGTATCTAGATGTATTTTAGTTCTAGATACACCCCTTTTTGTCCATTTTGATGACAAGTATTTCCGGACGGAGGGAGTACACAAGTTTGTGATAAATTATTGAGGAATTTTTATGTTACACCTTAGTAATGTGACTGGTGTCTCTCTCTGCTATGAGGGCATATGCTCTGTGCATAATAATTCAGACCGTGTGTATGGCTGATGGAGCACATACACGTACGTACTCCCTCCGTCCGGAAATACTTGTCATCAAAATGGACAAAAAGGGATGTATCTAAAACTAAAATACATCTAGATACATCCCCTTTTATTCATTTTGATGACAAGTATTTCCGGACGGAGGGAGTAGCAGATTGCACACTTCGTGTTCATCTATAACTCAAGTCACCACCTTGGTTGCGAGTTTGCAACAGATGATGGCACATTAAGCTCCTTGCCATAGGAGATATATGCGGCAAAGCCGGCTAAAATGGACAAAAGTAGTGAACAATAGTACACCAATAATTTTGTTCTATGATTTGAATCACTGTTCTTTCTTTCCAAATGGCACAAAAGGCTTGTTGCATCTTATCATCAATTTTGACTGCATTTGACATGTTTCGGGTATTAAAGCGTTGAACTTGTCACAGATAGCTAGTTTTGAGCTAAGAATACAAAAATTCAAGTGGCAAATGAGCAATTCTGGAGTTTATACATAAGTACTCCCTCCGTTCCAAAATATTTGTCTCTAATGACATGTTTCGGGTATTAAAGCGTTGAACTTGTCACAGATAGCTAGTTTTGAGCTAAGAATACAAAAATTCAAGTGGCAAATGAGCAATTCTGGAGTTTATACATAAGTACTCCCTCCGTTCCAAAATATTTGTCTTTCTAGAGATTTCAACAAGTCACTACATACGGAGCAAAATGAGTGAATCTACATTCTAAAATATGTCTACATACATCCGTATTTGTAGTCTATTTGAAATGCCTAGAAAGACAAATATTTGAGAACGGAGGGAGTAGGTCTTTGTTGCATGCAGCAAGCATGTTAAAGTAAACAGGAATATGATCGAAATATGTATCATGTCTTGTAAGCATAGGAATTTTTAGCACACCATTTGTTTAGCACAACATTTGCATTATAAGGGCATTTTTTTTCCGAGAGCACGTCGATACTGTGCCTTGTTTTTATAGAAGGTACTACCAATCATGTCTTGTAAGCATAATAATTCAGACCATCTGTATGGCTGATGGAGCACATACACGTACGTAGCATATGCTCCTGGCAAACCTACTTATGGAGTTGGCCCACCAATCCTACAGTGTCCGAAGCGGGTGGACAAGTGGCGTTGATTTGGGGATCAGAGAAGCATGCCAGAGTTTGTTGAACCAGCCCCTTTCCGATGGCAAAACGAGTGGCGCAATATCGGCCACCCTTCTTTTTTTGAAACGGATTTTTTTTTGAGGCACGCTACGCGTCCGCCGGCCGATCTTTTAAAAGATCGGCCCGGTCACGAGACGTTCGTGTGATACGAGCCATTTGTTGTTCTTCTTTAATTTCCTGAAACAAGACACCTATTGCAAGATCTATTCTTCTTTAATTTCCTGCAACAAGACTTATGTTATAAGACATGTTCGTCTAATTTTTTGCGACCTCGTCCTCTCTAATTTACCGCAACAAGACCTCTTTGCAAAACCAAATCTTCTCTAATTTTCTGCAACATGACCTTGTTGCAAAACTCCCTCTTCTCTAATTTCCCGCAATAAGACCGTTGTTGCAAAACTCCCTCTTCTCTAACTTTTTTGAAACATGAGTGTCGCTGCGGAAGAACGTCTGCAACATAGATGATGTTGTAGAAAAAAATTGTATTAACTTTTTTGCAACATGGGTTTAGTTGCGAATGGATTTCTGCAACAGAAATGATGTTGCGGAGATGTTTTCGTCTTAACTTTTTTGCAACATGGATGTTGTTGCGGAAAAACTTCTGCAACACATACAATGTTGCAGAAAAATTGTTAAGATGACAAAAGCACACGTCCAGAAAGGACTTCTGCAACACATACGTTGTTGCAGAAAAAATGTAGGATGGCAGTGGCATACGTCCAGCGATGGAGGCCAGCTGATTAAAGATCGTGCGTCTCCAATTAAAGTCGTATCTAACGGCGACGCGAGCGACGGAACTCTTCCTTTGATCGGCCGATTGATCCTAATCTTTTCCCATTTTTTTAAAACGAACGGCCACCCTTCTGAAGTTAGCTAAACCTTGCTTCACCGTGTGTGAATCAAGGAAGTTCTTCTTCACCTTGCGCAAAACCAGCGGCGCTAACTCTTCCATCGAGCACCCTCCAATCCATCCGCCTCTCTAAAACCGAACCATATCGCCCCAGTCAGTCAACCTGGATTTGGACTAGACTGCCAAAGACTTCGGAGGCCCAAATGTAGACCCTGCCAAGACCCACCAGTCTGGGTCCTTCTGAGCCATTACCATCGAACTCACAACGCGATTGATTGCTTCTACAGATTCTTCACCCCCAGCCCTCCGAAGCACACAGCCCTACACACCTTGTCCCAGGGAGACCAGGCACTTGCGACCATTGATCTCGCCGCATCCCGCCCAGAAGAAAGCTCATCCACTTATCAATGGCTTCAAATCCCAGATCGGAGCGTCATTGGTGGGTTTTATTGCTTCGTCGTCGAATCATCAAAAATGGGCCATCAATTTGTCTGCCCCTTAACAACGGGGGTACCAGATAAACATTAGAGCATCTCCACTCGTTCGGTCCCCAGAGGCTAGAAATAACGCCGCCTTGGGGGCGCGCCGGCCGAAATATCGGCTTGGAGGCGATCTGGTTCCCAGCCGCCGCCCCAGGCGCCGATTTCGGCTCACTTTCGGCGCAAACTAGCCCACATTTCAGCTCATTTTCGTCGCAAATTGGCCCACTACTCGCGCAAATTGACCAATTTCGGCCCGTATTCGGCGTGCTTCGGCCCAAATTCAACATAAAGATATTTTTTTTATCACATAGTTCATCACAGAAAATCAATAGAAATTAAATAGTTTCAACAAATAGTTCAATACAAATTATATAGTTCAACAAGTAAAAACTTATATTTCATCACACGTCGAGCTAGGCGTTGCCCTTCGGTCTCCATAGGTGCTTCACCAGATCCTGCTGCAATTGTTGATGCACCAGTGGGTCTCGGATCTCCTGACGCATACTCCCTCCGTCCGGTGAAAAGTGTACGTTTAGCTTCAAAATTTGTCCACAAAAAAGTGTACTTCTAACTTCTCAATGCACATTAAAGTACTTCTCTCTCATCACACGGTAATCAAGACCAATAACAATCTACACATGGTCTTCTTAATTTTTACATGCACTTAGCTCATTGGGGGTTGGGTAATTAAATAGGAGAGAGATGATGGCTTGCACCTTTCCAATGCATTTTTTACTTGACTCCATAATTTGTCCTAAAATCTCTAGATGCACACTTTTCACCGGATGGAGGGAGTATTGAGGAAGGCAGTCCAGGTTTCCGGTAGTTGGTGATCAACTTGGGCTAGAGGACCCTGCCAGTAATATGGTTCAATGTCGAAAGCTGGCTCTTCCTGCTCGCTCTCAATGATCATGTTGTGCAAGATGACACAACAAGTCATGATCTCCCACATTTGATCTTTCGACCAGGTCTGAGCGGGGTACCGGACAACAGCAAATCGAGATTGGCAAGTGAGAGTGCAACATCTACTTCACATACATAAAGGTGAATCATCTCCTTTACACGTGTTCACTTGTGCCCTTTGAGGATGGTATACTACTTGGCCCCTCTCTCGTGTGCATACATAGGTGTGAGTGAAGCTACACATTCATTGTAATGCCCGCCGCGGCCCCTAGCTGGCCCTTCTGGCCCATGCGCCTCCGCGCCCCGCCGCCTCCGCCCGCGGGCATCGCCGCCGCCCCGCGCGCCCCGGCCGGCCCCGATAGCCGCCGCCGGCCGCCTCGGCTCCTTCGCCACCTCGTCGACTCGCGCGTGCCGCCCGACGCTGGCTCCGCCTCCTGCCGCCTCCCGCCGCCGCCCCGTCGAGCTCCGGCGAGCCGCCGGCCCGATCCAGATCCGGATCCAGGGGTGGATCAGATCCACCACCCCCGCGATCCAAACGCCCCCGACGTCCCGGATCCCTCCGTCCCAAACCGCTCCATCCCGTTTTCGGAGGGTATAATTTCACTAAGTCCCTAATCTGCGTAAATTTCTTGCCTCCTTCATCATGTGGTAACTTTGTGCTCGGTGCTCCGTTTTGCATGTATGTTATATCAAAATGTTCGTCTCGAAGTGCTCTACATGTTAGCATCAGTTTCATGCATGTTAGGATTCATCTAGATGTCTTAATCTTCGTTGCAAGACTGCTTCGTGATGTTACTGTTTCAGCACTAGTTGTTTGTTAACAATTTGTTGGCATGTTCGTGAGTTCACAACTTGGTGCATGTTGGTCCAAATGGAGTGTATGATATGTCAAAATGTTTGTCTTGTGATGCTCTTCACGATGGATGCAATTGCATGCATGTTAGGTTGCATTATGCCATGTTTAACCCGGTTGCAAAAGTGCATGTGGCTGATAATTTTCTGAAATTGTTGTGAGATGATGTTTTGTCTTATTCGTGTATATTAATCCATGTGTCATATGGACTAGGTGTCAACATGAGTTTTGCTCATTGGTATGTTCTCTACATGATAGATTTATTTTCATGCCATGATATGTCTTGAGTTGAGTGCAACAAGCTTGTTAACATGCCATCGTGATGTTAAATTTCTGCTAAGGCTGAATTTGTTAATTTTTATGCCATGTTTCCATGAGACTACCGTCATTGTTGTGCATGGTTAGAGTTGTCCAGTGGGTGTTCCTTGATGTATATGTTATGCTCTAGCTATCCATGCTCTTGTTTGCCATGATAGCTTGCTGTAGCTTGTAGTTTTCATGCTCTCAAGTTGCTATAAAATATTTCTGTCAGCATGTTATTAGCAAGTTCAATTTTGCCATGTGAATAGCTAGTGTTCTATGCATCCTATGACCATGTTCTTGCCATGAGTAGCTTCACAAACATGTCTTCTTGCTGTTGGTTACATTCACATGCCATGCTATGCTTTGAGATGAGTTACACAAGCTCGCAAACATGCTTACTTGTCGTTGTTGCTGCCATGCCCAGTTTTCACTAAGTCTGGATAAACTTTTGCACTTTTGCCATGCTGTTTGTGACATGTTCTAGTATGTTGTAGAAGTAGCCATGTGGTTATTCTTGAAGAGCATGTTATGTATGTTATTGCCATGCCTTTTGCTTGCTTGTTGGAGTGCTGTAGCATACTTAGACTTGGTCACTTAATGGGAAACTTGCTGTTTTTGGTAGATTGCATCGTGTAGTGTTTTGCTTGTCATTTGCAAACCGTGCATCCGTTTCCCATGATCTTTATATCGATTTCGACTGAAATCTTCCCATCTATCAAGTGGCTTACTTGGTTGCCCAAGATGAAGCCATTTCCATCATTTTCTCCTTAGGCTCGAGAGCATCCTCATGCATACGCACATCATACTTGCATCCCATGTCATGTCTTGCATCATGATGATTGTCCATTGCACCGTGATTGATCTTGTATGTTATTGTGCTCTTGTGTTGGGTAGAGCCGGGAGCCGATACCGAGTTCGGGGATCTTGCCGAGACTGAGTTTGAGGAGCCGTCTTACCATCCCACCGACGACTTACCAGGCAAGATGACCGTTCCCCGATATCACCTCTATCTTTGCCTTGCTAGTTGTCTCGCTCTTTAGCTATGCCTCGATGTCTATTCCTGTTTTGTCAGCCTCCTATGTTGCCAAGAAATACTCTAACCGCCTTCCTAGCAAACCGTTGATTGGCTAAGTACGCTTTTGCTCAGCCCCTCTTATAGCGTTGTTAGTTGCAGGTGAAGTTTGAAGATTGCTCCATGATTTGGACTTGCTTTGGGATAACACAATATATATCTTAATTAAGCAACACACACACACACACACACACACACACACACACACACACACACACACATATATATATATATATATATATATATATATATATATATATATATATATATATATATATATATATATATATATATATTGGCAATGGGTGGAAGGCTTGGCCTTCTGCTTGGTGTTTTGTTCCACTCATGCCACCTTAGGACCCAATAAACCGGTGTTATGTTCCTTGATTTTGCGTTCCTAACACGGTTGGGGTTTATGGGCCCCCCTTGATAATTCGCACTGCTTAAAGCTTTTCCAGCAAGACCCAACATTGGTACTACATTTGCATAACAACTAAAACTTGCATAGGAAGTTATAAACCCGAGTTCTTAATCAACAACCCGGGTCAGTGCTCCTCATGAGCGTTGGTCCAAACTGGGCGGATTGCATGGCCACCTTGGGGAAACCCGAGGGTTGGTATTTTCCTGTAGGTTGTCCCATCCGGTCATGGCCTGAGACGAGATACGCGCGGCTACTATCAGGGTGTCGGCACGCCGGGAGGTATTGCTGGATTAGTTTTACCTTTGTCGAAATATCTTGAGCACGGGATTCCGAGAATACTCGGGTCTTCCCAATTTGGAGTTGCGACTCCGCAGATCGTGAGCTTGTGATGGGCTAAGTTGGGACACCCCTGCAGGGTTTCGAACTTTTGAAAGCCGTGCCCGCGGTTATGTGGCAGATCACTACTAGGAAAAGGCCTACTAATGGCGCACCTAATTTGGCCATTAATGACGCATTAGTGGTGCGCCATTAGTGCCACGCCATTAGTATATTTTACTAATGGCCCACCTCTGGTGCGCAGTATACACAGCAGTGCGCCATTAGTATGCCTCCCAGGGGGCCATGTATACCCAGGTGCTTTGGCATACTAATGGCGCACGGCAACAAGATGCGCCATTAGTAACTTCGGCATAGTAATGGCGCACTGTCTAATGATGCGCCATTAGTATCCTTTGGCATACTAATGGCGCACTGTGATGTGATGCGCCATTAGTATGATTTTTTTATTTTCTGTTTTTTGCACAAGTTACAAATGTATAATTGGACAGAATATAGATAGCACACATCAACAACAGATTCATCGAATACAATAGAAGATTAGTCTCTGAATACAATTCATCATATTAGTCTCCGAATACAATTCATCATATTAGTCTCCGAATTGAAAAGACCGAACAAAGATAGAACATTATATTACAAGTCTCGAGACCGCGAGTAGCGAGTTTGTCTTCACATTACAAGTCGATATCGATCATCTAAACTACCATCACATAGAAGAGAACTGCGGTCATCACGATGAGCATCATCACGATGAAACTCGTCTTCATCCGGTTCCTCCAACGCTCCCTCCCCTCTCCCGCTAGATAGCGGGCATATCTAGATACGGCCTCGGCCCTAGTGGTGTACCCTTTGTAACTGTTACTGCTGAATCGGTGAACCTGTCTCCGACACTCCTCCCAGTCGTCGTAGACTCCGGGAACCTTACCCTTGTACACGACATACGACGGCATCGCTATGCACTACCCAAATGAAAGGTTAGTACCAATTCACAGACAATACATAAGCAATATATAAGTATGCAACAGAACGATCGAAAGAGAAAAGCAAGACATTAATAGCATCGATTACATCTAAGTTGAACGACTCTCGAAACCAAAGAGACATACTACAAGTTCATTAAAGTTTAATTACAACATGAGCCAATCGATGTTTCAGAACTAGACACAGCATCACTGCTTTCGACTCGACTCAAGGGGCCGGAGCGTGGATGAAGCCGCCGTCTATTGTGGGAGTCATGAAATCACGGGCGTTGTCAGCCTGCATTTGTAGCATTGTGTCGACGTCACTGTTGGACGGTTGATTTCTAAGGTAGAACTGCCCCGAGGTACGAAGGACATCTTGATGGATGATTTCCGCAAACTCCGATTGGATGCGAAAGAATTCTTGTCTGATGTCAGCGTCCTAGATTGCCGACACGCTCGCGGCCCAATCTTTGAGTTTACTCGGTAGCAGAAGTTGATGATGGTCCCGTACGATCGCCCGCATGTGATGGATGGCGTAGTAGGCACCCTTCTGACCGCCAGGCGGCTGCTTGACGCAGCAGAATGTCGTATTGTGGGAGAACACGTGCTTGCCGTACTTACGAATAGGCCTGGTGAAGGTGCCTCCAGATTTGGCGTAGCCGGGGAGAACATCATCAAGAACCTTCTTGACATTTGTGTAGTCTACGTTCGACTGACGGTCCGGGTCAAAATACGTGGCCATGGTATATTTGGGGCTTAGGGGGATGAGCGTGCAATGTGTGTCACTGCAGAAAACACGGAATGTTAAAAGAAAAACGATCGAAATCTAAGAATTCATATGTTACGGGGCGGTTGAGGGGGAGGACTTACTCGGGAAAGTAAGGCACGAGGAAGTTATCCTTATCTCGGTTTGCCAGAATGACGCCTTCGAGGTAAGAACTCGCGACTTGCCGGTCCCCAGCGCTGCCCAAGATCTTGGCACGCATGTAGAAGGGGTCAACTATCACGATTTCCGGGGTCTTGTCGCGAATAATCCGCATCTCCATACTCAGCGAAAATAGCCGAACGAAGGTGTAGTGCAGCGGATGAAGGTTCAACATAGCGTGGATGTCATCAAACCGCAGGACGATCGTACCCCCGATGGAGTTATCCACAAAGCCCTTGCCCTCTGGCACCTTGGCCACGAAAACCGGGTATGCCACATCCTTCTCTCTGAGACGCCGCTTCTCCAAAGAAAGAACACTGTCATGCAGACTCCGCATAGCACCGGTTGTAGCATCGAGCATATTTGTCGGTAGCATCGGCCTACCCGCCACATGCACCCTCCTCATTACATCCTCAGGTGAAGGTGGCCCGTCCTGAGCACGGATCGTACTCGGTGCCGGCTGGCTCGCACCCTTGTTAGTCTTTCTTTTGCGTGCCTTCTTCTTCTCCTGTAATGGGACCGAGTTCTGCTCACAGATCGCCTTCTTGAGTGTGTTGGGGCTGATAATATTTCGCACCTCGCCTATCTGAGGCTCGGTGAAGTCGGCAGCTGGAGGCGTCTCCTGAGAGCTGAACGGCAGACGACGCCTGTTGCAACTTGGCTTCTCCGCGGTACCAGCTAGATCGTGCACGTCTTTTGTTGGGTTGGGTTCTTGAGAAGGAGGCCCCATGAAGTCGTCACCGTACCCATGATCGGAAAAGTACTGATCGACGTTGGCAAATGTATCGTCGTCGTCGTCGTTCTGATCCTGTGCCATATGCATGTTTGGATCCAGTGGCATAGGGATGTCCGGCACTGTTGCGGCGGTCTTGCCATGGGGCCGACTTGGCGCCGGCACGACTGGCGGTGTTGTCTTTGGGGTGGTGTCCCCCGCCCCCAAACGAATCTGGCTCTTCGGCCAAAGCAGGGGCCAGCTCAGGCAGGCGCTGAGGGTCATCACGTCATCATCGTCGGCCTTGACGGGTCGAATCGGCGGTAACACCTCGTCGCAGCCTGGCAGCACCCGAACCAGTTGAACCCTAAACAAGTTGGGTGGCATCTGGGTACCGTGGAACAAGGGGTTGCCCGGTTGAACGATTTTGCCCTTGGCGACATCGACCAACTCATTGTTCACGAAGTGCAGGAGAGTGCACGGAACGTCGGCGGCGCCCTGCGAAAACATGTAGGGCGTCAGGGATGCCCAGTCAAAGGCAAGGAGATGAAGTCCTCGGCCGAGAGAGGCTTAATTAGTTACCGTGATGATGGCGTCGAGCTCGGCTAATGTCGAGGCACCGCCAACGGCGGGCGTGCAATTGACGGAGGGGCCGCTTGCTGCAGAGGTGCCGGCCAGCGTACACCCGGGTGCATTAAGCTCCCGTGCCGGCGTCGGAGACACCAATGCCGCCTCCGCCGGAGACACCAATGGCCCCGCCATCGCGTTCTGCGAGTTGCTGGCAATGAAGCTAGGAATCGGGGGCGGCCCCTGTTGGCCGCCCGCAATCCACGCACTCAACCCCTCGATCAAGGTAGGCACAATGGCGGTGATCGTCGCTCCGAGCTGTTGTTGCACTTGCTCTTGGAAAATCTCCGGAATCTGCGCCACCTGTGCCTTGAGTTCTTGAACCTCGCGCGCCTGGCTTTCCGAGCTGGTCTTTTTCTCCTTTCGCCCACCAGCGTTATAGTATGACGACCATTTTGTCGACAAGCCTTTCCCGGCCACACGACCAGCTGACGTCGGCTTACTGAGCTTATCCTTGTTCTTCATTACATTCAACGCCCTATTTAGAGTCGTGTCCCAAGGGTTGCTCTTAGTCGACCCCGCGCTACTGCTTTCAGTCGCCTGCGGAAGGAATGTGAACCATTTAGAAATTTGGCTTCATTAATTAGAATGCAACCATATGGAGCTAATTACGCGAGGGTGTATTCCTTACCATAACAAGCTCAAGCGCCCTGGTCTTCGGATCCGTGGTAAGCTCCTTGATGGGCTTCGAACCCCTCGTTGGATTACCCCAAGTGGAAGGTGTAAGATGCAGTAAGTAGAAGTGTTTTCCCCTAGCAAAGATGCCAAGGATCGAATCCCCAGAGACTCCTAGGTTCAACAGGTAGGTGTCAACCGCTAACGGCGCAATTAGCAATCAACGTGGACCTGCACACAGATACAAATAACTTTGCTCCCAATGAGTACAGAGAGGTTGTCAATCTCTCCGGCCTTGTAGTTCACAAAGGGTTAAAAGCAATATGATAGTAGTGATAGATAGTGTTTTGCAATAGTAAGTAAAATAGCGGAAAAGTAAATAGTGTATGTGATCAATGATGGTAATAAGGACCGGAGTCACATGATGTTCACTAGTGATGTCTCTCTCCCAAAAGACGATAAAACAGCTATGTGAGGTAACAAATTACAGCTGGGCAATTGACAGGACCACGAACGCAAACCAATGCTGATTACATTGCAAGAAAGGTTGAGGTTCAAAGCATGGGCGGTACGCCAAAGTAAGTAGACCGAAATCCATCTGCATCTACTACTAATCATCCACCTTGAGATATCTATCCAGAACATCTCGCTGGTATTAAGTTGCGAGTCCCACCCATAGTGTAAACTCAATGCAACAGACAACTGCATTAAAAGAACTTTGCGTAAAGTAAACAATCCTTGCACCCGCGGGCACAAGCACCGTTGTTTTCCCCCTTGTGGCAACAGCACATCCCCTAGACTCATGTTTCTGTCACTCAAGCTAGTCATCGACGGGCATGAACCCACAATCGAGCATAACGTTCCCTCTTGGAGTCACTACCTACTACTAGGCCAAAGCAATAAATAACAACGGAGAACATGCAAGAATTACTTATGAACTAAAATATAAAAGAGGTGAATCAAATATATTACTCAAGATCAATCTGAACATAATCTCATAATCCATCGGATCCCAGCAAACTCAACATAGCAACAGCATAAGGATCACATAGGTGCCTCGATCATGTAGGGCAGCTCACGAGGACTAATTAGTGAAGCACAAGAACGGGAGGAGAACATCACATAGCTACTGGTCATGGACTCATGGTCCAAGGGAGACTACTCACGAGTCATCCGGGAGGCGTCCATGGTGGTGGAGAAGCTCCCGGTGGTGATCCTCCCCTCCGGCAGGGTGCCGGGAAGAGTTCTCCTGGTGCTCCTGATCTTGGAAGCGGCGGCGGCGGCGGAACAGAGATGGGATCGCGAAAAGAAGTCCTGTTTCAAGGGTTACGGGGGACCCTTTAAATATCTGCCAAAGTAGGGCACCGGGGGGCTCTCGGGGGGCCGAGGCGCCCCCCCGGCGCGGCCCAGGGGGGGCGCACCCACAGGGCGCCTGGAGCCCCTGTGGCCCCCCCCCAGGCTCCCCTTCGGAAGCAGTGTCGTTCCCGGAACGCTGATTTTTTATATATTTTTTCTGTATTTTTCTGGGCAGTTCTCGAAACGTGAAAACCTGAAATACAAAAATAGCCGAAAACAGAAACTGGCACTGGGGTGCACTGGATTAGTAAGTTAGTCCAAATATGATCAAAAGTGTATGGAAGTGTATGAATATCATAGAAATATCACCCAAAAGTGGCATGGAGCAAGCAGAAATTATAGATACGTTTTGGACGTATCAACATCCCCAAGCTTAATTCATGCTCGTCCTCGAGTAGGTAAATGATAACAAGAATAATTTCTATGGTGACATGCTATTAACCATATAAGACTTTCTCATAGTCATATGACAAAAGCTTACTGAGACAATGATTCTAAAGTAATTAAGTTGTCTCAAGAGAAAATCACAAATGACTGAAAGTTTTACAATATGAAACTGAAACATCAAAAAGATTTGCAATGAACATGATGTGCAAATATGATCAAGTGATATCTAGCTTGCCCCTTTTAGTGATGCAAAACATAAATGCAAGGGCACCTTCAAGGTTTAAGTGATGACTAGATACAATCATTTCAGAATAAACGATATCACAATCATGCAAAAGACAATGCTACTTTGGGACAATGCACATTACACTCAGAATGACAATCATGCTCTCAGTAGTTGGTGCTTGAAGTGCTAGAGCTTTTTATTATGAAACATGGAAGCAATTGTGTCAACGGTAGTAGTACATCATATGTGTCATGTATAAAACATCTTATAAGTTGCAAGCCTCATGCATCGAATACCAATAGTGCTCGCTCCTTATCCTAATTAGCTCGGATCCCCATGGGTTATCATTGCATTGCATATGTTTTTACCAAGTGTCACAAAGGGGTACCTCTATGCCACCTGTACAAAGGTCCAAGGAGATAGATCGCATTTGATTTCTCGTTTTTGATAAATCTCAACTTGAGGACATCCATACCGGGACAACATAGAAAATAGATGATGGACTCCTCTTTAATGCATAAGCATATTCTCATGAGAGATTGAGGATTAAGGTCCAAGCTAAAACTTCCACCATGAGGCATGGCTTTGGTTGGCGGCCCAATGTTCTTCTCTAACAATATGCATATTAATTCAACCCACGGTAAATCACCCTTACTTCAGACAAGACGAATATGCATAGCAACTCACATGATATTCAACAAAAGTGTGACAGTTGATGGCGTCCCCAGAAACATGGTTACCGCTCAACAAGCAACTCATAAGAAATAAGATACATAAGCAACATATTCTTTACCACAATAGTTTTTAGGCTACTTTCCCATGAGCTATGTATTGCATGGTTAATTTGCTTAGTGCAGGTGGAGGTTAGCAAAAGACTAGGAGCGACCAACTAAGAGAGCAATGACGGTCATAATCATGCAGAGCGACAAAGCAATATTGAATCAGGCATGGTAGTTATATCGCTACTTAGAAACAAAAGATCATCAAGGCTTGACAGACTTTCTTTACAGTCTTAAATATGCGTGAGCATACGCCAAGTCAATCAAAATAAATTATCGAAGGAAGATATTACTAAACCATACCACATCATAGGCAAACAAACCAAGTTGGTACTCCAATAACACATTGGGAACCCCCCAGCTACTTGAGATTAACCATAAGGAAACCTGAACTACTAAGCACCATCATGAAAGTAGCATATTTATCATAGACATATTAACCCATGCAACGGAAGCAAACTCTCTTAATAAGGTGAGCATGGTAATATAAGAGAGTTCAAGCAACCGACTAAATAAAAGCTCTTGAAAAGATAAGCATGAATACTAAGAGCAAAGCACGATAGTAGCTATTAAAAGATAAAGAACACACATCATAGATAGACATGAAAATTCTATGTAATGTTCTAGGTAGAGGTGGAACGTGTTTCTCTCCCACATAAAGGAATGCTGAGTTCCGACTCGTTATGAAAAACTAAAAAGAAAACTAAAAGCAAGACGCTCCAAGCATAGCACATAACACATGAAGTGATAAAAATACAGCGGAACGAAAGACAAACTGATAATGTTGATGGAGAAGGGGATGCACGGGGGGCATCCCCAAGCTTAGACGCTTGAGTCTCCTTGAATATTTCTTGGGGGTGCACGGGGGCATCCCCAAGCTTGAGCGCTTGACACTCCTGAATCTTTTTATCATCTTTCCTCGCACACTTGAAAACTCCCTTCATACATAACTCATTCATAATCTGATTAGCGAGGTTAGTATCCTTAATAAAATAATTATACCTTGATGGAAATAAGGATATTCTTGAAGTTCTACTGTTTCTCAAGATTACCAAAACGATTTTGCAAAGAAAAAACAAGTTCTTAATTTGCAAAGTGAAGGTAAGGCAAAACAGGACAGAATCTGTGAAAAACAGAACAGCAGAAAGTAATTGACCTGTTCGGGATACTTCTGCAACTCAAATCAAAAAACTCAGAACTGACGCACGAAAGAAAATTATATAGAGAACGCTGTCGAAAAAATCAGACCAAAAAGATGATCTGGTGATTTTATACGAATTTTTCTATCCAAGGACAGAATCTGTTTCCTGGACAACACCTCACAACTTTTGAACTTTCTAGCAATCAGAGGCTATACTTGGCACAAATATGAAAAGCAAAGATACAATGATGATGCTACAGCAGTAAACAACATCAAGACACAACAAAAGCAAAAATTTTATTCATGTGGGCTGCCTCCCAAAAGCGCTTTCTTTTATGCCTTTAAGCTAGGCATAATGCATAGATCAAGTTTTATCAAGAGTAAAAGAATAGCTTGCCCGTACAACAGACTCAAAAGGTAACTTGACCTTCTTACGAGGGAAGTGTTCCATCCCTTTCTTGAGAGGAAACTGAAATTTTATATTACCCTCTTTCATGTCAATGACAGCACCAACGGTGCGCAAAAAGGGACGTCCCAAAATAATTGGACATGAAGGATCACATTCAATATCCATAATAGTGAAATCAACGGGCACATAATTATCATTGACAACAATAAGAACATCGTCAATCCTCCCCAAAGGTTTCTTTATGGAAGAATCAACGAGAGCATCACCAAAAGAACAAGAATCAAAAGGTTTCAATTTAAGCATATCATATATCCTTTTGGGCATAACAGAGGTACTAGCACCAACATCACATAATGCATAACAAGAGAAGTCATTCAAATAAATTTTTATCATAGGATCCCAACCATCCTCTAGCTTTCTAGGTATGGAGGCTTCTACTCTAAGTTTCTCCTCCCTAGCTTTGATGAGAGCATTAGTGATATGCTCTGTGAAGGCAAGGTTAAGCGTGCTAGTGCGGGGGTCTCGAGACATTTTGTGAAGGAAATCAATAACTTCTGTAAGAGTGCAATTATCAAAATCAAGGTCACGAGCATCAAGTAAGGTAGTAGTGGTGTCCTTAAGGCTCACCTGTTTGGTAGTTGACATAGCATCACCATTAATAGGTCCATTGGGACCAGGAGTACATTGGGTGCTAAGAGTGTGAACATTCTCAATAACTTGGATAGTAGCAACAGTGTGGTGGGTAGGAAGGCTCTTAATTCTTTCCTCTTCCTCCCTTTCTCTAGCCCATATCTCTTTAAGCTTAGCCATCATCCTAATATTTTCATTGATTTGCACTTGAGTAGCATTAATAGGGATGACTTCCTTCTCCTTAAGAGAAGAAGTTTCAATTTTTAGCAATTTTAACTCATTGGCTAAGTGGTCTACCTTAAAAGAAAGATCATCTAGTTTATGTAGTCTCTCTTCTACATTCTTATTAAAGGCTTTTTGGGTAGTGATTAAATCTCTAAGCATGGTCTCTAGTTCAATATTGGAGTTCTTGGTACTAGGATAAGCATTGTTGTTCCCATAAGAGTTAGAGGGGAACGGTCTAGAATTGTTACCAAAGTTACTCCTATAAGCATTGTTGTTGAATTGTTTCTAGAGATAAAGTTCACATCTACTTGTTCTTGAGCAATCAAAGAATTCAAAGGAACATCACGAGGATCAACAGTAGATTGCTTCGAAAGTAGAGACATGATCAAGTCAACTTTTTCATTAAGGGAGGAAATCTCCTCGACAGAGTTTACCTTCCTACCTGTTGGAGCGTGTTCGGTGTGCCATTGGGAATAGTTGGTCATCATCTCATCGAGAAGCTTTGTGGCAGCACCAAGTGTAGTTGACATAAAAGTTCCTCCCGCGGCCGAATCTAACAAGTTCCGCGAGGTAAAGTTCAAGCCTGCATAAAAAGTTTGGATAACCATCCAAGTAGTCAAACCGTGAGTAGGGCAGTTTTTGATACGAGACTTCATACGTTCCCAAGCTTGGGCAACATGTTCATTATCCAATTGTTTAAAATTCATGATGTTACTTCTAAGTTGGATAATTTTAGCAGGTGGATAGTATTTTCCAATAAAAGCATCTTTGCACTTGTCCCATGAATCTATGCTATTTCTAGGCAAAGACTGAAACCAAATTTTAGCTCCTCCTTTCAAGGAGAAAGGAAAAAGCTTAAGCTTAACAATATTACCATCTATTTCTTGGTATTTTTGCATATCACAAAGTTCTACAAAGTTGTTCAAGTGTAAAGCAGCATCATCTCCAGCACCGGAGAATTGATCTTTCATGACTAAGTTAAGTAAAGCAGGTTTAATTTCATATGAAGGTGCTGAAGTGGCAGGTGTAGTGATAGGTGTGCTGATAAAGTCATCGTTGTTGTGACTAGTGAAGTCACACAACTTGGTGTTCTCGGTGGAACCCATAGTAGCAAGCAAGCAAGATAACTATTTTTGTGATTTTCGATAAAAGGAACTAAAGCAAATAATGAAAGGTAAACTAACAAGACTAATAAGAAAAGGTAAAAGATAGCATGCAACTCCCCTATCCTGAAGAGTGGAGTCCCCGGCAACGGCGCCAGAAAATACTCCTTGATGGGCCTCGAACCCCTCGTTGGATTACCCCAAGTGGAAGGTGTAAGATGCAGTAAGTAGAAGTGTTTTCCCCTAGCAAAGATGCCAAGGATCGAATCCCCAGAGACTCCTAGGTTCAACAGGTAGGTGTCAACCGCTAACGGTGCAATTAGCAATCAACGTGGACCTGCACACAGATACAAATAACTTTGCTCCCAACGAGTACAGAGAGGTTGTCAATCTCTCCGGCCTTGTAGTTCACAAAGGGTTAAAAGCAATATGATAGTAGTGATAGATAGTGTTTTGCAATAGTAAGTAAAATAGCGGAAAAGTAAATAGTGTATGTGATCAATGATGGTAAAAAGGACCGGAGTCACATGATGTTCACTAGTGATGTCTCTCTCCCAAAAGACGATAAAACAACTATGTGAGGTAACAAATTACAGCTGGGCAATTGACAGGACCACGAACGCAAACCAATGCTGATTACATTGCAAGAAAGGTTGAGGTTCAAAGCATGGGCGGTACGCCAAAGTAAGTAGACCGAAATCCATCTGCATCTACTACTAATCATCCACCTTGAGATATCTATCCAGAACATCTCGCTGGTATTAAGTTGCGAGTCCCACCCATAGTGTAAACTCAATGCAATAGACAACTGCATTAAAAGAACTTTGCGTAAAGTAAACAATCCTTGCACCCGCGGGCACAAGCACCGTTGTTTTCCCCCTTGTGGCAATAGCACATCCCCTAGACTCATGTTTCTGTCACTCAAGCTAGTCATCGAGGGGCATGAACCCACAATCGAGCATAACGTTCCCTCTTGGAGTCACTACCTACTACTTGGCCAAAGCAATAAATAACAACGGAGAACATGCAAGAATTACTTATGAACTAAAATATAAAAGAGGTGAATCAAAAATATTACTCAAGATCAATCTGAACATAATCTCATAATCCATCGGATCCCAGCAAACTCAACATAGCAACAGCATAAGGATGACATAGGTGCCTCGATCATGTAGGGCAGCTCACGAGGAATAATTAGTGAAGCACAAGAACGGGAGGAGAACATCACATAGCTACTGGTCATGGACTCATGGTCCAAGGGAGACTACTCACGAGTCATCCGGGAGGCGTCCATGGTGGTGGAGAAGCTCCCGGTGGTGATCCTCCCCTCCGGCAGGGTGCCGGGAAGAGTTCTCCTGGTGCTCCTGATCTTGGAAGCGGCGGCGGCGGCGGAACAGAGATGGGATCGCGAAAAGAAGTCATGTTTCAAGGGTTACGGGGGACCCTTTAAATATCTGCCAAAGTAGGGCACCGGAGGGCTCTCGGGGGGCCGAGGCGCCCCCCCGGCGCGGCCCAGGGGGGGCGCGCCCACAAGGCGCCTGGAGCCCCTGTGGCCCCCCCAGGCTCCCCTTCGGAAGCAGTGTCGTTCCCGGAACGCTGATTTTTTATATATTTTTTCTGTATTTTTCTGGGCAGTTCTCGAAACGTGAAAACCTGAAATACAAAAACAGCCGAAAAGAGAAACTGACACTGGGGTGCACTGGATTAGTAAGTTAGTCCAAATATGATCAAAAGTGTATGGAAGTGTATGAATATCATAGCAATATCACCCAAAAGTGGCATGGAGCAAGCAGAAATTATAGATACGTTTTGGACGTATCAACATCCCCAAGCTTAATTCATGCTCGTCCTCGAGTAGGTAAATGATAACAAGAATAATTTCTGTGGTGACATGCTATTAACCATATAGGACTTTCTCATAGTCATATGACAAAAGCTTACTGAGACAATGATTCTATAGTAATTAAGTTGCCTCAAGAGAAAATCACAAATGACTGAAAGTTTTACAACATGAAACTGAAACATCAAAAAGATTTGCAATGAACATGATGTGCAAATATGATCAAGTGATATCTAGCTTGCCCCCTTTAGTGATGCAAAACATAAATGCAAGGGCACCTTCAAGGTTTAAGTGATGACTAGATACAATCATTTCAGAATAAACGATATCACAATCATGCAAAAGACAATGCTACTTTGGGACAATGCACATTACACTCAGAATGACAATCATGCTCTCAGTAGTTGATGCTTGAAGTGCTAGAGCTTTTTATTATGAAACATGGAAGCAATTGTGTCAACGGTAGTAGTACTTCATATGTGTCATGTATAAAACATCTTATAAGTTGCAAGCCTCATGCATCGAATACCAATAGTGCTCGCTCCTTGTCCTAATTAGCTCGGATCCCCATGGGTTATCATTGCATTGCATATGTTTTAACCAAGTGTCACAAAGGGGTACCTCTATGCCACCTGTACAAAGGTCCAAGGAGATAGATCGCATTTGATTTCTCGTTTTTGATAAATCTCAACTTGAGGACATCCATACCGGGACAACATAGAAATTAGATGATGGACTCTTCTTAATGCATAAGCATATTCTCATGAGAGATTGAGGATTGAGGTCCAAGCTAAAACTTCCACCATGATGCATGGCTTTGGTTGGCGGCCCAATGTTCTTCTCTAACAATATGCATATTAATTCAACCCACGGTAAATCACCCTTACTTCAGACAAGACGAACATGCATAGCAACTCACATGATATTCAACAAAAGTGTGACAGTTGATGGCGTCCCCAGAAACATGGTTACCGCTCAGCAAGCAACTCATAAGAAATAAGATACATAAGCAACATATTCTTTACCACAATAGTTTTTAGGCTACTTTCCCATGAGCTATGTATTGCATGGTTAATTTGCTTAGTGCAGGTGGAGGTTAGCAAAAGACTGGGAGCGACCAACTAAGAGAGCAATGACGGTCATAATCATGCAGAGCGACAAAGCAATATTGAATCAGGCATGGTAGTTATATCGCTACTTAGAAATAAAAGATCATCAAGGCTTGACAGACTTTCTTTACAGTCTTAAATATGTGTGAGCATACGCCAAGTCAATCAAAATAAATTCTCGAAGGAAGATATTACTAGACCATACCATATCATAGGCAAACAAACCAAGTTGGTATTCCAATAACACATTGGGAACCCCCCAGCTATTCGAGATTAACCATAAGAAAACCTGAACTACTAAGCACTATCATGCAAGTAGCATCTTTATCATAGACACATTAACCAATGCAACGGAAGCAAACTCTCTTAATAAGGTGAGCATGGTAATTAAAGAGAGTTCAAGCAACCAACTAAATAAAAGCTCTTGAAGAGATAAGCACGAATACTAAGAGCAAAGTATGATAGTAGCTATTAAAAGACAAAGAACACACACAGCATAGATAGACATGAAAATTCTATGTAATGTTCTAGGTAGAGATGGAGCGTGTTTCTCTCCCACATAAAGGAATGCTGGGTTCCAACTCGTTATGAAAAACTAAAAGAAAACTAAAAGCAAGACGCTCCAAGCATAGCACATAACACATGAAGTGATAAAAATATAGCGAAAGACGAACTGATAATGTTGATGGAGAAGGGGATGCACGGGGGCATCCCCAAGCTTAGACGCTTGAGTCTCCTTGAATATTTCTTGGGGGTGCACGAGGGCATCCCCAAGCTTGAGCGCTTGACACTCCTGAATCTTTTTATCATCTTCCCTCGCACACTTGAAAACTCCCTTCATACACAACTCATCATAATCTGATTAGCGAGGTTAGTACCCTTAATAAAATAATTATACCTTGCTGGAAATAAGGATATTCTTGAATTTCAACTGTTTCTCAAGATTGCCAAAAGGTTTTTGCAAAGAAAAACCAAGTTCTTAATTTGCAAAGTGAAGGTAAGGCAAAACAGGACAGAATCTGTGAAAAACAGAACAGCAGGCAGTAATTGACCTGTTCGGGATACTTCTGCAACTCAAATAAAAAAACTCAGAACTGACACACGAAAGACAATTATATAGAGAACGCTGTAGAAAAAATTCAGACCAAAAAGATGATCTGGTGATTTTATACGAATTTTTCTATCCAAGGACAGAATCTGTTTCCTGGACAGCACCTCACAACTTTTGAACTTTCTAGCAATCAGAGGCTATACTTGGCACAAATATGAAAAGTAAAGATACAATGATGATGCTACAGCAGTAAACAACATCAAGACACAACAAAAGCAAAAGTTTTATTCATGTGGGCTGCCTCCCAAAAGCGCTTTCTTTTATGCCTTTAAGGTAGGCATAATGCATAGATCAAGTTTTATCAAGAGTAAAAGAATAGCTAGCCCGTACCACGGACTCAAAAGGTAACTTGACATTCTTACGAGGGAAGTGTTCCATCCCTTTCTTCAGAGGAAACTGAAATTTTATATTACCCTCTTTCATGTCAATGACAGCACCAACGGTGCGCAAAAAGGGACGTCCCAAAATAATTGGACACGAAGGATCACATTCAATATCCGTAATAGTGAAATCAACGGGCACATAATTATCATTGACAACAATAAGAACATCGTCGATCCTCCCCAAAGGTTTCTTTATGGAAGAATCAACGAGACGAACACCAAAAGAACAAGAATCATAAGGTTTCAATTTAAGCATATCATATATTCTTTTGGGCATAACAGAGGTACTAGCACCAACATCACATAATGCGTAACAAGAGAAGTCATTCAAATTAATTTTTATCATAGGATCCCAACCATCTTCTAGCTTTCTAGGTATGGAGGCTTCTACTCTAAGTTTCTCCTCCCTAGCTTTGATGACAGCATTAGTGATATGCTCTGTGAAGGCAAGGTTAAGCGTGCTAGTGCGGGGATCTCTAGACATTTTGTGAAGGAAATCAATTACTTCGGTAAGAGTGCAATTATCAAAATCAAGGTCACGAGCATCAATTAAAGTAGTAGTGGTGTCCTTAAGGTTCACTTGTTTGGTAGTTTCTATAGCATCACCATTAATAGGTCCAATGGGACCAGGAGTACATTGGGTGCTAAGAGTGTGAACATCCTCAATAACTTGGATAGTAGCAACAGTGTGGTGGGTAGGAAGGCTCTTAATTCTTTCCTCTTCCTCCCTTTCTCTAGCCCATCTCTCTTTAAGCTTAGCCATCATCCTAATGTTTTCATTAATTTGTACTTGAGTAGCATTAATAGGGATGACTTCCCTCTCCTTAAGAGGAGAAGTTTCAATTTTTAGCAATTTTAACTCATTGGCTAAGTGGTCTACCTTAAAAGAAAGATCATCTAGTTTATGTAGTTTCTCTTCTACATTCTTATTAAAGGCTTTTTGGGTAGTGATGAAATCTCTAAGCATGGTCTCTAGTTCAGTATTGGAGTTCTTGCTACTAGGATAAGCATTGTTGTTCCCATAAGAGTTAGAGGGGAACGGTCTAGAATTGTTACCAAAGTTACTCCTATAAGCATTGTTGTTAAAATTATTTCTAGAGATAAAGTTCACATCTACTTGTTCTTGAGCAATCAAAGAATTTAAAGGAACATCACGAGGATCAACAGTAGATTGCTTCGAAAGTAGAGACATGATCAAGTCAACTTTTTCATTAAGGGAGGAAATCTCCTCGACAGAGTTTACCTTCGTACCTGTTGGAGCGCGTTCGGTGTGCCATTGGGAATAGTTGGTCATCATCTCATCGAGAAGCTTCGTGGCAGCACCAAGTGTAGTTGACATAAAAGTTCCTCCCGCGGCCGAATCTAACAAGCTCCGCGAGGTAAAATTCAAGCCTGCATAAAAAGTTTGGATAACCATCCAAGTAGTCAAACCGTGAGTAGGGCAGTTCTTGATAAGAGATTCCACACGTTCCCAAGCTTGGGCAACGTGTTCATTATCCAATTGTTTAAAATTCATAATGTTACTTCTAAGTTGGATAATTTTAGCAGGTGGATAGTATTTTCCAATAAAAGCATCTTTGCACTTGTCCCATGAATCTATGCTATTTCTAGGCAAAGACTGAAACCAAATTTTAGCTCCTCCTCTCAAAGAGAAAGAAAAAGCTTAAGCTTAACAATATTACCATCTATTTCTTGGTACTTTTGCATATCACAAAGTTCAACAAAGTTGTTCAAGTGTAAAGCAGCATCATCTCCAACACCGGAGAATTGTTCTCTAATGACTAAGTTAAGTAAAGCAGGTTTAATTTCATATGAAGGTGCTGAAGTGGCAGGTGTAGTGATAGGTGTGCTGATAAAGTCATCGTTGTTGTGACTAGTGAAGTAACACAACTTGGTGTTCTCGGTGGAACCCATAGTAGCAAGCAAGCAAGATAACTATTTTTGTGATTTTTGATAAAAAGGAACTAAAGCAAATATGAAAGGTAAACTAACAAGACTAAAAAGCAAAGGTAAAAGATAGCATGCAACTCCCCTATCCTGAAGAGTGGAGTCCCCGGCAACGGCGCCAGAAAATACTCCTTGATGGGCCTCGAACCCCTCGTTGGTTACCCCAAGTGGAAGGTGTAAGATGCAGTAAGTAGAAGTGTTTTCCCCTAGCAAGATGCCAAGGATCGATTCCCCAGAGAGTCCTAGGTTCAACAAGTAGGTGTCCACTGCTAACGGCGCAATTAGCAATCAACGTGGACCTGCACACAGATACAAATAACTTTGCTCCCAACGTGTACAGAGAGGTTGTCAATCTCTTCGGCCTTGTAGTTCACAAAGGGTTAAAAGCAATATGATAGTAGTGATAGATAGTTTTTGCAATAGTAAATAATAACGGAAAAGTAAATAGTGTATGTGATCAATGATGGTAATATGGACCGGAGTCTCATGATGTTCACTAGTGATGTCTCTCTCCCAAAAGACGATAAAACAGCTATGTGAGGTAACAAATTACAGCTGGGCAATTGACAGGACCACGAACGCAAACCAATGCTGACTACATTGCAACAAAGGTTGAGGTTCAAAGCATGGGCGGTACGCCAAAGTAAGTAGACCGAAATCCATCAATATCTACTACTAATCATCCACCTTGAGATATCTATCCAGAACATCTCGCTGGTATTAAGTTGCGAGTCCCACCCATAGTGTAAACTCAATGCAACAGACAACTGCATTAAAAGAACTTTGCGTAAAGTAAACAATCCTTGCACCCGCGGGCACAAGCACCGTTGTTTTCCCCCTTGTGGCAACAGCACATCCCCTAGACTCATGTTTCTGTCACTCAAGCTAGTCATCGAGGGGCATGAACCCACAATCGAGCATAACGTTCCCTCTTGGAGTCACTACCTTTTACTCGGCCAAAGCAATAAATAACAACGGAGAACATGCAAGAATTACTTATGAACTAAAATATAAAAGAGGTGAATCAAATATATTACTCAAGATCAATCTGAACATAATCTCATAATCCATCAGATCCCAGCAAACTCAACATAGCAACATCATAAGGATTACATAGGTGCCTCGATCATGTAGGGCAGCTCACGAGGACTAATTAGTGAAGCACAAGAACGGGAGGAGAACATCACATAGCTACTGGTCATGGACTCATGGTCCAAGGGAGACTACTCACGAGTCATCCGGGAGGCGTCCATGGTGGTGGAGAAGCTCCCGGTGGTGATCCTCCCCTCCGGCAGGGTGCCGGGAAGAGTTCTCCTGGTGCTCCCGATCTTGGAAGCGGCGGCGGCGGCGGAACAGAGATGGGATCACGAAAAGAAGTCCTGTTCTGAGGGTTTCGGGGAACCCTTTAAATATATGCCAAAGTAGGGCACCGGGGGAGCCTCGGGGGGCCCAGGCGCCCCCCCGGCGCGGCCCAGGGGGGGGGCGCCCACAGGGCGCCTGGAGCCCCTGTGGCCCACACCAGGCTGCCCTTCGGACGCAGTGTTGTTTCCGTATCGCTGATTTTTTATATAATTTTTCTGGATTTTTCTGGGCAGTTCTCGAAACGTGAAAACCTGAAATACAAAAACAGCCGAAAACAGAAACTGGCACTGGGGTGCACTGGATTAGTAAGTTAGTCCAAATATGATCAAAAGTGTATGGAAGTGTATGAATATCATAGCAATATCACCCAAAAGTGGCATGGAGCAAGCAGAAATTATAGATACGTTTTGGACGTATCAACATCCCCAAGCTTAATTCCTGCTCGTCCTCGAGTAGGTAAATGATAACAAGAATAATTTCTGTGGTGACATGCTATTAACCATATAGGACTTTCTCATAGTCATATGACAAAAGCTTACTGAGACAATGATTCTAAAGTAACTAAGTTGTCTCAAGAGAAAATCACAAATGACTGAAAGTTTTACAACATGAAACTAAAATATCAAAAAGATTTGCAATGAACATGATGTGCAAATATGATCAAGTGATATCTAGCTTGCCCCCTTTAGTGATGCAAAACATAAGTGCAGGGGCACCTTCAAGGTTTAAGTGATGACTAGATACAATCATTTCAGAATAAACGATATCACAATCATGCAAAAGACAATGCTACTTTGGGACAATGCACATTACACTCAGAATGACAATAATGCTCTCAGTAGTTGGTGCTTGAAGTGCTAGAGCTTTTTATTTTGAAACATGGAAGCAATTGTGTCAACGGTAGTAGTACTTCATATGTGTCATGCATAAAACATCCTGTAAGTTGCAAGCCTCATGCATCGAATACCAATAGTGCTCGCTCCTTGTCCTAATTAGCTCGGATCCCCATGGGTTATCATTGCATTGCATATGTTTTAACCAAGTGTCACAAAGGGGTACCTCTATGCCACCTGTACAAAGGTCCAAGGAGATAGATCGCATTTGATTTCTCGTTTTTGATAAATCTCAACTTGAGGACATCCATACCGGGACAACATAGAAAATAGATGATGGACTCCTCTTTAATGCATAAGCATATTCTCATGAGAGATTGAGGATTAAGGTCCAAGCTAAAACTTCCACCATGATGCATGGCTTTGGTTGGCGGCCCAATTTCTTCTCTAACAATATGCATATTAATTCAACCCACGGTAAATCACCCTTACTTCAGACAAGACGAACATGCATAGCAACTCACATGATATTCAACAAAAGTGTGACAGTTGATGGCGTCCCCAGAAACATGGTTACCGCTCAGCAAGCAACTCATAAGAAATAAGATACATAGGCAACATATTCTTTACCACAATAGTTCTTAGGCTACTTTCCCATGAGCTATGTATTGCATGGTTAATTTGCTTAGCGCAGGTGGAGGTTAGCAAAAGACTGGGAGCGACCAACTAAGAGAGCAATGACGGTCATAATCATGCAGAGCGACAAAGCAATATTGAATCAGGCATGGTAGTTATATCGCTACTCAGAAACAAAAAATCATCAAGGCTTGACAGACTTTCTTTACAGTCTTGAATATGCGTGAGCATACGCCAAGTCAATCAAAATAAATTCTCGAAGAAAGATATTACTAAACCATACCACATCATAGGCAAACAAACCAAGTTGGTACTCCAATGACACATTGGGAACCCCCCAGCTATTTGAGATTAACCATAAGAAAACCTGAACTACTAAGCACCATCATGAAAGTAGCATCTTTATCATAGACACATTAACCAATGCAACGGAAGCAAACTCTCTTAATACGGTGAGCATGGTAATTAAAGAGAGTTCAAGCAACCAACTAAATAAAAGCTCTTGAAAAGATAAGCATGAATACTAAGAGCAAAGCACGATAGTAGCTATTTAAAAGACAAAGAACACACACAGCATAGATAGACATGAAAATTCTATGTAATGTTCTAGGTAGAGGTGGAGCGTGTTTCTCTCCCACATAAAGGAATGCTGGGTTCCGACTCGTTATGAAAAACTAAAAAGGAAAACTAAAAGCAAGACGCTCCAAGCATAGCACATAACACATGAAGTGATAAAAATATAGCGGAACGAAAGACGAACTGATAATGTTGATGGAGAAGGGGATGCACGGGGGGGCATCCCCAAGCTTAGACGCTTGAGTCTCCTTGAATATTTCTTGGTGGTGCACGGGGGCATCCCCAAGCTTGAGCGCTTGACACTCCTGAATCTTTTTATCATCTTCCCTCGCACACTTGAAAACTCCCTTCATGCACAACTCATCATAATCTGATTAGCGAGGTTAGTACCCTTAATAAAATAATTATACCTTGCTGGAAATAAGGATATTCTTGAAGTTCTACTGTTTCTCAAGATTGCCAAAAGGTTTTTGCAAAGAAAAAGCAAGTTCTTAATTTGCAAAGTGAAGGTAAGGCAAAACAGGACAGAATCTGTGAAAAACAGAACAGCAGGCAGTAATTGATCTGTTCGGGATACTTCTGCAACTCAAATAAAAAAACTCAGAACTGACGCACGAAAGACAATTATATAGAGAACGCTGTCGAAACAATTCAGACCAAAAAGATGAACTGGTGATTTTATACGAATTTTTCTATCCAAGGACAGAATCTGTTTCCTCGACAGCACCTCACAACTTTTGAACTTTCTAGCAATCAGAGGCTATACTTGGCACAAATATGAAAAGCAAAGATACAATGATGATGCAAAAGCAGTAAACAACATCAAGACACAACAAAAGCAAAAAATTTATTCATGTGGGCTGCCTCCCAAAAGCGCTTTCTTTTATGCCTTTAAGCTAGGCATAATGCATAGATCAAGTTTTATCAAACGTAAAAGAATAGCTAGCCCGTACAACGGACTCAAAAGGTAACTTGACCTTCTTACGAGGGAAGTGTTCCATCCCTTTCTTGAGAGGAAACTGAAATTTTATATTAACCTCTTTCATGTCAATGACAGCACCAACGGTGCGCAAAAAGGGACGTCCCAAAATAATTGGACAAGAAGGATCACAGTCAATATCCATAATAGTGAAATCAACGGGCACATAATTATCATTGACAATAATAAGAACATCGTCGATCCTCCCCAAAGGTTTCTTTATGGAGGAATCAACGAGAACATTACCAAAAGAACAAGAATCAAAAGGTTTCAATTTAAGCATATCATATAGTCTTTTGGGCATAATAGAAGTATTAGCTACAATATCACATAAAGCAAAGCATGAGAAATTGTTTATCTTAATTTTAATCATAGAATCCCAACCATCTCCTAGCTTTCTAGGTATGGAGGCTTCTACTCTAAGTTTTTCCTCCCTAGCTTTGATGAGAGCATTAGTGATATGCTCTGTGAAGGCAAGATTAAGCGTGCTAGTGTTGGGATCCTTAGCCATTCCTTGTAGAAATGTGACAACTTCTGAAATACTACAATTATCAAAATCAATTTTATCATTAGTGGGCAGAATTGTAGTGTCATCCTCTTTGTTTAATTCGCTCTCTATTATAAGAGTTTGAACATCTTCCCAAGTTTCGGGAAGCCATGCCATGGGCATAAACTCTCCGTCATAACTAGTGTAATCACAAGGTTTATCTTTTTTATAAACCCCGTCAGAGATAAGTGGGGCAATGGAAGTAGGGGTGTACTCCTCCCATTTAGTGTTTTTGGTAGAACCCATAGTAGCAAGCAAGCAAGATAACTATTTTTGTGATTTTCGATAAAAAGGTACTAAAGCAACTATGAAAGGTAAACTAACAAGACTAAAAAGCAAAGGTAAAAAATAGCATGCAACTCCCCTATCCTGAAGAGTGGAGTCCCCGGCAACGGCGCCAGAAAATACTCCTTGATGGGCCTCGAACCCCTCGTTGGTTACCCCAAGTGGAAGGTGTAAGATGTAGTAAGTAGAAGTGTTTTCCCCTAGCAAAGATGCCAAGGATCGAATCCCCAGAGACTCCTAGGTTCAACAGGTAGGTGTCAACTGCTAACGGCGAAATTAGCAATCAACGTGGACCTGCACACAGATACAAATAACTTTGCTCCCAACGAGTACAGAGAGGTTGTCAATCTCTCCGGCCTTGTAGTTCACAAAGGGTTAAAAGCAATATGATAGTAGTGATAGATAGTGTTTTGCAATAGTAAATAAAATAGCGAAAAGTAAATAGTGGATGTGATCAATGATGGTAATATGGACCGGAGTCTCATGATGTTCACTAGTGATGTCTCTCTCCCAAAAGACGATAAAATAGCTATGTGAGGTAAACAAATTACAGCTGGGCAATTGACAGGACCACGAACGCAAACCAATGCTGACTACATTGCAAGAAAGGTTGAGGTTCAAAGCATGGGCGGTACGCCAAAGTAAGTAGACCGAAATCCATCAATATCTACTACTAATCATCCACCTTGAGATATCTATCCAGAACATCTCGCTGGTATTAAGTTGCGAGTCCCACCCATAGTGTAAACTCAATGCAACAGACAACTGCATTAAAAGAACTTTGCGTAAAGTAAACAATCCTTGCACCCGCGGGCACAAGCACCGTTGTTTTCCCCCTTGTGGCAACATCACATCCCCTAGACTCATGTTTCTGTCACTCAAGCTAGTCATCGAGGGGCATGAACCCACAATCAAGCATAACGTTCCCTCTTGGAGTCACTACCTATTACTTGGCCAAAGCAATAAATAACAACGGAGAACATGCAAGAATTACTTATGAACAAAAATATAAAAGAGGTAGATCAAATATATTACTCAAGATCAATCTGAACATAATCTCATAATCCATCGGATCCCAGCAAACTCAACATAGCAACAGCATAAGGATTACATAGGTGCCTCGATCATGTAGGGCAGCTCATGAGGACTAATTAGTGAAGCACAAGAACGGGAGGAGAACATCACATAGCTACTGGTCATGGACTCATGGTCCAAGGGAGACTACTCACGAGTCATCCGGGAGGCGTCCATGGTGGTGGAGAAGCTCCCGGTGGTGATCCTCCCCTCCGGCAGGGTGCCGGGAAGAGTTCTCCTGGTGCTCCTGATCTTGGAAGCGGCGGCGGCGGCGGAACAGAGATGGGATCGCGAAAAGAAGTCATGTTTCAAGGGTTACGGGGGACCCTTTAAATATCTGCCAAAGTAGGGCACCGGAGGGCTCTCGGGGGGCCGAGGCGCCCCCCCGGCGCGGCCCAGGGGGGGCGCGCCCACAAGGCGCCTGGAGCCCCTGTGGCCCCCCCAGGCTCCCCTTCGGAAGCAGTGTCGTTCCCGGAACGCTGATTTTTTATATATTTTTTCTGTATTTTTCTGGGCAGTTCTCGAAACGTGAAAACCTGAAATACAAAAACAGCCGAAAAGAGAAACTGACACTGGGGTGCACTGGATTAGTAAGTTAGTCCAAATATGATCAAAAGTGTATGGAAGTGTATGAATATCATAGCAATATCACCCAAAAGTGGCATGGAGCAAGCAGAAATTATAGATACGTTTTGGACGTATCACTCCTTTGTTTTCGGGTCCTTCTTGTACCGGGCCCTGACAAAGTTCCTGGTCTGCTTGTCACCATATTTATCGAAGAGGGGCGGTAGGCCTTGCTCGGCACGGTCCGCCTCCTCCTTGTCCCATATAGCCTCCGCCACTCTGTAACCGCCGGGACCGAGTGTGTGTTCCCCTAAGTTCAGCTCCCGCATTTCTTTCCCCCACTGACTTGATTCGGAGTGTGCGGTGCTCGAGCAATTGATCTTGAAGTCGTTGTAGTCATCTTTGGTGATTGAAGGATTTTTCTCCTTGATCTTCTCATAACTCTCACCTTTCTCGATCATTCTCTTCACATTGCTTTTCCAAGTAGACAGGGCCTTGCTCATCTTCGTGAGGGCAGCATTGTTCACTTTATTCCCTATGAGGCTAGTGTTTTCAAATTCAGCGGGGAACTTGTATCGTTCGTGCAGCTTCGTGAAGAGGAGGTTGCGCAAATTCCCTCGGTCAGGATGCCTCAGGTTCTCGGCGTTGATCGAGACGGTGCTCCGGAGAATGCACCCGAGCTGAAGCGAGTACCCCTTGAATATTCGTTCGGGCGGCGTTGGATTCCCGTCGGAGTCCACTTCAGTAACTTCCTCCTTGAGGGTGCGGAGCACGGTCGGGCGCCGGTCCTTCCGTTGCCTCTTCGGTTGGCTGCCATCTGTGCGTGCGCCGCCATCATTAGTGGTGGCATCCTCGGCGGCACCATCAGTGGTGGCATCAGTGGGGTCATCCTCGGCGGTACCATCAGTGGTCTCAGGATCGGTGGGGAAGGCGGCGTCCTCATACAAGTGAGGTTGTTCCTCCATCTCCTGGGACAGCTCCCAAAATGCCTTGCCGCCCGAACCCCCGGCCTCATCGTTGTTGGCCATGTTTCTCTCTAAATAGGAACAAAGTTTGGTCAAAAAGTTGGTTATTGTCAAGGAACAAGATCATGGTCTCATCATTTAGGGTTTGTCGACACCGAGGCATCCTAAAAGCTAAGCTTTTATAATTGAGGGTTTTTCGACGCCGAGGCACCCTAAAAGCCTAAGCTTTCATCATTTCGGTTTTTATCGACACCGAGGCACCCTAAAAGCCAAGGTTTTATAATTTATGGTTTGTCGACACCGAGGCATCCTAAAAGCTAAGCTGGGAAGGAGAATTCTAAGTTGGGCCTAATCACTTGGCTCTATTGCCGCCTATGGTTTAATGCAGCTAGAATAAATGGGCACTTGATCCTACTTAATTAACTACTAAGATACCCCGGCCCATGCATTAGTCACAAGTACCCCATATGTCCTATTTTTAGCAAACTCATGCTAAAATTCACGGAAAATTTCAGCATGACCTTTGCTGAAAATAGGACATATGGAGTACCCGAATTTGCCGGAACGGAAGTTAATCGACATTCCAGCAAACTCAAGGGCCTCTCGGGTGGACAAGGCAAAAAAGGCCTCCATCACAACATGGAAAATACATTGGCATGTGAAGAGGTGAAACAGTATATGCATCTCCAAGCAGTATCATTCAACATTTTGGACAAACCACTACAAGCAATACTGGATCAGATACAAGAAGAATGTGAGAAAATGCAGACAAATACTAACAGATTGAGGTGCTGTGCTATTAACATTTCAAGTCAAAACCTTTTCTGGTTAGTAAGTGTTTCTTGAGATACGGGGCCAAATTTGCCAGGTATGGGGTACGGGGTGCAGTTATAGATGCTCTTAGTGGGCCAAATTTGGCAGTCAAGTTGTAGATGCTCTCAATAGCATCCTAGGGGAAGTAAACTATTTTAATCTAATGTTTCAATTACTTCCAAACTAATATTGGTATGACAGATAGAAAACTGAGAATGGATAAAAAAACTAAGCATGGCAGCAAGACGCTGATGCATCTTCTGTGTCGCCAACTTTCAAAACAGAACCGGAATTCTGTTGATAAATGGAAGCATTTTTATAGTCCCTCGAAACAAAATAATCACAATACAGAAGCACCTAGGTAAGAAGCTGGAAAATAATACCATGGGTGCATTATGAGTGTTAGTTGGGAGTATGAAACTTCAATAACAGAATCTGTGCCAATTGTGGACCCATGTTTGTGGAAGCTCGATATACAGGAAGCAATGAAAGATTGTTTTGTCAGTTGAAATAATCCAACTACAAAATTATTTGATGATTAATAACCTAATACATGAAGGCACGAACAGAACAATACTAGGTAGATTCATCATTTTGGTTTGTTGGGTAGTTATAATAATCTAGCACAAAACAGCGATCATTCTCAGTTGAACGGAGAGGCTATGTCGACAAACAATAATACTGCAGCCCACTAGGCAGTACGAGAGCTAGAAGCCCTACATGCGGCCCTAAAGCGACAAATACACACCAATCTGAAACAGACAGTTGGCATAGCAAGTAGAGCAATGTTTTCATGTCTTGGTAGAAAAAGACCAACTTTTTCTATATGCATGTAGATGTATACAAGGCGAGAATTATAACAATACAGTGGTATCCTAAATTGTTAAGATATCTACCAATCTAGTACAGGGACATGATCAATGTATCACAAATTAAACCAAAACATTTTTGCGTGTTCTGGACATTCAGTAAAACTACACCGCACCTTCCATAATGCACCTCATGTTTGACAGGTCAATCTTCCGCAACTCTAAATTCTCTATGATAGCACTAAAAAGATCAGACCGAGTACGGACACCTCATAGTTTGTTTCTCTCATATTAAAATCACCACCGATTAAAGTGGAATTTACACAACCATTACACAGATTCATTTTATCCGTTGTAGAGCTGAACGTACATAGAGTAATATTTACAACATCAAATGTGGGTGTGTGTGTGTG
>LR738713.1:39860339-39982899 GCA_902687465.1 Secale cereale | reverse complement strand
CGGCGATTGAGTAGGGGAATCAAGGGTGCGGGGGGTCGGCGACGGCGGCCGGTGGACCGGGGGGTGCTCGGCGGCGGCGGTTGAGTAGGGGAATCGAGGGTGTGGGGGGTCGGCGGCGGCGGCCGGTGGACCGGGGGGTGCTCGGCGGCGAGGGGGACCGGATCTGGCGAGGTGGGATAGCGATCGAGATGGAGGGGTGGTCGAGATCGAGTGTCCATGAAATTTAAAAATATTCATGGTAGTTCAAAAAGTGCCCATGAAATACAATCGAGAAATGAAGGCTACGATTTAAATACGATCGATCTTAGCTAGCTATCTGTTCGCAATCTTCTTGCCCTTCTTTTTCGCAAATGGAGTTCTTCTGTGGAACGGACGTCCTTTAGGTAGGGTGGTCCTGCTTCTTCTTGTGGTGTATGCCGCTACTTCATCATCGTCGTCATGTTCGATCCTCGGGTCGCCGTACTTGTCGAAGTCTTGCTCATTGGCTACTCCATCCATTCCGATGATCTTCCTTTTGCCTCTCCTCACGACAACACGACTGGGCTTTGACGGGTCGGTAATGAAGAAGCATTGGTCAACTTGGGAAGCCAGTACCCATGGCTCATTTATCGCGGTGACGTTTGCGCCCGCGGTCTTGGATTTGGCTTCGGGTATAACCATGGTAGTGAAATACCGGTCTTCTTTTAGGACGCTCTTGGCCCATCTGACACGGAACATCGGGACCTTCTCTCCAGCGTAGCTCAGCTCCCAGATCTCCTCGATCCTTCCGTAGTATCTATCCTTGTCATTATCGGTGTAGGATTCCATCGTTACCTCGGAGTTCTGATAACCATCGCTCTTCATGTCCTTGGCCTCGGTGTAGAATGTGTAGCCGTTGATATCGTACGCCTCATAGGTCATCAGGTTGTGCTCGACGCCCTGTGACAAGGCGAATATGAGTTGTTCTTCCGCAGAAGAATCCTCATGTAAAGGGTACGACAGAAGCTTCTGCTTGAACCAATGCGTGAAACATGAGTTGTGCTCTTTGATTATATCTCCGTCCGTCCTCTGTTGGCCTCGGTCATTGTACGTCTTCTCAATAAATGTTTTGTGCTCTACCACCTAAGGATCGACCACGTCTATGTGTTGTAGCGCGACTAGGTTTGCTCTTTCAAAGTCGGCGAGTCGACCCTCGAAGTCGACATGCATTTCGCGGCGACCCTCACGGTGACCCCATCCAGCGAGCCTGCCGAGGTGCCTGTTGACGGGCAGACCAACGGGGTTCTCGATGCCTAGATAATTCGTGCAGTAGGAGATGCACTCTTCGGTCAGAAAGCCCCTGGCTATGCTTCCCTCTGGACGTGACATGTTGCGAACGTATCCTTTGATGACACCATTCATCCTTTCAAACGACATCATGCTGTGCAGAAACGTCGGCCCGAGTTGGATGATATCGTCCACGATATGGACCAGCAGATGCACCATAACGTCGAAGAATGCGGGCGGGAAGTACATCTCAAGCTCGCATAGTATCACCACGATCTCTTCCTGTAGCCTTCTGAGTTGCCTCACGCCAACAGACTTCCGAGAGATGACGTCAAAAAAGTTGCATAGGCCAAATAGGGTTTCACGGACGTGCGCGTCCATGATCCCACGGATTGCAACTAGAAGTATCTGCGTCATCAGCACGTGACAGTCGTGAGACTTCATCCCACTGAACTTCAGCTTCGCTGGGTCTAGGTATCTGCTTATCTTCCCCGCGTAACCGTAAGGAAGTTTTACTCCTACGAGGCAGGTGAAAAACTGCTCGATCTCCTCCTGACTTAGAGTGAAGCACGCGGGAGGGTAGTCATTTCCGGTCTTCTTGGCCTTTTTGCCTTTGCGACGACTTTCCGTGTCCTGCTTCGCCTCATCATCATCATCATCATGATCATCATATATAGCGTGAAGCTCCTGCCTGATGCCCATTGATTTCAAGTCTGCCCTTGCTTTTGGCCCATCTTTGGTCCTCTCTGGCATGTTGAGCAGGATACCAAGCAGACTCTCGCACACATTCTTCGTGATATGCATTACATCAAGGCTATGAGGCACACGGTGGATCTTCCAGTACGACAAGTCCCAGAAAACAGACCTCGTTTTCCATACCTTCAGCAGCGGCTCTGGCGCCTTTCGCTTCTTTCCCGGCTCTAGCGCCTTTTGCTTCTTTCCCGACAGACGACAGTGGGCAATCTTTCCAATTTTTCAACAGCTCGTCTATTTCCTCGCCGCTCCTCATACGCGGGCGTCCTCGGGGTTCGGTTTCACCATCGAACAGATCCTTGCGTTTTCTCCACAGGTCATCGTCGCGAAGCCACCTTCGATGTCCCATGAACACGGTTTTCGAAGACCCGGGATCTCTATCTAGCTGGCGATACGTTGTGTTATCCATGCACCTGACGCATCCAGAAAATCCGTGGACCACCTGCCCCACGACATATCCGTAACCGAGATAGTCGTGCACCGTCGTGACCAGCGCGACTCTCATAGGGAAATATTCTTTCTTTGCGGCATCCCACGTATTGGCTGGCGTTTTCCACAGCGTGTCTAGCTCCTCTTTCAGCAGCCCCAGATACAGATTGATGTCGTTCCCTGGTTGTTTCGGTCCTTCAATTAGCATACTCATGTGAATGTACTTCCTCTTCATGCACAACCAGGGGGGAAGGTTGTACATCCACACAAACACAGGCCAGGTGCTATGTGTGCTTCTCTGGCTGCCAAACGGATTGACTCCATCGGTGCTCGCGCCCAGCACGATGTTCCTTGGATCGTTCCCAAATTCTAGGTCTTCAAAGTTCAACGCTTGCCACTGGCTCGCATCCTTAGGGTGACTCAGCATCTTGTCTTTTTTATCTATCTCCGGATCATTTGCGTCATCTTCTCGCTTCTTCTCCTCCCTATCCGCGTGCCAACGCAGGAGCTTTGCTACCTTAGGGTCCGCGAAATACCGCTGCAGACGAGGAGTGATCGGAAAGTACCACACCACTTTTCGAGGAGCTTTCTTCCTCTTCTTGTATCGAGTGACGCCGCACACCGAACATATGGTAGACTCCGCTTGCTCGTCCCTATAAATGATGCAATTGTTCATGCACACATGGTATTTCACGTGCGGTAAATCCAGAGGACACACGATTTTCTTCGCCTCCTCCAAACTGGTGGGGCACTTGTTCCCCTTGGGAAGACGTTCGTGCCAGAATGACATGTTCTCGTCGAAGCATGCGTCGGTCATTTTGTGTTTTACCTTCATCTCCAGAGCCATGAGCGTTACTTTCAGGCGGGTATCCTCGGGCCTGCATCCTTCATACAATGGAGTAACCGCGTCTAACTCAAGTTGATCCATCTTGGCTTTCTCTCGGGCGGCAGCTCTTGCATTATCGGTCTGCTTGAGAAGCAGCTCTTGAATATGAGGGTCCTGCATCTAGCCCATCGATGGTCCAGCGTCGTCTGCTCCGCCGGCATCATCATCTTCATGATCATGCCCGTCGTCTGCTCCGGCATCTTCCTCATCATCATGTCCTGCATCTTCTACATGATGACTGTGTACAGCATCACCGTCGTGATCATCTCCTGGGGATTCTTCCTCTTCTCGCCCGCCCGAGCCGCGGTGGTTGTCTTGCTGCCCTTCCTCATTTCTTGCCCGGCCCCCATGGACGACTTCGTAGTCATCTTCATCACCTTGCCACCGATAGCCATCCATGAAACCATGCAAGAGCAGGTGGTCCCGCACCTGCCTGGAATCCGGGTCCGCAATAAGGCTCTTCAGCTTGCATCTTCGACACGGACATCTTATCTCCGTCTCGTTCTTTTGAAGCATCTCAGCCTTCGCGGACCTCAAAAACCTATTCACGATGCCTTCGGTCATCGTGCGCACCATGATCGCCTGCGGGGTAGAACAAAACGATATTTTAGAACCAAGAAAAAATTTGCCATGACTTTCCCTAAAAATAGGACAAAAAAGAATGCTTAATGCCAAAATTCTCACTGAAACGGAAATGAATCAACATTCCGGGAAAATATTGGCAACTATCGCATTTCAAATACCGGTACACCTCCAAACACAAACACATATGCAACACAACAAACATATGCAACACCACGAACATACATAGATCTAGCTAGGCCATAAAACATGCATGTGCACATTGTTGTAGGGAGAACAACATAAATATAGCTTCCCCCCTTACTTACCTATCAAAACAAGGTAATTTAACAACTTAATTTGAATGAATCTATGGTGGAAATGAGGTGAAAAAGAGGAGGGACCCGAGACAAGGAGGAGGTGGAGAGAATGAAGTGGGGAGAAAGTGGATGTGGGTAGAAGAGGCTGTCCAAAATATCTTGTTGCTGCCCACTTACTAATGGCGCACCCACTATAAATCCGCCATTAGTAATCAAGGTTACTAATGGCGCATCTTCAGTTAGTGCGCCATTACTAGTTTTGAAAAAAAACTACTAATGGCGCACTGTCCCACAGTGCGCCATTACTAGTTTAAACTAGTAATGGCGCACAAAAAAAATAATAAAAAATATAATTAAAAAAAGAACATTAGTGGCGCACTTTCCTGCTGGTGCGCCATTATTAGTTACAACTAGTAATGGCGCACTCTGTCTGGATGCGCCATTAGTATGTTTGGACAGGCGCACTAGTTCAAAAAAAAGAACTTTTTGATACTAATGGCGCACCCTGGGCCAGGTGCGCCATTAGTAGTTTGAACTCTAATGGCGTATCAGAGGTTGGTGCACCATTAGTATATAATAATGGTGCACTGCTTGTCTGGTGCGCCATTAGTATCAATTCCATCTATAGCCCTTTTCCTAGTAGTGGATGGGAATTTGTTAATATCCGGTTGTAGATAATTTGACACCATATCCTAAGAATACACTACCTGCGTGAGTAACCGTGATGGTCTCTTTCCAAAGGGTTTCGGGAAGTGAACACGGTGGGGTTATGCTTGAACGTGAGTAGCTAGGATCACTTAGTGATCATCTTGGCGACCGTTGGCACATATTCTCATCTCGCTCTAAATTCGTAAGCTAGTTGCTTAGTGCTGCTGCAAACACTTTAAAAGCTCTCCACACCTAAAGGCTTTGTTAGTTTTGATACCCGGAAATGGGATTGCTGAGTCCTTGTGAATCACAGATTGCAACACACACCAGATGCAGGTACAACCGAGAACGATGCAGGAGATGGATCAGAACTTCAATGGGAGTTCGATGAAGAGTGTGGTCGTTTCTATGTCACCTATCCCGACGAACAGTAGTGGTCCTACTAGGGGCGATCAGGACTTGTGTTTGTGGTATCTTTTCTCGTTTGGATTTCGTCCGTAGTCGGACCCTGTGTTATTTGGATGAATGTATGCTATTGTATTCATTGTGTGACGTGGCGAGTGTAAGCCAACTATTTTACTCTTTCATCCCTGAACTTTTACATGAGTTGTGCAAAGATACCACGCTTGCGATCATTCCAACATGCGCTTATGTCTCCAAGTCATGCCTCGACACGTGGGAGATATAATCGCATCCTGGGCATTACATTCATTGAGGAGGATTCCAAGCTCAAGAGAACAACTACACCATCCAAGAGGGAAGCTTGGAAGCTGAGAAGGAACCACCAAGAAGAAGGCAACAACTCCCAGGCGACCCCGTGCCCACGGGTATCCCAGTCTGCACGGATCTGAAGACCCCGTGTGCACATGCTAATGTTGCCAGGTCGCTGGAGACCCCGTGCGCACATGCTCCACTTACCCCATGCACACGGGGCTGTTGGAAATATGCCCTAGAGGCAATAATAAAATGGTTATAATCATATTTCTCATTCATGATAAATGTTTATTATTCATGCTATAATTGTATTGATTGGAAACTTAAATACATGTGTGAATACATAAACTACATCGTGTCCCTAGTAAGCCTATACTAGACTAGCTCCTTGATTAAAGATGGTTAATGTTTCCTAACCATGGACATCAGTTGTCATTTGATAACGAGATCGCTTCATTAGGAGAATTATGTGATGGACAGACCCAACCGTAAGCTTAACACCTGATCGTTTAGTTATTTGCTACAACTTTCTTCATGTCAAGTATCAGTTCCTTAGACCATGAACTCATGCCACTCCTGGATATCGGAGAAATGCCTTGTGTGCTATCAAATGTCACTTCGTAACTGGGTGATCATAAAGGTGCTCTACAGGTATTTCTGAAGGTGTCTGTTGGGTTGCATGGATCAAGACTGGGATTTGCCACTCCATTTGACGGAGAGATACCTGTGGGCCCTCTTGGTAATACAACAACATAAGAAGCTTCATGTGACTAATGAGTTTAGTCACGGGATCTTGTATTACGGAACGAGTAAAGAGACTTGCCGGTAACGAGATTGAACTAGGTATGGACATACCGACGATCAAATCTCGGGCAAGTAACATATCGCCGGACGAAGGGAATTGCATACGGGATTGGCTGAATCCTTGACATCATGGTTCAACCGATAAAGATCTTCGTTGAATGTGTAGGAATCAATATGGGCATCTAGGTTCCACTATTGGTTATTGACCGGAGTCTCGGTCATGTCTACATGATTCTCGAACCCATAGGGTCGCACGCTTAACGTTCGGTAGCGCTAGGGTAGTGTTGAGATAGTAATAGTGGAAAGTCTAAAGGTTGTTTAGAGTCCCAGATGGGATCTAGGACATCACGAGGAGCTCCAAAATAGTCCGGAGGTAAAGATCCATATATGGAAAGTTGTTATCGGGGTTCCGAAAAAAGTTCAAATTTTTTCGGTATTGTACCGGGAAGGTTCTAGAAGGTTCTGGAGTGGGCCTCACCTGCATGAGGGATCCACATGAACGTGGGTAGTGGGAAAAGTCCCCACAACCCTGGTCTAGACGCACGAAAATCCTCCCTTAAAAGGAATAGTATCATGTCCCGAAGGGATAAGATCAGGATCCCTAAAAAGGGGAATAGCGATCGGTGGGGAAGGAAAGGAGGGATTTCCTCCCCCCTGTGGCCAACAACCTAGGGCCTTGGAGGCAAGCCATAAGCCCCCTCCATGCCTATATAAAGGTGGGGAGGCGTTGGGGGCAGCCCCCCTTCAACCCTGGCCCGTTACCACTCCCAACTCCTCCCACGTTTCACCGGTACGCGTTTGGCGAAGCTGTGCCGGAATTCCGCTGCCACCACCACCACCATACCGTTGTGTTCGTCCTGATATCATCTACCTCCTCTATCTTGCTTGCTGGATCAAAAAGGAGAGGATGCCGCCGAGCCGTACATGTGCTAAATTCAGAGGTGCCGTCCGTTCGGCACTAGATCGGATTGGATTGCGATTGGATCATGAAGAGTATGACTATGTTAACCGCGTTATGACGCTGACGCTTTCGGTCTACAAGGGTATGTGGACACACTCCCTTCTCGTAGATTTGCATCTCCATAGGTAGATCTTGGGTGTTTGTAGTATTTTTTTTATTTTCATGCAATGTTCCCCATCAGGAGCTGCCTGTGTGCAGCTATTGGGCTTTGCCCATGTATTCTCATTTCTCCCCTCCTTACCCCTTCATCCCATGGACCTATAAATACTTCTCCTCCTCCTCCATTTAGATATAGCTAAGAATAGATCTAGAACATTAGAGCTTAGCTCATGTAAGCTTAGCTCATGTATCTCCCATTGTGAGATTCCCCTTGAGAGAGAAGACTCCATTGGAGTACAAGGCCGTCGAAGGGAGAAGGATCCCTAGGATCATCAAGACCTCTTAAGGCAGAAGGATTTCCCAAGTGAATCACCAAGACCTCATCTCCTTTGGGTTTGGGTTGAACCATATCTTGTATCTTTCCCTTTGATTGTTCATGTACCTTGTGGATCTTGTGTGTTTATTAGTCTAGTAGACGTGTGATTAGACTTGTTCTTGAGTGTTTCTCTTGTGATTTCCCCTCTTATTCTTCATGTTCGTCATGTTCCTCTTTGTAGTCACCTCCAATTCATGAACATTGAGACAAATCAGGGCACTTTGGCCCGTGCCCTACATCAAAGCCCCTCCTCATGACATTGGCTGAATATGACCTATCCGGCTCCCAAGGCGTTGCTTGAAAAGCCCGTCCGTCACTGCGCTAGCCCACTGGGTCAGCTGAAGAATGGTCCACTCACTCCGCATAAAAAACTAAGAACCCCACCCATATCAGGTTACATCATCAGCACCTATCTTATATACCTACATGTTCCTTATAGTTTCCCTCACTTCTTGGCCGCATTTCCTTATTGTGTTATTAACGCAACAGATTATCTAGTTCTAATAGTCTGTATGTACTCCTCAGGCCTTGTACAATGCAAGATGCTTAGAGGACATGCTTAGACAAATAAACCGATGTTTCTTTAAGTAGCATTGCTTTTTATAGAGGATAGACACTTAATTAGGCATCTCTCCTGTAGAAATAGGCACTGGTGCTTCAGAAAAACCTAATTTATTTGTCTAAGCATCTCCATAAGCACCTAGCAATTTACAAGCCTTAGGTCTTCTCCAACGCAGACCCTCAAACCGTCTGAGTACGTTCAAAATGCGTTGTCCGGACATCAGAAACCATCCAACACGGGCTTGTATCAGTCCGCCGTGCGATCCAGATGTACTTTCTCCCGTAAACCAGTGACAGACGTGGGGGGGGGGGGGCCTTTGCGGGAGTTTGGAATTCAGACACGTAGGACTCTGACACCTCCAACCCACCCAAAACCCTTCTCGGACCCCGCGCCACCATCCTCCCCATTTTCTCCCCTTTCTTTCTCTCTTTCCTTCGCCGCCGCTTCACCACCCCGCACGCCACGCCACACCCCCGTCGGAACACTACGTCTCCGTCACCTACAACGTTCCAGCTGAGCTCCACGTCGCTTCTCCTTCTTCACCGTTCAACCTCTGTTTTCTGGCCGCCCCACTAGTTACCATCCCCTACTGCTATACTCACCATGTCCGGCAACTGTTCGATGAATTGCTGGAGCTAAAAAAGTTTCCCTTGTTCTTCTTCGTAGCAATGGATTTCGATTTGGAGTTCATATACGAGCACTATGTTGAGTCGTCCGACGGCTCATCCGGCGATGAGTACTTGAATGAGGGTGATGATGCAGGCGGTCCTTGAAGACACAGAGCATGCGGAGAAGCATGTTCTCAAGTTCACTGGCTCAATCAAGGGTCATCGAGTGCTCAACCGCAATAGGGCACACGACCATTTGACATTGGTGGCCGAATACTTTGCCCCGGATGCACTCTGCACTGACCATTTTCATTGACGTTTTCGGATGCGCAAGACTGTCTTTGATCATTTGTACCATGGCGTTCGGTCCTATGATGACTACTTCATATTAAAGAAGGACGTCATGGGAACGATTGGATCCTATGGTTATTAGAAGTGCTCGGCCACACTACGGATGCTTGCATATGGCGCGGCCGCGGATTCACGGGACAAGTACCTACTGATGTCTGAGATCACTTGCGGAGATGCCATTGTCAGGTTTGCAACTGTCGTGGTCGAGGTGTTCGGACCTCAGTACCTAAGAGGACCAACTGTGGCAGACACCAAGAGGCTCTTTGGCAATCTCAGAAGCAAGAGGGTGGCCAGATTTGCTTGGATCTCTTAACTGCATGCATTGGAAATGGAAGAACTGCCCAAAAGCTTTAGAAGGGAAATATCAGGGTCATGTTAACAGGGCCACGATCATTCTTGAAGCAGTTGCATCGCATGATCTTTGCATTTGGCACGCTTTCTTTGGCACGCCCAGGTCTCACAATGACATCAATATGCTGCAACGATCAATGTTGTTTGCGAGGCCGTCTGAAGGAAAAGCTCCTCCTTGCCACTATATTGTCAATGGACATGAGTACAACATGGGCTACTATCTGGTTGACGGTATCTATCCTCCATGGGCTACCTTGTCAGCACCATCTGTAACTTAGTTAGCCAGAAAAAAAGGCTCACTTTGTCCAAAGACAAGAAACAACTAGGAATGATGCTGAGAGGGCATTTTGGAGTTCTACACACCCGTTTCGCGGTTGTTCGTGGACCTGCTAAACAAGGATACTCGAAGATCTTGTGGGAGGTAATGACATGTTGTGTGAACATGCATAACATGATCATCGAGGATGAGGGTGGAGATGTTGCCGCAGCTCTATAATTTGAGAACATGGATGATCCTATCGATCTTCCAAACCAGAACCCGGCCACATTTAAAGAGTTTATTCAAATGAATCAAAAAAATCTGGCATCGACCAATTTAGGAACAGCCGAAGGAAGATCTGATTGAGCATCAGTGGACGGTTAAAGGGGACAACAATGTTGAGATGTAACATTTGAATTTTTCTTAAATATGAATTAGTGCTGCATGCGGCTATTTCAACGTCTGTATTCTATGTATGCGGCTATTTGATCATGCAGACTTTAAAAAAAAGGAGGACGGATGCCGGATGTACACGGGCAACGTTGGATGGCGGCACCATTATGCGGATACGGATGTGGGAGGAAATTAGTGTGTCGGCGTTGAAGATGCCCTTACCAACAGGTTACCTTCTCAAAGTGCCAAGCAATAAGAACCACTTGGCAAGTTGGTACCTATTGTTACTCGCGTCCATTTTATTGTGATTACAACTACCATGTTGCATATATCAATCAAATTATATAATAGTATGAAAATATACCCATGAACTTTTTGTACAACAAGCTTCAAAGTGTTCCAAAAAGGTCGTACAAAAGATCAAGGATGCTTTTGTTGAAAACAACAAGTTCCACTTTTTGGTGCACTATCCAAAGGTAAAGGCCGTACAAGAGATCAAGTTTCATTATTCTTGCACCCTTGCTATTTCAGAAACCTTGCATAATATTTTACATGTCTTTGTTGTCTGTAGGACCGGATACTCGACGCGTTTGGTTTCGAGAAAATAGCGCGGTTTCCGATTGCGGCGTTTCTTGAAACGGTAACGGCCGTTTGTTTCGCGTATGATGTTTTCCGTCGCCGCGCTTTTCGATACGCCGCTTCGTAAAGTTGAAACCGCTCGAACCGAAGTGAATTAGAAAACGGGACTCTCAGCCCGAACCAAACAAATGCTGTCTTAGGTAAAAACGATTGGAAACGGTGCTTTCCGATACGAGAAAACGAATACATTACAGGAGCTGAACCAAACGCGTCGTTAATACATTGTGTAACACCATGACCGGCCACGTCGACTTGCATGATCTGCCTTAGTCTTCGTACGCCATCACCTGATACAAGATCACAGACCACGTAGCATACGTGTTACGTCTATATATTATTCTCCCGTGTCAGCTGCATGCGGCCGAATATCTACAAAGCCCTCCCATGCACTACACCCAGACAGCACCTGCATTACGAAGCAGCGGGACCAGTTTGCCGCTGAGATGAAGGGACATGACCTTGTCGGTGCATCCGACGAGCCTGCCGCCGATGAACACCGCCGGCACGGCGGGGTTCCGGCCGATGAGCCTCACCAATGCCTTCTCCATCTCCTTCCCCCTAGGGTCCTCGTCCAGTTCCACCACCATCGGGTTCACCCCGAGATCGCGGAGGAGGCTCATCACCGTGTGGCACATGCAGCAGGAGCTCATGCCGAAGATCACCACCGCCCGTTGCCCCGCTAGCCTCGTCACCTGCTCCATCAAGCTTAGTGCTAGTGAGCTCAAGTAGTAGTACGATCGCTTCTAGCTAGCTCTTGTATACGAGGCTTTGAGCTGTGCTTGCTTAGGGCTGGACATAGGGGAGCCTTGCATATATAGCCATGGAAATGTGCAGTGTCAGGATGAGGTTGCAGCAATTTGACCGGAAAAAAGGTGATACGGGAGGGTTGGGATAAATCCTGACCTCCTTTAATTTGTGCGACTCCACGTATGGTATGGGTCTAGTGTGGAGCATCGAATATTTGGATTGCAATATGGCGATGCGGCGACCTGATACCAAAGGGGGAATGTATTGTTGATAAGGCCTGGAGCTCTGACTTTTTGCAAGTTCTCTTCTATCCTGTTCGAAGTCAGATGAGAAAAACTCGGAGAGAGATGCTGGTGATGATATCCATATGTTCTTGTGTATTCTGGCATAACCAGGGTGGAGCTACAGGTCTGTCCATTTTGTGCACAATTGTTTTCTTATATAAATCTAAAAAAATCAAATTATATAAATCTCGAGTTTTGCAGTTCGGCAATATATTTGGACTGTAATATGTAAAAATAAATTGATTTTTTTGCAACATAAATACTTGAAGTGATATAGTTTGGCACGGCCAATTCACAGATCAATTTATGTAAATACTCGAAAAATGTCATTACATATATTTTTGCTACACCAATTTTTTTCTCCACATTGCACTTCTAATGCCTTGACTTGCAAAGTTGAAGATTTATATATTATTTTATCAGCGAAAGAAAAAAAAGAGAAGTTTATGCGAATTGAGAATAGTAAACTAGCATAGATTTTGATGCTCCCAGGTTTAGCCATCACACAAAATGGAGGGCTGTACCTGCCACCCGGTTTAGAAAGTCCACCCTCTTAGAGCAACTCTCGCAGACTCATCATATCGCCCTGATCTCCATAGTAATTGTTGTTATAGTGATTTTGGCTTAAAGACCACTCTAGCAGAGTCGCCATCCTACTCTTGATTGCGATAGTCCGAGCCTTCATATTTGAGGTTGGACGAGGCGATATAGGGCGCACTACATCCACCAAAATTTTGGCGTCATAGACATTTCGAGACGCGCACCCCCTTTCACCATTGCCCACATCCCTGCATTGCCATCGTTTGGTGCGACCTCCAAAGCCCAGACCACTGTGATTTAGCGCATGTCGCATCTACTGAGCCATTTCCGGACCTCAGCTCCGCGCCTTCTTTCCGCCATTCATCCGCGCCACCCCTTTCATCGTGTGACCTGAAGGTGTGCAGGGACTTGAGCGGAGGTAATATTTTCACAACATTTTCTTGAAGATTTAATTTGCAGCTCATAGGTCAGTGCATATGACATAGGCTTCACATTACGTGTAGATGGATCTAATGGTGGAGCTCATGTTTTGATGATTCATCGTCATATTTGAGCTACGAGTCCGATAGTGAAATCATGGATGCCGAAGGAAATGAGGTAACATTAATGGTTGTTTAATGGACATCGTCAACCACAAGGTTGGTCGTGTGATATTTTGCCAGAACATAATCCAAGGCCACTAGCGACTCATGCTGGACAATTCCGTGTCGGATCGTACCTTCCCGCCTTACGTGGTTTGGCGACGCTTCCACATGATCAATTGTTGTTCCATCAATTTTCCGATGACGTGGAAGCCAATGAACCTTTCTTCCAACAACGGAGAAATGTTGGGTTCCCCCCTTTCCAAAGGTGACTGCGGCACTTTAAATGATTGCATCTGGCTCTCCTGCAGATACATGGGGTGACACTCTCTGATTGTCGAATATTAAATCATTAAGTGCATGAATGTATACGGAGAAATTTACATGATTGGATTATTTGTTGAAAAAATTACATGATTGGATTATTTGTTGTATTTTGATTATCTTCAGGTTTATAATAATATTTGTTGAGTTATGCAATTGTTTGATCTAAATGGTTGTACTTGTGCAGAAACAAGAAAACATGAATTTTTTTACTATGGCCACATTATGGAGACCTTGTGCTTGCGCACAATATTCGTAGCCTCTAACAGCTGGGCCCCATAAAATATCTGTCAAAGGAAAGCAAGAGAGTGCGAGGAGAGTAGTAAGTTGCATGTGCTATCCATCCATTCTATTTTCTTGTCTGGGAGAGTAATAACTTACTACATGATAGTTAAGATAATTCATACCTTTTTCAAAAAATATTTTCATATATTAAACGTTTGAACAACCGGCGACTAGACATTTTGAGCCAAACATTTATTGGTTACATTTGAAAATAGTTTAGATATTAGTTTCCGTCATATTAAATCAACAGGAATATGTGTTAAATGTTTTCCAAAACTAATTGCAATGTACCTAAAAAAATCAAGTGCCACGCACATGCTTGTGGTATCCGTGTGCTTTAGATTCCATCTCGTCTTTTTGCGTTTACTGTATGACCCACTAGGCCTCGTAGAATATAATATTTTTCAGGGAAAGCAAGGGAGTGTGAGAAGAGTAGTAAGTTGCTTGTAGTATCGATCCATGCATTTTATGTTCATTTTGATAATTTTGATATTTTCGAAAATATCATATTTTCATTAAATAAACATTTGAATTCCTAGAGCCTAATATTTAGAACAAAATACTTGGTTAATTTCAAAATTAGGTCAAATTTTAGTTTCAACCATATTCAATCAATTGAAATATTTGTTAACTATTATAATGAAATTGAGTGGACTAGTTAAAACATGTATTAAACATTTATGGAAGTTGACTGAAATATAAGCAAAATTTCAAAAAGAAAATTGCATTAATCTAAATAACATTCCAGTCACATTTTAGAAGCCTGTTTCACATATTTCACTTTATTTCACATAATAAACAATTTTAGAGCCATTACAGACAGTTTCAGAAACATTTCTACAACTTTTATAATATAGTTTGTATTTGTTTCACAATTCGCAATTACATTTCACTTACAGTTCAAAAAAACTTTTGAACTATAATTCGTAAGAATTTTACATACATTTAACACACATTTCAATCAATTATATCACTCTTATTAATACATTTAATATTATTACACTCAGTTTCAGATTTTCAAATATTAATCATAAATACTGAAATATATTTCAATGATTTAACTATATTTCATTCAAGTTTTTAAAATATTCAACATTTAGAATTTCAACCTTTTCACCAAATAAATATTGAAACACATTTCAATACATTTTCATAAACATGAGAATTTAATTAATTTCAGAATTTGCAAAAATAAAAATCAGAAACATTGCACACGATTTCAGTACGGTATACACATAGTGAGGTTTATTTCACCATTAGCTGATCACCATTACTTATATTTTCTCTTAGTATGCACACATGCCATCTCACCACACATGCCACATCATAAAATCCCACTACTTTATTTCTCTGAACATGCATAACCCCACTTCTCTTAACATGTACGCATCCCCCACATGCCGCCTCATCAAATCCACTATTTATATTTCTCACAACATGCATGAGAAATGCTACTTATAATGTTTAAAACAATTCAACTACATAATAGGAGAAATGGAGAATACAAAAATTCATATGTATATTCCCATTCCATTCTCATATTCAAACTCCATACAACAAGCTTTCATGAAAATATAATGCAACAAATTACCGCAACAATGCACATGATATCATCTAGTCCTAGTGAAAGTTTAAAGCTTTAGTTGCACAAGTTTTACTTTCTTTTCACATATATGACACTAAATTCAGTAACACATTACCAGCTTTCGAATGAAACTAACAAAAATAAAGTAACACATTTTCACCATTTCATTGGCAATTTAGAAGTATCACTCACAAGTTTTTGATGTCTATGTGAGCTAGGCCAGGATATGGGGGAGGTTCCCAGGGGCCCAACATGCCCAGGCGGTGCATGGAACCTAGGGCCTGGGGGTCGGCGTTTGGAAAATATGGTCCTCGTGGATCCACTTTTTGGTGTTGGCCCTCTTTTGATGAAAAAACACTCCTTGTTTTTGTTTTTTGTTTTTTATGACTTTCAAAAAGTACCTGCATTTCCTATAACCAATGGCACATAAAACATCAGCTCTCATTTGGGCACTCTTTTAGTATGTTAGTCCAAATAAATGATAAAGCATTGCATATTTAAAATGAGTACTACACGAAACCTCAAATAAAATAGATACATTTAGGATGTATCAGCATATATCATTTTGTCTCCAGTTCCAATTTGACAATTTAGTAGATTGATATCTTTTGAATAAATAATACGTTTTAAAGCTTTTTTATATATTTGAATTATCGACGACAAGAACTAGAACAAGACCAATCTTGGAGGTGTTAAAAACTACATTGAATTTCATCGTTCTAAACATATTTCAAATCTCACTCAAACATTATTGAGATTTGTAAAAAAAATTGTCAATGTGTGAAATCTTATTGAAATTATGCGAACTGTTTCTTAAATTGTTTGAGTTTTTAAAATATTTCTCAAAAGTGTCTGAAGTATGTTTTGAGAAATTTATTGATGTATTTTGGACTAATTTAAAATGTAGGAAATAATTTAGTGATTTTGAATTACCTATATATGTATAAAATAATTGAAATATGTGTGTCAAATATTTGATAAATTGCTTGCTGAAAGTTTGCATTCTTTAAAAAAAATCAAATACAATTCATCAATATTCAAATATTAATTGTTGAAACAAAAAAAGTACCATGATTTGTGTGTGTATTTTTTTACTGGGATTTTATAAGTTGAAAGACGTTCCTTCGGCTTCCAAATTTAGGTCTAAAATCCACTTTTCAGCTCCAAAATTTCAAATGAAGAAATGGGAACCCAAAAAGGCTCCTTCCAATTCGCATACTATGAGGTTAATAGGATTGGTACCGAGAAAGATTTCTTCGTTTATGGTGCTAGGTGAAGTCAGAATCATACCTGGACATATACTCATAGTGTCTTCCATACCTATCTCTCGTAGAACTAACAAAATACAAACCTATGAATAATGATGTTTTATTACAGGGAATCCCCAACCATTATGTCAAGGAGCGATGCGAGAGGTCCAATTGCATCAATGGCAAAATAATTACCGCTGCATTCACTAAAGAAAATGTTGAACTCATGTTGGTAATTTCCTATGTGCTCTATTGTTGGGGAACGTAGTATTTCAAAAAAATTCCTACGATCACGTAAGATCTATCTACTAGATGCATAGCAACGAGAGGGGAGAGTGTGTCTACGTACCCACGTAGACCGAAAGCGAAAGCGTTTATCAACGCGGTTGATGTAGTCATACACCTTCACGATCCGTCCCGATCTAGTACTGAACGTACGGCACCTCCGCGTTCAACACACGTTCAGCTCGATGACATCCTCGCCTTCTTGATCCAGCAAGACGGGCGAAGTAGTAGATGAGTTCCGGCAGCACGACGGTGTGGTGATGGTTGTTGATGAAGAACCATCTCTGCAGGGCTTCGCCAAGCACTACAGAAACTCGACGGAGGATAAACTAGAGGGTCGGGGTTGCCGGCACACGGCTTGGTGTGTCTTGATGTGTTCCACATGCTAGCCCCACCCCTCTATTTACATGTTGAGCCCTGGGGTTGTAACTTGGAGCAAAAGCCTCCTCAAAGTCGGTTTTGCCCGAAAGACAAGAGTCCCACTCGGACTCCAGGACCAAACGCCACAATCCTTGGCGTCTAGCCCAAACGCCAGGGTCTCTGGCGTTTGGCCCCCTGGCCTCCGCAAAACACCTTTTGCGCCGACTTAATGCCCCATTGGCTTGACCCCTTGGCCTAACCATATCATCCTATATATCAATCTTTACCTTCGGACCATTCCGGAGCTCCTCGTCATGTCCGTGATCTCATCCGGGACTTCGAGCAACATTCGGTCACCAACATACATAGCTCATTAAATACTATATCGTCAACGAACGTTTAAGCGTGCGGACCCTACGGGTTCGAGAACTATGTAGACATGACCGAGACATCTCTCCGGTCAATAACCAATAGCAGAACCTGGATGCCCATATTGGCTCCTACATATTCTACGAAGATCTTTATCGGTCGAACCGCATAACAACATACGTTTGTTCCCTTTGTCATCGGTATGTTACTTGCCCGAGATTCGATCGTCGGTATCATCATACCTAGTTCAATCTCGTCACCGGCAAGTCTCTTTACTCGTTCCATAATACATCATCTCGTGACTAACTCATTAGTCATTTCCTTGCAAGGCTTATTATGATGTGTATTACCAAGAGGGCCCAGAGATACCTCTCCGACACCCGGAGTGACAAATCCTATTCTTGATCTATGCCAACACCACGAACACCTTCGGAGACACCTGTAGAGCATCTTTATAATCACCCAGTTACGTTGTGACGTTTGATAGCACACAAGGTGTTCCTCCGGTATTCGGGAGTTGCATAATCTCATAGTCATAGGAACATGTATAAGTCATGAAGAAAGCAATAGCAATAAAACTAAACGATCATAGTGCTAAGCTAAAGGATGGGTCTTGTCCATCACATCATTCTCCTAATGATGTGATCCCGTTGATCAAATGACAACACATGTCTATGGTTAGGAAACACAAGCATCTTTGATCAACGAGCTAGTCTAGTAGAGGCATACTAGGGACACTCTGTTTTGTCTATGTGTTTACACATGTATCAAGTTTCCGATTAATGCAATTATAGCATGAATAATAAACATTTATCATGATATAAGGAAATATAAAATAACAACTTTATTATTGCCTCTAGGGCATATTTCCTTCATCTATTGTTTTAAACTATTTTCTATAGTTGACATGGAGCTTTAGTGCCATGTTGAAGCTAAAATTATGAAAGCAATTCAAGCTTATATGCCATGTTCTGCATGGACTGACATGTGCACGACAAGGTGGTTCTAGGAAGACCATACAAGATGTGAAAGATCACTATTTTCATGCAAAGAAAACCTGATGTTTGTGGATATAGCAACATGTCAGATCAAACCAATATGTCCCCTCTAATAAAGCCTCGCCATGTCATGCTTTCTCCACCTGTCTTTACTTACCAACCATTAGTCGTGGTGCCTAATCATTTACCATGCAGCTTGATGTTTTATCATTTCTCTAGTTTTTATTTTGATGCATGATATATCATGCCATCTGAAACAATTAGGAAAATTTAACTCCTTAACCAAAAGTCCTCAAATGTGATGGTACTTAGATGCATTGCAAAAAAAATTGGTTAAATGTTCCTTTTGTACTACCTTAATTACATATGGTCAAACTAATTAAGAATGAACTGAGATGGAAATAAGATTCTATCATAACGTAAACTCTTCAGGCTCCTAGACAACACACTTCAACTCACGTGATTAAATTGGCCACAAGTTTCTCCCTTCCTCCTCCATGCCTTATTTTTGCAGACACTAACACAGACAAAGTTCCATATTTACGTTATTTTGTTTACCACACCTTGTATTTGCATGTATATTATATCTTCTCTGCATGTATGTATTTTTCATAATTGCTCTGAAACTCTTTTGAATGGATTTTAATGATTCACCCAGAACTGGTTTCCCCTAAATATTTACTCTCTATGTGTTTTTTTGTTCTTTCTATAAATTTTGAATTTTTAGGTGTATTTATTCTGAATGGGAAGGATCATTAAGTAGCCTCCAATAGTTACTATACAAATAATAGTAGTAAAATGGGCATATCAGTCCCAAATCATTCTCAAGTTAATGCATTGGTCACAATGGAGTAATAAGAGGAAATGGAGAGAGTGAGTATTTGTGATAATCTCAATGTATCAATATAATAAAAAAACATCCAGTTACATTTGTATTAAAGTAGTTGATTGCAAGTAATTAATTAACAACTCCTCAAGAATGTTGAACCAAATTGTTTGGACTGTATACGCATCTGAAAGCCATGTTCTGATTCAGAATGAACATTCACTCTACTACTCCCAGGAAGTGAGTTCTTGTATCGCAACCGTTTGTGTACTCCTAGTTTAATGATGGAAAATTCCTTTGATCTAGGTAGTTCAAGTAAAGATTACCTTACAAAAGGTGCACCCGCGAGATTATGATATGGTAGTGGCCATAGTTCTGTTCAGGTGCATAGAATAAATATCATATATGATAATGCCCATAATTATGTTTTGGTGCAGGGAATGGGTTTCCTTGATTTCATACATTGAAGTTCAATGAAAAAATATTGTTGAACACTCGATGACTATGTGAACTAAATAATAGAAACACTAGTTGATTGATCATTTCCTGATATCCCTAGCTAATAGTGATGTGCATGTTGGATGAATATCTACCGAGGTATGAAGAGCAAGCTTTGTAGTATCAGAAGAATCACCCTTCAGTATTCTTGGAATTTCCCTATAGCCAATGATTAGCCTTGCACACAACTAGAGAACTTCTTTTGCTCCACAACTTGTACTCCCAAGGTTTTAAATATCACTAGCTTTGCTAGTTACCATAATTAATGTATTAGGTGGCTTGAATTGATTTTTTATGCAAATAAAATTGATATTTAGATTATTAAATAACTAAAAAGCAAGTAAACGATGTTTTATTTATGAGGAAAAAGGGACAGATATCCATAGTTTGACTAGTGGCATCTCTCGATAGTAGCATAGGCGTGCTCAATAAATTAAAGATGTGTATCATTAAATCAAATACTTATGGTTAATCATACATGCCATGATTGCATATGGGCGTTATATCCTTATATCTATAAACTTTTATATGATAACACGGAAGTGCATGGGAACTATGGTAGACCTTTTTGATAAGCAAAAGTTTCAAACCCAACGAGGAGAAGAATGAATTGGTTGATGGAAACTAGAAATGAACCACTATAAAAGACACAAAAGATAGTCTGATGGTATGTTACTTTGTTTAGTGACAAGAATCATTGCAAGAATGTAAATAGTAAATAAATTGCAATGGTGCAGCAAGTAGCCCAATCCTTAATTGTGCTAAGGACAAGTCGGTTGTTGTAACTATAGGGATCTCAAGTCCTCGAGAACGTAAAGTATTACTCACAAGACATCACATGGATCATGATGTGTGGGAATGAAGATATGGTTAACAATTCAAACATATAAATCTTTCATGAACAAAACTTCTAAGCATCGAATGCAGACGGTGATCAACACCAAAAAGTAATCTCCGCAAAGGATGCGAGACAATAGTTCATAGACTGAAAGCTAGGGTTAGACGTAGATGATGGGGTTGATGATGATCCCCATGATGAACAGAGCATTGCCGAGGGCTTCATTTTCCCCTTTCTAGAGGAAATTATCACGGAGAAATAGCCTCCCAGAAGCAGAAAAGGGCTCCGCCTATGTTCTGCTTGCAGATGGCGGCGAAAAAATCTCATAAAGTTCTAAGGTAAATTTTAGGGTAATATAGGATCAATGGGTAACTGATCTGGTCATGGGGCATCCTGTGGGGCCCATGTGGCCACACCACGCAGTCAAGGGGTGGCCGCGTGCGCCCCACTGCCCCCCCCCCCCCAAGTGGGCTTAGTCGCCCCACTTTTCTTCTGGCACAATAGTAATTACCATACTTGTATGGAATTTTTTGCTCTCTAGAAAATTCTTTTCTTCATTGGTCCTTATTTTGCTCATGCGTTGCAGCTTTCGTTAATTCCACTCCTCTGGTTAATCATGCAAATTTAGAAGAAAAAAAGTAGTACTCCCTTCGTCCTATTTAAGTGTCGCGGGTGCATTTTAAAACTCAAGTTTAACGACTAACTTGACTAACTAAATATGGATTGTATTTCACAAAAAATGTACTACTCCCGCCGATCCGTATTAGTTGTCACCCAAACAAATGTATCTAGCACTGAAATACGTCTATATACATCCATTTGAGCGACAAGTAATATGGATATGAGGGAGTATTGAACTTGTACTTGACATGTAACACATATATTATTGACCAAATTATCGGTCAATGTTAAATCACGCAAAATGTGGACACCGTATTAACGGGACAAAGGGGTATATTGTATTGCAAATTCGCAGGGTTGTCACGTGAGATAACACAAAGTAAACCCTTCCATGGATAATGTCTTATTGCTATTTCATAGGATCCCCAATAACGGTTGTTTTTGGTGGTGCTGCGTTATTCGATGAAATTAAGAACAAATGTGATAAATAACTAAATAAAATTTAGTAAATTTGTGCGGAACACATGTAATCTGCGAGCACTCTCGTTCCGCTAACACGTTGCATTAATCATGTTGACATCCCGAATACAAATAATAATAATTTGGACCAGTCTTCTCAATCGATGTGTACTAGCTCCTTGCCCTCCCAACGAGTTCCCGAAAAGTCCCCACACAAAAAAATAGTGCTTCCTAAAAGAACACAAATAAGATTTAGTCGATTATTGCTCAACTTAAGTACAGTTGGGGTCCCCTTGGCACCTCTAGAAATGGGATTCAAAGGGAGTCTGTAGTTCATGGTCAAGTTATTGCAAACATATCATCTAAACTAAAACTACCTTTTCATACTCTGTTAGCGTCATCATGCCATAACCCATAGGAAACTTTTAGTGTTACTGCATCGGATCAATTATATACTACACCTTATTTTCTGTAGTATGATGAACCGTAAAAACTCTTTATGTTTAGAGTACTGCCGAGGCAGAGCTGTGTGACAAGGAACTTGGCAAATCATCCCTAATCTCCCCCCTCTGGGACACTTAATCCTTTAAAGCATATCTCTAAATACCGTGCCCCGAAATAGCATGCATGCACAATCATTGGTTTTCTCATGAACTTTGTCGATTCACCTATTTCAGTTACCAGGGAAGAGGACACCGCTCCATTCCATTTATTGAACAACCAAACGCTTACGATATCAATCCAACAAACCACATATATTGTCATGATTCAAAAGGAAATGAAAACTCACGGCTCACAGGCACACACATACATGGCATTTATTCTTTATACTATTTATAGGTGTAAACACTACAACATATCAGTAGTGGTTGTTCTCCCAGAACTGAGATTGGAGCCAATCAATCAATTTCTTTTCCACCTGAAACGCCGTGGCCAATACATCGTCCGAAATGGGTGGGTTTGATCCAAAGACTGCATTGGCAATAGAAATTACTCCAGGGTTTTGGCTGCTGAGTGATGACAACGCAGCTGCTGGCTTATCATGCGCTAGATTCATTTGGAAGTGGATCATTGCCTTTGGGAACACAAATACGTCACCCTTCTTGACCACCCTGGAGAAGAGCCTATTTGGGTTGGATGTGACAAATCCAAGGTAGAGAGTTCCCTCAAGCACAGTAAGGAGCTCAGTGGCACGAGGATGTATATGTGGTGTGTTCACACCCAATGGTCCATAGTCGATGCGTGCCAGCGAGATGCCGAGGGTGTTGAGGCCAGGGAAATTGATGACGTTAATGTTGGTGACGTTGGACCCAACCTTGCTGTTCTTAGTATCCCTAGGTTGGTCAAGCATGGCTGGATTGAAGAAATCTTCCGGGTTGACGGCCATTGGGTCCTTGCAAGGAAATCCGTTTACTCGCACTGCATGCATGGAGAAAATAACACTAAGCTTACCCGCAAAATAAAGTAACACTAAGCTTACAAAGTAGCACGCGTTTTGAGTTAGTAGGTATTTATAATACTTTGTATTGGTATCAACATATAGCATGCAAAACTCATAACAACTCAGGTGTGACCACATATATGCTATGAGAACATTACAACATCACAGCTGGAATTAATTCACACATACATACACGTACCAGGTGACTTCATGTCGGCGACGCAGAAGTCTTGCAGAGGGCTAGGGTCATAGGCAATGGCCTGCCATGAGACCAGCGAAAGAAGCACGGCTAGGAGAAACAAGGAGGAAGAGGAGGCCATTGTGAGATGCTTTGTCCATGGAGGCTTGGGTAGATGTTCTTATATAGTCGGAGTTGGCTTTGGCTCAAGGTGGCGCAAGCAAATAGTGTGGTGACATGATGGAACTTCTGCATGCATGTGAGCAAACATGACAAGTCAAGTACGAGAGGAAATGATCAAACGGATTGAAATAGTCACCGCTAGGTGCTACAACCTGATTGGTCGTTCAACATCTCATGTTTTCTTTATATACGTACGCATGTATCTGCTCCGCCAAGTAACCTTACGTGTGCATGCGCATACATATTTTGCACGACTGAGCGCACAACCTGATCGACAATCCTGCTGGTTTTCTTCCGTTTTCTTCCTCCGTTCTCCGGGCGGTGCCATCTAGCCCGGCTCTCCGGGCGGTGCTATCTAGCCCATGCTCATCGTAGAGACTGGAGATATGCATGGGCAATTCAACCGACTAGCATTTGCATGCTTGTAAGAATGGTTGATAATGACAATGACCTGTAAACACAAGTCATCATCATATCTTTTTATCTAATGCGTCATACTACCTACTACTATATATCATAAGCAACATAAACAGCAATTGCATGCTTGTAAAAATGGTACGTTCTCCAAGTATTACGTTAGCTCATGTATATGAACCCTTTTCGTTATTTGGTTTCAGAGTTACAATGGAACTATGGATCATGTTCTCCACGATAAAAAAAATCCTCGCCGGGAAAGGAATAAAGAATCGCAATTTTGTTCGTCACAACCGCCTATGATCTGCGGACGGTACTAAGTATTTTATGAGTAGATGATACCCCGCACGTTGTTGCAGAAAAAATTTACAATATATTTCAAAGATATTTTATTTTATGGAATTTGAATACTCAGAGAAATAATATGAGAGCTAAAACTGAAAATACATATGCTTTATTGTGTTTGATTATTGTATTTTGGTAAAATATTTATCAAATATCTCATGCATGTTTGCATGTTGAGGTGGACCATTTCCTATGTCTCATTGAATGTTCAAGTGAGTTTTTTCTAATGCATGTTGCTTGATGAGGTGTCATGCTTGCATGTTGAGAAAAATATTTTAGTGGGGGCTAGCTATTTAGATATAAAAGATATGATGGTAATGCAATAAAATTAAGGTTGCACTAGACAATTTTGTTGAGTGTACACTTACGACTGCAATCGTACGTGAATTTGAGAGCAGGTAATTAATGATGACCGGTTCAACGATGGAAAAGTCAGTGGTCGTGACAAACATGAGATCATTATAAGTTCGGCCGGTGACATGCTTCATATCTCTATGCAGCTACGTGTACTGTTTTTATTTTATTTTAATATCAGCTACGTGTGCTGTTGTTGGGGCTATACGAGGATTCTATATTGTCAAGAAGAAAGTTCCAATGTACGGATAGGTCCTAGGCTTATCCCTTTCCCAAAAATTGTAGTCAATCATATGCCATACTTCACCCAATAATAATTAATAAATCATATGCAATACCTGAAAAACTAGGTACGGACAAAGTGGCGCGTTTAGCGCAAGGAAGGCTAGTGTTGGACACGAGCAGGGATGATGGGGTCGGATGTCATCTTCTTCTTGCGACAAAAGATAACCCATTTAGTACAATTTTTCATACACTTTTTACCTAATTTAAGCAAACTGATGTCAGTTTTTACTTCTTTCAGGCCTTCTCTGGTTCATAGGATAGGAATATCATAGAAAGTGAGATGACATGCATCTAAATTCCTATATAGAGAAACACATGTCATTTGATGCATATGATAGAAAATTTTCCATTGAGTATATTTTTTCCCTTTAAAATGTGGAGGATTAGTTCCTATGCTACATAGGAATAAGAATCAATTCCTACAAATCAAAGGGCTCCGTAAGAATTTTTGAAAACCTTATCCTATGAAATTCCTACAAACCAAAGGAGACCTTAGACCTCCTCTGGTTCATAGGATGAGAATATGATAGGAATAGAAAAATCATAAGATGTGAGATGACATGCATCAAAACTCCTATATAGAAAGACATGTCATTTGATGCATAGGATATGATTTTTTTCACTGAGCCTAGACAAATATATTTTTCCTTACAATTGTGAAGGATTGGTTACTATCATATATAGGAATAAGAGTCCATTCCTACAAACCAAAGGGCTACATAGGAATTATTCCTTTGAAAATCCTGTCCTATGAAATACATATAAGATTCCTACAAAACAAAGGGGCCTTAGGCCTTCTTTGATTCATAGGGTAGAAAAATTATATGAATAAGAAAGTCATAGAAAATGAGATAACATGTATCTCAAATCCTATGAATAGGAATAGGAAAGAAGATGCTCTTTGCTTCGCATCATAGCATTTTTTTTCATTGAGTCTAGGCTAATGTTGATTTTTCATTAAAATAAAGAGGATAGAAAGAATTCCTCGATAGAAATAGGATTCTATTCCTACAAACCAACGGGCTCTAAAGGATTTTTTTTCCTATAGAAATGATATCCTATGGAAGTCCTCCAAACCAAGAAGGTTTTTTTTCCAAATCCAAGGCCCACATTTAAATTACTTCGGCCTTTTTTTGTTCGATTCACTCTGGTTTTTCACCTGCTGGGGGTGCCACGGGTGGCTCGATCCGCAACGCCTCTTATACACAGCCGACTTCACCTGCGGCATCTCGGCGAGCGCCTACATCGTCACCTCGTACCTTTGTCGCGAGGCAGCCGTGCAACCGAGAATTGCATTCAAATCTGTTCTTTCTCATAACTTGAGAATATGTACAGCGGAAAATAGAAAAGAAGGCAGATTTGATGAGTTGTAGGGGCGGAGCTATGATCTGGAGCTGCCAGTCTTCCTCGCTGCTACTCAAATCTGTTGGTGCGGCGCTACTCGTCATCACCTGTTGCACGCTCACGTGCAGGGGACACCAACACACGCCTCCCCTCCCCTCGTTGTTGATGCTGCACAGCGCCGCGCTCTCCCGGATATTGGATTTACTGTTCACCAGGGGCTTGGTGCTCCGTCGGGAGCTGCTCCCTTGTCTTTTGCACGTGTTCCAGCAGGTGAAGCCGGCGACCCGTATCAGTCATTTACCTTTCTTCTCTTCTACAGGTTATCTACTGATGTACAAGTTGTATGCTCCGTTTATGATCGTCTCTATAATGTGTGGAGAATCGAGGCTTATTTACGGCGATGTGTACATGCTAGGAGGCCACGGCGAGGGATACTTTTACCTGACATGTATGACAGCATGATCTTCGGATTGACTCTGCTACGTCTTAGACGTTATAAAGTCTCCGCATGATTACTTGTATTTTGCCTTATTCTATTTGTTAGAACTTGGACTTGGTTATGGTTGTGTGCATCTTTGTTATGCAAAGATCGAGTGTAATGCTTAAACCTTTTAATTAATAAAACACCCTTTATCGAAAAAATTAGCTTCTGCAATGGTAGCTTGAACGCGGTCCGGCTCCGCCCAGTGTTGCCATCTCGACCACGTTCACTGCCGGCGTGTTGTTGTTGCCACCCTCAAGTGTTGCCATCTCCACCACGTTCACTGCCGGCGTGTTGTTGCTGCCACACTCATGTCTCCCGCAACCGCGGCCACTGTTGCATCTCCCCCAACCAGCAACAACAACACTGGCATACAGGAAGCAGCAGTAGCTAGCACGTAGCAGCAACAAAAACTTGCTTTCATGTTTCAAAATAAGCTTTTCCATGCATTTCTTGATGCAAAAAATCCGTAATCACAATACGAGAAGGCATCTCTCTCTCTCTCAACATATATTGATGGCTCTAGTAGAGTTTTGAGCATTTGGAGATGATGCAATATTTCAAGATTATGACCGACACTACAGGAAAAGAGTTATATGTTGAGTACCAGAAATACTAGGCGAAAGCCCAAAAATACACGGCAAAAGGATACGCCGAGTGGTACAATCGGCATCCCCCAGATGACTTATACTCCCTCCGTCCCAAAATAAGTGACTCGACTTTGCACTAACTTTAGTACAAAGTTAGTGCAAAGTTGAGTCATTTATTTTGGGACGAAGGGAGTACCATATAAGGATTCGGTAGCATACATCGCAACATCAATGATGGATCAGTACTATGCCGACATGAAGGGCAAGTTCAATAAGCGAAATCACAAATACTGGGCAGAGTCACCATAGTCCACGTTGAATATCGACTATACAGCCGGGGACACATATGCATGCTATGAGATATGGAAGCACTTCATCAACTGCAAGAAAGGCATGCTTCGTGTAAAGGAGGATAGAGCAGATGAAACAAGTGCAATGAAGGTGAAGGAGGGAGTATGAAGAAGAGGAAATATTGGAACTGAGGCACGAGCAGAAGGGCCACTGAAGATATTTATATAGTCATATTTTATGTATACTGGTAGAACGCACGTGCGTTGCCACGGGTTTAAAAAAAAAATTAGACACAATTTATGAAGCTAAAAATTAACCGAGAACGATATTGTCTCAGCTAACATACATATTTTTTGACAATCAACTAACACACATAGTATCAAACACAATAATGTTAGAGCATTTACATCCCGTACCCTCCAATCCTCCTCAAACGTCTGCACACACGCCTGATCAGTGAGCGAACAGGATAAAGAAGGAAAAAAGATGATCAAGCCACAGCTGGTCCTCTCAAATCTAGCTATTGCCCGTGTGTTGCAATGGAAATATACATATTCTAGTGGCTCAATATTAGTTTTGTCTAATTTGTATCTTTAGACCTATATCACATCAAATGTTGTGTTGATTTTTGTTAACATGAAATCGGACTTGTTGTCTCCCTATTCCTCTCACCCCTTTGGGTTCTTGATGTCACCATGCTGATGCTCTAAGACATATAATAGATTGGTAGTATATTAAAAAAACGTAGTAGAAGGACGCTTCTCGTAACATGAATGCAAACCAGACAAATAGAAAGTACATAGCTCATGTGTATTATTAGACAATCAAGGGTTCTGTTTCTCTCGGCAATAATTATAGACCACATAACTTTGATTTAAAAAAAACTTATTTCAAACAAAAAACTAATAAATTGAAGAAGCTTGCCATCCTTTTTCATTTCTAACCAAACTAATAAACAGTACATAGCATTTAACTTCCTCAACAGCCACAAGTATTAACCTACGATGTATACAGCTAATAAGTAGAAATATTTTAGTTTATGGGAGACACGTATAACAAGTTACTCAAAGTTCAGACCAGTGAAGTAACTCTAGTGGGGCTTACTGGAGAGATCCCATTTGCAGAAGCTCTGATAATTATTTCATCCATTACTTCCAAAAGTTCAAAGAGCATGCTATCAGCATGAATTAGCACATATATGACCACAATCTAGTAAAAAATACTTGCAGCTCTAGATCTTGAACCCAGAATTACTGAAACCGACATGGGGTAACAGATACACAATCTCTTTTAAGAACATTGACAAATTACTCTAGATAGGTTTTGGAGTCTAAACACCACTGATACTGCAATTATGGAGTATATAAACACCACCGATACTACAGTTTTGGAGTATAAACACCACTGATATAAGGTCCTTGCTATCCAACTGCATTTCAATGTACAGAGAAATATGTATCACTCAAGGATGCTTGAATAGCCAGATTCACAAATGCTAAGATTTTCCGAGCATGCATGCATACCTTTTTGGTACCTAGGTTAGCAAAAATCTAAAAACAAATGCACTATTACAACATTTGTTTAATGCAATTGTCCACCAATATAGTGTTGCACCTTTCTTGTTATGGAGCTGATTTTCAAGCTAGAAGGTGTAACCCACAACATTATTGGGATGTAGCTTTCTGAAGGTATCAACGAACACTTGTGCTTCGGTAGACCCCCCTCTAAACACAAGGACGGCTCAGATTAGCCCGTACCTCTTCATAGGAAGGGGCATGATAGTCATATTTATAAATTCTTCGCTGTATATATACGCTAAACATTTTTTTAGTCCATGAATGAAAGCTCGCATCCTCCTGCGCTGGACCCATAGTTTAAAAAACCGAATCGGAAATCAAACCGGAAAGGTTGTCGGTTCAGGTTTTTACCAGTCGGACCACCGGTTCATCGGTTCGATTATTGGTTTTTTAAGCAATAAAATAATATATGTTAATTAATATATGTTCTAATATAGTGTGAAATAATGGTCAATAAAATTATATCCATGTAGTGGACAACAAAATAGCACAACCAACTTGGTTATCGGGCCATGGACAGGCCACATGTACTGCTTACACGACCTTGGATCAAATCTTAATTTCTAGCAAAACATTTTTTCTGGTTTTCCCGGTTCAATGACCCGGTTTTTTCACCGGTTTTCCAAAAACCCGGCCAGTTTGACCGGTTTTCTTCGGTTTGATTGCAGAACAGTCTTATTAGCTTAAAAAACCGATGACGCTGCCGGTTCCGGTTTTTTCCGGTTCGACCGCCGGTCCGGTCCGGTTTTTTAATCTATGGCTGGACCGGCCCATGCATCATGTTTTTTATTTTTCTAAAACAGCAAAAATAATTAGTGCCGAAGAGGATTCGAACCTCCCTCCAAAAGTAATTAGCACAGGCGCACTAACCAACTGGGCAACTAAACAGCTTGTGCTGGAATTTTTTTTTTACTAACAATAGAACACCGGTAAAGCGCACTATATTCTGTTTGGTTTTCTTTTCCTCTTTATTTTTTCCTTTTCTTTATTTGTTTCCCTTTTCTTTCTTAAATGCGTAAAGATTTTAAAATTCGTGATTTTTTTCAAAAATGAAGAAAAAATTCAAAGTCGTTAATTTTTCTTCAAAGTGGGTGCATTTTTTTTCCAAAATGGTGAGGTTTTTCCCCCAAATTCGTGTACTATTTCTCAAATCAATGATTTAAAAAAATTGAACTTTTTATAAAAATGATGAATTTGATTTTAAAAATCAATGAACTTTTTTTAAAAAATAATGTATTTTTTTTACAAAATCGGTAAAGTTTTATTTAAAATGGTTCTTTTATTTTCATTTTTTTAAATTAATGATTTTTTTCGAATTTGTGAAATTTTCCCAAATTTGATGAAGTCTTGTTTTACTTTTTCTAATCAATGAGCTTTCTTAAAATCCAGTGGACTTTTTAAATTTTTTGTGAACTTTCTTGAATTCCTAATTATTTATTTTAAAAATTATCTAAAAGTTAATGATCAAGTTGTAATTAAACTCCCTCCTCTTTATTAATGAGCGTTATTTGAAATTTATCTTGGATGCTTGGCATGGTGATACTAGTGTGTGAAACAAATTTGAATTCATTTTATTGATGTGAAAAAAGTGCACCCAGACTTGCCCTACCAGCCTACCCGAGCCATCACCTTTGAACATGACTAGTGGATGGGGCGCGCCATGGCGCGCCGCCTGATGAGGCCACGTGCCAGGTAGGACAACGTCCATTCAACAGCCTGTTCTGGTCAGCTTTACAATCCAAAACACATTTCATTCCAAAAAGATATTTGCTTCAGTTCACTACCACTGCCACATCGGCGCATTTCACCTGATTAGTACTACGAGTTCTATCTCTGTACAAAACAATATAGCAACATGCGAGCTTATGGCACTACGCCGGCGCAAAGGGCAGAACGTTATGTGGAGGTCGTAGACGACTTGCGTGTTCAGCTGTTGGTAGTTGCCACGGTCTGGTCGCTGGCCACCAGTCACATGACCTGCATGCCATGGGTCCTCGAACACAGTTCCCGCACGGCAGCTCCCAATTGGCGCCGTCCAGTTGGAGTGTGAGCAACGACACCAGCACAGGTGTGACCTACCGCCGTTGCCGCTTTGAGCCAATGCAAAGCAGAGGTCCAGACTGGGAGCTCTAGTATTACCTGCATTACATGCCTGCTAATAAATTCGAAAACAGCTTGGGTAAAAACTCATATAACTTTCAGAATAAAACATGACAAAGCAGAGTTCTGATAACAAAAGCATGCAATGAACCAGGATTTCTGATAAATAAAATCAAGAGGCCATGTTATACTCCAACAAGCTATACTACAATATTGTCAGCTCTATCATCACATTGATTACATAATAGATGCATTGTTCAAGCATATTCAGGAGATAAAATTTAGATTTAAAACTGAAAATACGCGAAAATCAATTCTCACATATATCCTCACAACCAAAGAAAGCACGAAAGGAGAAAGTAATAGTTTTTAAACATATTCCTTCTAGGTCTGCAGCACAGTCTACATTAAACTAAACATGCACCCTAGGGAATTTCGGAAGTCCTTTCGAACTATAAAGTTCATCTAGAACTGATAAAACGTAACATTGAATAATCCATGTAGGCTAAAACACCCAGTCTATTCAAGAAGACCGCCTCGACAGTGCAGATGTATCTGACAGACCAGTCTAAATTTCACCAACAAATTCAATTTTTTGCTGCTCTCCACAGGCTATACGACCTGAATACTAATGGAGTTGCATACAGTAAGTAATGCAGGAATAGAGAAGTGATTTGCAGTCTTGATACCTCTCGCCTGAGGTCGTCGCCGATGCCTCCTTCATCCCTAAGATCCTACTTGCAATCAATATGCACGCCACACCACATAGAAGAAACACCAAATTAATCAAGCGGTCAGCAGTCCATCATTACCATATACGCATCGAATGCGACCCGATCGGCAAAATGAAAGATTTAAAACCCACCTTTGTCGTTGTCCAAGAAGGCGTCCCGAGCCGGCTCTGGCACACGAGCGGACAATAAAGAAACTCCCAAAGAAACCGATCATAGCCATGCGGATCGAAAACAAGAGGAAGATTTTACCTAAATCGGGCTCGATCACAGTCACCCCTGCACCAGCATGGCCTAGAGCTCGTAGTTCGACTCCAGCTTCAACCTTACGACAATCTGCAGTAAGAAACTCACTTTGATGCCGGGCTGGATAGAGCTCTGAAGAAATACTCTGCATGAGTTACTGCTTGCTAAATTTAGGAGTTAAAAAAATGTTCTGGATGTGTGGATAGGCTCTGTTTGTACTCTATGTGGGAAGAATGATTCATAGATTTGGAGTCTGAATCCAACTGAATTTTGGGTACATTGAAATGGAGTTGCATCAGTAATTTTGTGTACATTGAAATGGAGAATTAAGCTTTGATTCCCATTACTTCTATCCTAACTCAGCAATTTTGGGTTAGGATAAATCATGGGGTTTTACCAAAAAAAAAAAAAACAAGCCCAGTAAGAAAGTAATCATAAGAATTAAAGCCTATCAGTGAATCATGCACTTCCGTTGGCATGTCAACAATCAGACAAAACAAAACCTACAGTCCTTGATTCTTGTTCCATCTAACAAAAGGTGTGATGTTAAAAACGGGAGTAAAATAAAATGTTGTGCAAATGAGAATCCAGAAAATTCATAGAAGCAATGAAGCAAAGATGAAAAAAAATCTACAAAATTCATCTCGAGACTGCCATACTTCACCCAGGAGCCAGGAAAGATAGAATGCATATCACATACACATTCAGGCAAGCAAGTTGCTTCGATTGAATCCATTCCTTTGCATATATGGCATAAAGGCATCTAGAGAAGAAAAATACTTGATGATGTCAGTTTAGCTTGCCAAGCTCATCAAATCTATCCAACCGATTAAGAAGCTCCATCGATGTCTGCAGGATCTCATGGTCATCATTGGTTCCCTCACTAAATCTTATCCCACCAATTTCATCGATTGCATCCATAAAGATAATGCACCACAAGAAATAATTAAAAGAAAATGAAACAAAATTTGTGAGCTGTGTAAATAAACTAAATGATGATATAAGTTGAAAGGTCTCATAAATGCATTTGTACTTATACTGAGATAAATTTTATTTCTTCTTCTCAGGCAAAGCTGATACTGAGACCTTTTCTAAAAAAAACCTGATACTGAGATCTAAAGCTTAAAATCCTCAAAGTCTCTAGATCATATGAGTTGATTAGCACTGGCGCTGAGTGAATTACCAAGTAAGATCATTGTCCCAATAACTATTCTGACAAAACTATTTCTTAAACAGTGAAGTTGTGTTCATACACACAGAAATTCAACATCATTGACCCGAAGTGTCTCACCACCATCACAAATTCCTGAGAGCCCTTCTTAATTCAAATTCTAGTGAGCCAGATAGGAATGAATCTGCACCTAATTGATGAATAGAAGCAAAATAATTAAGGGGGTGAGATGGGGCGTACTGTCATTGGGGCCATGGAAGCCGACGCAGAACTTTTGCATCCCATCAAAAGACTTCGCCTGCCCATCACAAGACCAGGCCGACGCAGCCCTCCCCGGACGCGCCGCTGCGGCTGCCATTCTGCTGCACGAGCTGCGGCAGCGTGCCCTGGACCTCCCGGAGCAGATCCCGCTGTCCTGCTCCCGCAGCAGGTCGCCAACAACGTCGCCCAACCGGGCATATTGACGAGAGCCGTGCCAACGAGCTGATAAGGGAGGGGGCAAGGGAGGGTGGAGGTGTCGAATCGAGCCGAAGGAAAGAGGAAGTGGAGACGACGACTCAGAACTACGGCATGGCGTCCCCGGAACCAACGACCGGACGACGCGCCGGTCCCCCGCTGCGCTGTCCCCAGAGCCCCCGCCGGCGCACACGACACCGCGGTGGCTGCGCGAGCCCGGGCCTCCATACTGGTGGCTTCGCGGCGCGAATGGGAGGGCTGGCCCCGCGAGACAGAGAGATCCGGCGTCGCCGCTGCTCGAGGACGAGGGTCTGCGTCAAGCGCCAGGCTTCCTCATCGCCGTCGTTTTTTGAGTGGCCGAGAGAAGGGGAGAAGGAATGGGAGGAGGCGGCGTGCACAAGTGGGAAAGGAGCAGAGGAGGAGACTTGCGTGCGAAGGAGAACGAGACGAGGACGACCAAATGAAACCAAAAAAAACCACCAGTCGACAATATGAAAAAAACTTTTTCCACCGAGTACTGTTCCTCTGCCTAGGTGGCTAGCGCGAGACTGCGCCATTGTCGCGACCCTTATTGGGTTCAATATGCTTCTTGCCATGCACGAAATGACACCAAAACTTGTCAGTATGCGGCCATGTTCATGGCTGGCCTTCATGCAAAATTTGAAGGAATTCGGACACCTAACACACATCGTGTCAAGTTCGGTTAGTGTTTTAGGAAAAAATTTCGCGGGAAAACCGTAGTAAATGCATAAAAAGTCGGAACTCAATTAAATTTATCATGGATGCTTTGCATGGTGATATTAGTGTTTCGAAAAAATTGGTTTTATTTTATTGGGTGTGAAAAAAAGTGCAACCAGACTTGCCCTACCAGCCTACTCAAACCACCGGCTTTGAACATGGTGTGCTTCTTGTCATGCATGAAATGACATCAAATTTTGCCAGCATGTGAGCATGCTCATGGCACGACTCCATCGAAATTTTGAAGAAATTTGGACACCGAACACATGTTGCGTCATGTTCGGCTAGTGTTTTAGGGTTTTTCACTACGAAAACCCTAGAAAATGTATAAAAGGTCAGAATTCAATGAAACTCATCGTGGATGCTTGACATGCTGATACTAGCGTGTGGAAAAAAAAATTGGGTCCATTTTATTGATGTGAGTATTTTTTGAAAGAAAAAAGAATAAAAACGAAAAACAACAAGAATGAAAATAAACAAAAAAGAACAGTAAACCAGTCGCTGAATGATTTATTTTCCTTTTCCTTTTTCTATTTAACAGATGCTCAGAAATTTTAAAAGTGTCTAGTTCTTTTATGTGAGCATGTTCCTATTTAAACAAACAATAAAAAAACATTTTTTCTATTTTAAAGATGTTCAGAAATTTATCATATTGATGTGAGCATTTCTATTTAAACAAACAATTTTTGGACATATTTGTACTATTTTCTTAAAAAGCGAATACATGTACTTTATGTACGAAATTTTAGAAAGCGATTTTTAATTCAAAAAACAATAAGTGTGAAATTTTTTAGAAAATAAAAAGAAACAAAAATGAAAAAAAATATAGAAAAAACGAAAAAAAAAATGGTGATAACAGTACCGATTCAACAATGGGCCAGCCCAGCCGCGAACTGGAGTAGAAGAAAACAAAAAAAGAAGTAAAAACATACAAGCATTAGGTTGTTCTACTAGTTGGTTAATGTGGTTTTCCTTGGACCAAGAGGTCTTGAGTTCAACACTTGAAGCCTGCGCTATTTGGGTATGATGTCTCGTATGTGTCACATAAGCGTATGAGTATACGGTTTCATGAAATGACTATACCGCCCTTATACGGTTTGTGGAGGGGGGTCTACCGAAACAAGCCTCATCAACGAAGTCTCTCATATATTGTAGTTTTCTCATAATTTTCTCTCTTCAATGGTAAAGCCTGCATCCTCTGATTTGGTCTAAAAATCATTGTTGAATAAGAAACTTCTCATGTTAATTAAGAAAGGAAACTCGTGCATTGACAAGAGAATTTTGGAAAATGTCTATGGATTTCAAACAGAATGAGAACAGAAAGCTAGATAAGAAAACACACTTGTATAAAGTCGCTGAAACATGGATCCATTAAACATGTAAACCTGAAGATCAAGTGAAAGAAATATTAAAATAAGACAAGTTGCATGTAAACCTAAAGCATATATCTCCGGGGCTCCCGAGAGTCCAATGATCGGGTTGCAGGAAATGTGGAAGACAAAGGGATCCGCGCGCGACGATTTAGATTAGGTGTTATTATATCTCGAGAGCCAGACTAGCAACATTGATGTAAAATGTACTAAAATTCGTCAGGTTTATATAAAAATCCGGCATTTTGAAATGAAATGTGTCATGTTTGTATGAAATCCGACTGTATTTGCACGAATTTTATCCGGTTAGTTTGAGTTGTTGTAAAAATGTATAAGGCTACAGTTGGATGGTGTCCTCTCGCGTCCGTATCAGCGACTGCACTCCCACCCTCCCCCCACCCCACGTCCGTGGACGGATGCGAGAGGTGTTTTGTGGGTTGCGATTGGAGATGCCCTAACTGAGAGATGGTATCTATTTATTGTTACAATTTGCATGCTGCACATATCAATCTAATTAGAGCAACTACAACGGACGACCCAAACAGATACCGATTTTGTCCATTTTTCGTTCGTTTGGATCGGCTTGGCGGACACCCATGTCCGCTTTCACGTTTGGGTCAGCGTTTGCAGCCAACGCCGGCCTGGCCCATTTTTTAAGTTTGCGCGACACACAAGCATTTCAAAATATAAGAAATCCATTAAACATTAAATGTCGGCCAGTAAGGCCGGCGAAAATCCACGCGTCCACACTACATTTAATTAAATTAAAAAAACTGGTGTCTCGCAGCCCTAGGCGTCATCCTCGTCGGCGGCAGCGTCCTTGCCGGTGAGGTCGACAAGGTCGGCGCCGGGCCAGCTCAGGGGAACGCCGTCTCCAAGGCACGGCTGATGTCAACCGCCACGGGCTGTGCCACCGCCGGCCTGGGCCTCAAGGGTGTGTGGCGCTCCTATGCCACGCCGCACTCCTCCTACTCGGCCTCCCGACGCTCCTCCTCGGCGTCGCGCTCGAGCTTCTCGAGGTACTCGCCCTCGCAGCGCTCCGAGGTAGGCTGCCTCCGTCGCCTCCATCCAGACCGGCGGCGCGCTGACCCACTCGCGCACTTGGCCGGTCCAAGTGTAGCGCTCGATGAGGGTCGGCTCCAGCTCGGACTGCTCTGGGGACGGCGGGGAAATCGATGGCACGACGCAGTCGTCATCCGCGGAGAGGGCCATGGCCTCCCTAGCCTCGCCTGGTACGCCTCCTACACCGCCTCTTCTCTACGCTGCTCCTCCTCCTCGCTCTCTTGGAGGACCGCCGCTAGGGCCGTCTGGTAGGCGGCCTCCGCCTCCTGTTCCTCGTCACGAACGACGAGGGGCACTGGCGGAGAGCTACACGGGACGTCGCGAACGCCGCGCCGCCTGGCCTCCTCGTGTTCGAAGGTGAACCAACGCACACAGTTCGGCGAGTCCGCGTCATAGGAGGATTCGCGGCGCTGCTCCGGCGTCATCAGTGCCCGCCGGCGCCGCACCTGCTCCAAGTGCGCCCTCGCCGACCGTGGCGCCGCCGGCACTGGGATCCTCTCCGGATCCAAGTGCCAGTCGTGTGACAGCGTGACATCGGGTTAGGGGGAGGCACACGGTTCTCCCAGTGCCACCTCGCCTGGTGCACGGGGACGTTCACGCGCTGCCGCGGGGCGGGAGTAGGGGGAGGCGGGGGGAGGGTGGGCGGGCTCCTTGCCCTTGCCCTTGCCGGAGAGGAAACCCATCGTCGTGGGTAGACGGCGAGGGAGAGAGGTGGCTACGGCGAGGGAGAGAGGTGGCTAGAGCTTGCTGCCGCCGGCGGGGGAGCAGGGGTGGCCAGATGGGGATGGAAGTGAGCGGATGAGGACGACCCCGCCGCACGCGCGGATTTAAAATGGCCGACCGCAGTCGCTGACTAGTGGGCCCGATCGGGCCGGTCGTCATAAATTAAGCTGACTGCGGTAGTTGGACGGCCAGCTGGTGGGGACGCGGTGGACACCGAGAAGGCGCGCAAAACGTCTGCTTTGCGTCCGCACCGACGCATTTGCGGCCCAAATTTTGGCCGGAAATGGATCGGCGCGGACGCGAAGCGGACACTATTTGGCAATGGATCGGCGCGTTGGGCCATCATTTTTATTCGCGCGGACCTAAACAGACGGCGACGGACGAAATGGGTCATCCTATTGAAGTTGCTCTTATATACTAGCATGAAAATATGCCAATGAACGATTTGTACAACAAGCTACAAAGTGTTTGGAAAGGCCGTACAAGAGATCAAGGATGTTTTTGCTGAAAATAACAAGTTCCACTTTTGGGTGCACTATCGAAATGCTGACGAGAAGGTACGACTGAACCGTCATTATTCTTTGTGTCCTTGCTCTTTCAGAAACTTTGCATGATATTTTACATAGCTTTGTTGTCTGTAGGACCGGAAACTAGTAGTTATTACATTCTGTAACACCATGATTGGACACGTCCCCTATGCAGTGAAAAGAAAATGACTAGCATTTGCCTTAGTCTTCGTCATCACCTGATACAAGATGAGAGAACACGTAGCATACGTGTTACGGGTATATATTATTGTTGTCCCGTGATCAGCTGCATGCGGGCATGCGGCCGAATATCTACAAAGCCCTCCCATGCACTACACCCAGACAGCACCTGCATTACGAAGCAGCGGGACGAGCTTGCCGCCGAGATGAAGGGACATGACCTTGTCGGTGCATCCGACGAGCCTGCCGCCGATGAACACCGCCGGCACGGCGGGGTTCCGGCCGATGAGCCTCACCAGTGCCTTCTCCATCTCCTTCCCCCTAGGGACCACGTCCAGATCCACCACTGTCGGGTTCACCCCGAGATCCCGGAGGAGGCTCGTCACTGTGTGGCACATGCAGCAGGAGCTCATGCCGAAGATCACCACGGCCCGCTGCCCCGCTAGCTTCGTCACCTGCTCCATCAAGCCTAGTACTAATGCTAGTGAGCTCAGTTAGTTGTACGATCGCTTCTAGCTAGCTCTCGTATACGAGGCTTTGAGCTGTGCTGGCTTGCTTAGAGCAGGACATAGCGGAGCCTTGCATATATAGCCATGGAAATGTGCACCGGCAGGATGATCTTCGAGCAATTTGACCAGTAAAAGGTGATACGGGAGGGTTCGGACAAATTCCGAGCTCCTTTAATTTGTGCGACACCATGTATGGGTAATGGGTTCAGTGTGGACTGCGGAGTATCGAATATTTGGATGGCAATGGCGATGCGGCGACCTGATATACCAAAGGGGTACAATGGATTATATTGTGGATAAGGCATGGGGCTCTGACTTTTAGTAAATTCGATTCTATCCCTATTCGACAAGTCAGATGAGAGAGACATTGAGAGAGATGCTGGTGAGATCATATGGTCCTTTGCAGTTTTGTCACTTCCAAAAGCAGTACAGATGTAGATGCTCAATTATACTCATCCACCCATATGAAAGCGCGCATACTCTACCCCTATAAGCACGGGAACTTCGCCCTGCATTGAAATAATATTCCGTTTTTTATTACAGGAGTCAAATCTGGAGTTTGAACCCTGATGGGCTAAGGTACCACCACCCTCGAAACCATAGGTTGATTATCGCCTTATGTAGTCTTATATACACAAAATTATATCATATTGTACAATAAGACAGGGGAGAACTACTTGTAACAGTGTACCGTGAAAAAGATGTGGCTAAACCAGAGTGCCCTAACAAAGCATCCATTTCCAGCGTACAAAATGCCCTTAGGGTGTTTATTAACAAAAATAAAATCCTTTGTTCAAATTTTCGCAAAATTTTATTGTGATCTCAAATTTACAGGTAAACAATATATTCGAACTATAATATGTAAAAATACAAAAAAAAAGTGTGACATAGATATTGTAGTTATATAACTTATTCGAAAAATTATTCTTTTATATATTTATGCTACATTAGGGGTGGTATTTTCCCGACAATAGCCCACTACTAGGAGAAAGCTTATAGATAGAATTTTAGCGGTAGCGCTGATTTGGGTGGAAGCGCTACTGCTACTTAGTAATAGCACGAGGAGGAAACATGGGCTACAGGTAACAAAGTAGCAGTAGCACTGGCCCCCAGGCAACGCTACTGCTAAGTGGTCCCATCACCACCGGCAGGGGGCTACACGTAGTAGTAGCGGTTGGTTGAAACCCGCGCTACTACTAGAGACATAGTAGTAGCACTCGTCGGCGGCCCACCGCTACCGCTAAGTGTGCATGGTGCTAGCAGGTGGGCCCAACTTAGCAGTAGCGCTGGCCCCAGGCAGCGCTACTGCTAATGCTACCGTATCGTCGACCCGATCACTCCCCCTTCCCACTCTCACCGTTCTCTCTCCATCTGCCTCCGCGCGCTACCGCCGTCGCCCGATATGTCTCCCTCCTACCCTCTACTTCCATCCCTCCGTTCTCCGTCCATCCCCCCGACCCGGCCTCTTCCTCCATCCCTCCCTTCTCCCTTCCTCCCTCCGATCAACCCTCTCCCTCCATCCCTCCCTCCCTCCGACCCCTCTCCCTCCAACCCTCTCCCTCCCTCCCTCCTACATTGCATAGATAGATGGATAGATAGATGAACAGATATATGGTTAGAACTATGGTATTTTTGATATATTGCATACATAGACATATGGATGGATGGATAGAGATGGATGGATGGATGGATAGATATTAGGGCTAAAACTAGGGTATTTTTAGTAAATGTAGGTCTATTCAATTTTATTTTCATTAAAATTTAGTAATAGAATAGAAAATTAGTGAGCTAATATAAAATTATTATTGCCAATTATATTGATGATATAATTTTTCGATCGGTGGACTATGCAGGATTTCTCGTAGCCGCGTCTCCCTCTCCCGCTCGGTCCCGTCTCGCCACTTTGAGTACCTCCCACTCCTCTTTGTTTCGTTTTTGGTTAAGTTTTACTTTAATATATATGTAGATGTCTGTAAGTTTGCTAGAATGGATGCATTATTGATTGTTGCACCTTTGTTGCATTATTGATTTCAAAAACATGTATATCTAGTGTTGTGCTTGCCCAAGTGGCCTATATATGTTTGTAGGGAACACCTCTGAGTGGCCTATGTTTTGCCGGAGTGTTGATTCACTTCCGTTCCGGCAAATTTCAGGCGCTCGATATGTCCTATTTTAGCAAAGTCATGCCGGATTTTTTTCGTGAATTCTAGCATGACTTGTGCTAGAATATGTAGGAAATATCGAGTGGCCCGGATTTGCTAGAAAGATAATTGAACGACATTTTGGGTTGACTTTAAGTCTGTCGGGGTTCCATACATTACAGTCAAATAATCAGAGGGGGAGAGTCTCCACTTTATATGAGAGAAGAAGAATGTCGATTGTTGTCATTGTTGCGGAACGTAGTATTTAAAAAAAATCCTACGATCACGCAAGATCTATCTAGGAGAAGCATAGCAACGAGCGGGGAGAGTGTGTCCACGTACCCTCGTGGACCAAAAGCGGAAGCGTTTAGTAACGCGGTTGATGTAGTTGAACGTCTTCACGATCCAACCGATCCAAGTACCGAACGTACGGCACCTCCGTGTTCAGCACCCGTTCAGCACGATGATGTCCCTCGAGCTTTTGATCCAGTTGAGGACGAGGGAGAGTTTTGTCAGCACGATGGCGTGGCAATGGTGATGATGATGTTACCGGAGTAGGGCTTCACCTAAGCACTGCAACGATATGACCGAGGTGTGTAACTGTGGAGGGGAGCACCGCACACGACTAAGAGATAGTCTGTTGTGCCTTTGGGGTGCCCCCTGCCCACGTATATAAAGGAGGGAGGAGGAGGAGGCCGGCCTAGGAGGGGCGCACCTATAGGGGGAGTCCAACTAGGATTCCCAATCCTAGCTGGAGCCCCCTTCCTTTTCCAAGAGGTAGAGAGAGGGAAGGAGGAGGAGAAGGAGAAGGAAAGAGGGGGAGCCGCCCCTCCTAGTCCAATTCGGACCAGCCCATGGGGGAGCGCTGCCTCCTCTTGTGGCCCTTCTCTCCTTTCCACTAAAGCCCAATAAGGCCCAATACTTCCCCCGGTGAATTCTTGTAACTCCCCGGTACTCCGAAAAATACCCGAATCACTCGGAACCTTTCCAATGTCCGAATATAGCCTTGCAATATATGAATCTTTACCTATCGACCATTTCAGGACTCCTCGTCATGTTCGTGGTCTCATCCGGGACTCCGAACAAACTGCGGTCATCAAAATCACATAACTCATAATACTAATCGTCATCGAACGTTAAGCGTGCGGACCCTACGGGTTCGAGAACTATGTATACATGACTGAGACACATCTCCGGTCAATAACTAATAGCGGAACCTGGATGCTCATATTGGCTCCAACATATTCTACGAAGATCTTTATCGGTAAAACCGCCTGACAACATATGTTGTTCCCTTTGTCATCGGTATGTTACTTGCTTGAGATTCGGTCGTCGGTATTATCATACCTAGTCCAATCTCGTTACTGGCAAGTCTCTTTACTCGTTCCGTAATACATCATCTCATGACTAACTCATTAGTCATTTGCTTGCAAGGCTTATTATGATGTGTTACCGAGAGGGCCCAGATATACCTCTCTGACACTCGGAGAGAGAAATCCTATTCTTGATCTATGCCAACACCACAAACACCTTTGGAGACACCTGTAGTGCATCTTTATAATCACCCAGTTACGTTGTGATGTTTGATAGCACACAAGGTGTTCCTCCAGTATTCGGGAGTTGCATAATCTCATAGTTAGAGGAACGTGTATAAGTCATGAAGAAAGCAATAGCAATAAAACTAAACGATCATTATGCTAAGCTAATGGATGGGTCATGTCCATCACATCATTCTCCTAATGATGTGATCCCGTTCATCAAATGAAAACAAATATCTATGGTTAGGAAACTTAACCATCTTTGATTAACGAGCTAGTCTAGTAGAGGCATACTAGGGACACTCTGTTTTGTCTATGTATTCACACATGTATCAAGCTTCCGGTTAATACAGTTCTAGCATGAATAAAAGACATTTACCATGATATATAAGGAAATATAAATAATAAGTGTAGCTCTATGCAGAGCTTTGTAGACATAGAAAGTGGGAGCAATAATAAGTGTAGCTCTAAGTATCAATCTGGATGCGTATTGAAAGTGGGAGCAATTAGCTAGAGAAGCTCTATGCAGAGCTTTGTAGACATAGAAATTTGCGAAATACATACGGATCTGAATGTGACAGGCCCGTTGACTAAACTTCTCTCACAAGCAAAAACATGATCACACCTTATTACTCTTGGGTATTAATCACATAGCGATGTGAACTAGATTATTGACTCTAGTAAACCCTTTGGGTGTTGGTCACATGGCGATGTGAACTATGGGTGTTATTCACATAACGATGTGAACTATCGGTATTAAATCACATGGCGATGTGAGCTAGATTATTGACTCTAGTGCAAGTGGGAGACTGAAGGAAATATGCCCTAGAGGCAATAATAAAGTTGTTATTTATATTTCCTTATATCATGATAAATGTTTATTATTCATGCTAGAATTGTATTAACCGGAAACTTAGTACATGTGTGAATACATAGACAAAACAGAGTGTCCCTAGTATGCCTCTACTAGACTAGCTCATTGATCAAAGATGGTTATGTTTCCTAGCCATAGACATGAGTTGTCATTTGATAAACGGGATAACATCATTAGGAGAATGATCTGATGGACAAGACCCATCCGTTAGCTTAGCACTATGATCGTTTAAGTTTTACTGCTATTGCTTTCTTCATGACTTATACATGTTCCTATGACTATGAGATTATGCAACTCCCGAATACCGGAGGAACACTTTGTGTGCTACCAAACGTCACAACGTAACTGGGTGATTATAAAGGTACTCTACAGGTGTCTCCAAAGGTACTTGTTGGGTTGGCGTATTTCGAGATTAGGATTTGTCACTCCGATTGTCGGAGAGGTATCTCTGGGCCCACTCGGTAATGCACATCACTATAAGCCTTGCAAGCATTGCAGCTAATGAGTTAGTTGCGGGATGATGTATTACGGAACGAGTAAAGAGACTTGTTGGTAACGAGATTGAACTAGGTATTGAGATACCGACGATCGAATCTCGGGCATGTAACATACCGATGACAAAGGGAACAACGTATGTTGTTATGCGGTTTTGACCGATAAAAGATCTTCGTAGAATATGTAGGAGCCAATATGAACATCCAAGTTCCGCTATTGGTTATTGACCGGAGATGAGTCTCGGTCATGTCTACATAGTTCTCGAACCCGTAGGGTCCGCACGCTTAACGTTTGATGACGATCGGTATTATGAGTTTATGAGTTTTGATGTACCGAAGGTAGTTCGGAGTCCCGGATGAGATCACGGACATGACGAGGAGTCTCGGAATGTCCGAGACATAAAGATTGATATATTGGACGACTATATTCGGACACCGGAAGTGTTCCGGAAAAGTTTCGGATTTAACGGGATTGCCGGAGGGGGTTACCGGAACCCCCTACGAGGGGGGATGGTCCATAGTGGGCCTTATGGAAAAGAGAGAGGCAGCCCATAGGGGCTGGCCGCCGCCCCACCTAGGGTTCCTAGTTGGACTAGGATTGGGGGGCGCCACCTCTCCTTCTTTTCCTTTCCCTCTCTTCCTTCTTTGGTAGTTCCTACTAGGAATAGGATTGCAATCCTATTCCTAGTAGGATTGCACCCTAGCCGCACCATAGGAAGGGCCGGCCGGCCTCCCCCTTGCTCCTTTATATACGGGGGCAGGGGGGCACCCAAAGACACACAAGTTGAATTGTTCCAGCCGTGTGCGGTGCCCCCCTCCACAGAAACACACCTCGGTCATACCGTCGCAGTGCTTAGGCGAAGCCCTGCGCCGGTGAATACATCATATCCGTCACCACGCCGTCGTGCTGACGAAACTCTCCCGTGAAGCTCAACTGGATCAAGAGCTCGTGGGACGTCATCAAGCTGAACGTGTGCTGAACGCGGAGGTGCCGTACGTTCGGCGCTTGATCGGTTGAATCGTGAAAAAGTTCGACTACATCAACCGCGTCACTTGACGCTTCCGCTTCCGGTCTACGAGGGTACGTAGACACACTCTTCCTTCTCGTTGCTATGCATCTGGTAGATAGATCTTGAGTGATCGTAGGAAAATTTTAAAATACTACGTTCCCCAACAGTGGCATCATGAGCCAGGTCTATGCGTAGATGATATGCACGAGTAGAACACAAGTGAGTTGTGGACGATACTAGTCATACTGCTTACCAACATGTCATACTTTGATTCGGCGGTATTGTTGGATGAAGCGGCCCGGACCGACATTACGCGTACGCTTACGCGAGACTGGTTCTACCGACGTGCTTCGCACACAGGTGGTTGGCGGGTGTCAGTTTCTCCAACTTTAGTTGAATCAAGTGTGGCTACGCCCGGTCCTTGTGAAGGTTAAAACAGCACATACTTGACGAAATATCGTTGTGGTTTTGTATGCGTAGGTAAGAACGGTTCTTGCTAAGCCCGTAGCAGCCACGTAAAACTTGCAACAACAAAGTAGAGGACGTCTAACTTGTTTTTGCAGGGCATGTTGTGATGTGATATGGTCAAGACATGATGAGTTATACGGTTTTTTATGAAATGATCATGTTTTGTAAAGTTATCGGCAACTGGTAGGAGCCATATGGTTGTCGCTTTATTGTATGAAATGCAATCGCCATGTAATTGCTTTACTTTATCACTAAGCGGTGGCGATAGTCGTAGAAGCAATAGTTGGCGAGACGACAACGATGCTACGATGGAGATCAAGGTGTCGCGCCGGTGACGAAGGTGATCATGACAGTGCTTTGGAGATGGAGATCAAAAGCACAAGATGATGATGGCCATATCATGTCACATATTTTGATTGCATGTGATGTTTATCTTATTATGCTTCTTATTTTGCTTAGTTCGACGGTAGCATTATAAGATGATCCCTTACTAAATTTCAAGGTATAAGTGTTCTCCCTGAGTATGCACCGTTGCGAAAGTTCGTCGTGCCGAGACACCACGTGATGATCGGGTGTGATAAGCTCTACGTTTAAATACAACGGGTGTAAGCCAGTTTTGCACACGCAGAATACTCGGGTTAAACTTGACGAGCCTAGCATATGCAGATATGGCCTCGGAACACTGGAGACCGAAAGGTCGAGCGTGAATCATATAGTAGATATGATCAACATAAGATGTTCACCATTGAAACTACTCCATCTCACGTGATGATCGGACATGGTTTAGTTGATTTGGATCACGTGATCATTTAGATGACTAGAGGGATGTCTATCTAAGTGGGAGTTCTTAAGTAATATGATTAAATTGAACTTTAATTTATCATGAACTTAGTCCTCGTAGTATTAGCATATCTATGTTGTAGATCAATAGCTCGCGATGTTGCTCCCCGTTTATTTTTTATATGTTCCTAGAGAAAACTAAGTTGAAAGATGTTAGTAGCAATGATGCGGAATTGTTTCGTGATCTGAGGATTATCCTCACTGCTGCACAGAGAATTATGTCCTTGATGCACCGCTAGGTGACATACCTATTGCAGGAGCAGATGTAGACGTTATGAACGTTTTGACAAAAGCTCGGTATGATGACTACTTGATAGTTTAAGTGCACCATGCTTTATGGCTTAGAACCGGGACTTCAAAAACGTTTTGAACGCCACGGAGCATATAAGATGTTCCAAGAGTTGAAATTAGTATTTCATACTCATGCCCGTGTCGAGAGGTATAAGACTTCTGACAGTACTTTGCCTACAAGATGGAGGAGAATAGCTCAACCAGTGAGCATGTGCTCAGATTGTCTGGGTACTACAATTACTTGAATCAAGTGGGAGTTAATCTTCCAGATAAGATAGTAATTGACAAAGTTCTCTAGTCACTATCACCAAGTTAGTAGAACTTCGTGATGAACTATAATATGCAAGGGATGACAAAAGGAATTCCCGAGCTCTTCGCAATGCTGAAGTCGGCGAAGGTAGAAATCATGAAAAAGCATCAAGTGTTGATGGTTAACAAGACCACTTGTTTCAAGTAAAGGGCAAAGGGATAGAAGGGGAACTTCAAGAAGAATGACAAGCAAGTTGTCACTCCCGTGAAGAAACACAAAGCTAAAACTCAAGCCTGAAACTAAGTGCTTCTACTGCAAAGGAAATGGTCACTGGAAGTGGAACTGCCCTAGATACTTGGCGGATAAGAAGGATGGCAAAGTGAACAAAGGTATATTTTGATATACAGATTATTGATGTGTACTTTACTAGTGTTCATAGCAACCCCTGGGTATTTGATACCGGTTCAGTTGCTAAAATTAGTAACTCGAAACGAGAATTCCAGAATGAACAGAGACTAGTTAAAGGTGAAGTGACGATGTGTGTTGGAAGTGGTTCCAAGATTGATATGATCATCATCGCACACTCCCTATACTTTCGGGATTAGTGTAAAACCTAAATAAATGTTATTTGGCATTTGCGTTGAGCATGAATATGATTTGATCATATTTGTTGCAATACGGTTATTCATTTAAAGTCATAGAATAATTGTTATTCTATTTACATGAATAAAACCTTCGATGGTCATACACCCAATGAAAATAGTTTGTTGGATCTCGATCGTGGTGATACACATATTCATAATATTGAAGCCAAAAGATGCAAGGTTAATAATGATAGTGCAACTTATTTGTGGCACTGCTGTTTAGGTCATAATGGTGTAAAGCGCATGAAGAAACTCCATAGTGATGGACTTTTGGAATCACTTGATTATGAATCACTTGGTGCTTGCGAACCATGCCTCATGGGCAAGATGACTAAAACTCCGTTCTCCGGAACAATGGAGCGAGCAACAGATTTGTTGGAGATCATACATACAGATGTATGTGGACCAATGAGTGTTGAAGCTCGCGGCGGGTATCGTTATATTCTGACCTTCACTAATGATTTGAGCAGATATGGGTATATCTACTTAATGAAGCACAAGTTTGAAACATTTGAAAAGTTCAAAGAATTTCAGAGTGAAGTAGAGAATCATCGTAACAAGAAAATAAAATTTCTACGATCTGATCGTAGAGGTAAAATATTTGAGTTAGCGAGTTTGGCCTTCAGTAAAAACAATGTGAAATAGTTTCACTACTCACGCCACCTGGAACACCACAGTGTAATGGTGTGTCCGAACGTCATAACCGTACTTTATTAGATATGGTGCGATCGATGATGTCTCTTACCGATCTACCACTATCTCTTTTGGGGTTATGCATTAGAGACAGCTACATTCACGTTAAATAGGGCACCATCTAAATCCGTGGAGATGACACCGTATGAACTGTGGTTTGACAAGAAACCTAAGCTGTAATTTCTTTAAGTTTGGGACTGCGATGCTTATGTGAAAAAGTTTCAACATGATAAGCTCGAACCCAAATCGGAGAAGTAAATCTTCATAGGATACCCAAAAGAAACTGTTGGGTACACCTTCTATCACAGATCCGAAGGCAAGGTCTTTGTTGCTAAGAGTGGATCCTTTCTAGAGAAGGAGTTTCTCTCGAAAGAAGTGAGTGGGAGGAAAGTAGAACTTGATGAGGTAATTGTACCTTCTCCCGAATTGGAAGGTAGTACATCACAGAAACTAGTTCCAGTGATTCCTACACCAATTAGTGAGGAAGCTAATGATGATGATCATGAAACTTCAGATCAAGTTTCTGCTGAACTTCGTAGATCAACCAGAGTACGTTCCGCACCAGAGTGGTACGGCAACCCAGTTCTGGAAGTCATGTTACTAGACCATGATGAACCTACGAACTATGAGGAAGCGATGATGAGCCCAGATTCCGCAAAATGGCTTGAGGCCATGAAATCTGAGATGGGATCCATGTATGAGAACAAAGTATGGACTTTGGTTGACTTGCCGATGATCGGCAAGCCATCGAAAATAAATGGATCTTCAAGAGGAAGACCGACGCAGACGGTAATGTTACTGTTTACAAAGCTCGACTTATTGCGAAAGGGTTTCGACAAGTTCAAGGAGTTGACTACGATGAGACTTTCTCACCTGTAGCGATGCTTAAGTCTGTCCGAATCATGTTAGCAATTGCCGCATTTTATGATTGTGAAATCTGGCAAATGGATGTCAAAATTGCATTCCTGAATGGATATCTCAAAGAAGAGTTGTATATGATGCAACCAGAAGGTTTTGTCGATCCAAAAGGTGCTAACAAAATGTGCAAGCTCCAGCGATCCATCTATGGACTGGTGCAAGCATCTCGGAGTTGGAATATACGCTTTGATAAGTTGATCAAAGCATATAGATTTATACAGACTTGCGGTGAAGCCTGTATTTACAAGAAGTGAGTGGGAGCACTACAACCTTTCTGATAAGTATATGTGAATGATATATTGTCGATCGGAAATGATGTAGAATTTTCTGGAAAGCATAAAGGAGTGTTTGAAAGGAGTTTTTCAAAGAAAGACCTTGGTGAAGCCGCTTACATATTGGGCATCAAGATCTATAGAGATAGATCAATACGCTTGATAAGACTTTCGATGAGTACATACCTTGATAAGATTTTGAAGTAGTTCAAAATGGATCAGTCAAAGAAGGAGTTCTTGCCTGACTTGTAAGGTGTGAAGTTGAGTAAGACTCAAAGCCAGACCACAGCAGAAAAATATAGAGGGAATGAAAGTCATTCCATATGCCTCAGCCATAGGTTCTATAAAGTATGCCATGCTGTATACCAAACATGTTGTGTACCTTGCCATGAGTTTGTCAAGGGTGTACAATAGTGATCCAGGAGTAGATCACTGTACAGCGGTCAAAATTATCCTTAGTAACTGGATGACTAAGGAAATGTTTCTCGATTATGGAGGTGATAAAGAGTTCGTCGTAAAGGGTTACGCCGATGCAAGCTTTGACACTAAATCCAGATGACTCTAAGTATCAATCTGGATGCGTATTGAAAGTGGGAGCAATTAGCTAGAGTAGCTCTATGCAGAGCTTTGTAGACATAGAAATTTGTGAAATACATACAGATCTGAATGTGACAGGCCCGTTGACTAAACTTCTCTCACAAGCAAAAACATGATCACACCTTATTACTCTTGGGTATTAATCACATAGCGATGTGAACTAGATTATTGACTCTAGTAAACCCTTTGGGTGTTGGTCACATGGCGATGTGAACTATGGGTGTTATTCACATAACGATGTGAACTATCGGTATTAAATCACATGGCGATGTGAGCTAGATTATTGACTCTAGTGCAAGTGGGAGACTGAAGGAAATATGCCCTAGAGGCAATAATAAAGTTGTTATTTATATTTCCTTATATCATGATAAATGTTTATTATTCATGCTAGAATTGTATTAACCGGAAACTTAGTACATGTGTGAATACATAGACAAAACAGAGTGTCCCTAGTATGCCTCTACTAGACTAGCTCATTGATCAAAGATGGTTATGTTTCCTAGCCATAGACATGAGTTGTCATTTGATAAACGGGATCACATCATTAGGAGAATGATCTGATGGACAAGACCCATCCGTTAGCTTAGCACTATGATCGTTTAAGTTTTACTGATATTGCTTTCTTCATGACTTATACATGTTCCTATGACTATGAGATTATGCAACTCCCGAATACCGGAGGAACACTTTGTGTGCTACCAAACGTCACAACGTAACTGGGTGATTATAAAGGTACTCTACAGGTGTCTCCGAAGGTACTTGTTGGGTTGGCATATTTCGAGATTAGGATTTGTCACTCCGATTGTCGGAGAGGTATCTCTGGGCCCACTCGGTAATGCACATCACTATAAGCCTTGCAAGCATTGCAGCTAATGAGTTAGTTGCGGGATGATGTATTACGGAACGAGTAAAGAGACTTGTTGGTAACGAGATTGAACTAGGTATTGAGATACCGACGATCGAATCTCGGGCATGTAACATACCGATGACAAAGGGAACAACGTATGTTGTTATGCGGTTTTGACCGATAAAAGATCTTCGTAGAATATGTAGGAGCCAATATGAACATCCAGGTTCCGCTATTGGTTATTGACCGGAGATGAGTCTCGGTCATGTCTACATAGTTCTCGAACCCGTAGGGTCCGCACGCTTAACGTTTGATGACGATCGGTATTATGAGTTTATGAGTTTTGATGTACCGAAGGTAGTTCGGAGTCCCGGATGAGACACGGACATGACGAGGAGTCTCGGAATGTCCGAGACATAAAGATTGATATATTGGACGACTATATTCGGACACCGGAAGTGTTCCGGAAAAGTTTCGGATTTAACGGGATTGCCAGAGGGGGTTACCGGAACCCCCTACGAGGGGGGATGGTCCATAGTGGGCCTTATGGAAAAGAGAGAGGCAGCCCATAGGGGCTGGCCGGCGCCCCACCTAGGGTTCCTAGTTGGACTAGGATTGGGGGGCGCCACCTCTCCTTCTTTTCCTTTCCCTCTCTTCCTTCTTTGGTAGTTCCTACTAGGAATAGGATTGCAATCCTATTCCTAGTAGGATTGCACCCTAGCCGCACCATAGGAAGGGCCGGCCGGCCTCCCCCTTGCTCCTTTATATACGGGGGCAGGGGGGCACCCAAAGACACACAAGTTGAATTGTTCCAGCCGTGTGCGGTGCCCCCCTCCACAGAAACACACCTCGGTCATACCGTCGCGGTGCTTAGGCGAAGCCCTGCGCCAGTGAATACATCATATCCGTCACCTCGCCGTCGTGCTGACGAAACTCTCCCGTGAAGCTCAACTGGATCAAGAGCTCGTGGGACGTCATCAAGCTGAACGTGTGCTGAACGCGGAGGTGCCGTACGTTCGTTGCTTGATCGGTTGAATCGCGAAGAAGTTCGACTACATCAACCGCGTCACTTGACGCTTCCGCTTCCGGTCTACGAGGGTACGTAGACACACTCTTCCTTCTCGTTGCTATGCATCTGGTAGATAGATTTTGAGTGATCGTAGGAAAATTTTAAAATACTATGTTAACACCCATAGTTCACATCGCCATGTGACCAACACCAAAAGTATTTACTAGAGTCAATAATCTAGTTCACATCGCCATTTGATTAACACCCAAAGAGTACTAAGGTGTGATCATGTTTTGCTTCGTGAGAGAAGTTTAGTCAGCGGGTCTGTTACATTCAGATCCGTATGTATTTCACAAATTTCTATGTCTACAATGCTCTGCATCGAGCTACTCTAGCTAATTGCTCCCACTTTCAATACGCATCTAGATTGATACTTAGAGTCGTCTGGATTAGTGTCAAAGCTTGAATCGGCGTAACTTTTTACGACGAATTCTTTATCACCTCCATAATCGAGAAACATTTCCTTAATCATCCAGTAACTAAGGATAATTTTGACTGATGTCCGGTGATCTACTCCTGGATCACTATTGTACCTCCTTGCCAAACTCATGGCAAGGTACACAACATGTTTGGTACATAGCATGGCATACTTTATAGAACATATGGTTGAGGCATAGGGAATGACTTTCATTCTTTCTCTATCTCTTGCCGTGGTCGGGTTTGGGGTCTTACTAAACTTCATACCTTACAACTCACGCAAGAAATCCTTCTTTGACTGATCCATTTTGAACCCCTTCAAAATATTATTTTGGTATGTACTCACTGATTATCTTATTAAGCGTCTTAATCTATCTCTATAGATCTTGGTGCCCAATATGTAAGCAGCTTCACTGAGGTCTTTTATGGAAAAACTCCTTTTAAACAATCCTTTATGCTTTCCAGAAAATTCTACATCATTTCTGATCAACAATATGTCATTCACATATACTTATCAGAAATGTTGTAGTGCTCCCGCTCACTTTCTTGTAAATACATGCTTCACTGTAAGTCTGTATAAAACCATATGCTTTGATCACCGCATCAAAACGTATATTACAACTCCGAGATGCTTGCACCAGTCCATAGATGGATCGCTCGAGCTTGCACACTTTGTTTGCACTTTTGGGTATCCTATGAAGACGCGTTTCTCCGATTTGGGTTCGAACTTATGAGGCTGAAGTTTTTTCACATAAGCATCGCAACCCCAAACTTTAAGAAATGACAACTTTGGTTTCTTGACAAACCACAGTTCATACGGTGTCGTCTCAACGGATTTAGATGGTGCCCTTTTTTAACGTGAATGCGGCTGTCTCTAATGCATGACCCCAAAACGATAGTGGTAAATCGGTAAGAGACATCATAGATCGCACCATATCTAATAAAGTACAGTTACGACGTTCAGACACACCATTACGCTGTGGTGTTCCAGGTGGCGTGAGCTATGAAACTATTCCACATTGTTTCAAATGAAGACCAAACTCATAACTCAAATATTCTCCTCTACGATCAGATCGTAGAAACTTTATTTTCTTGTTACGATGATTCTCTACTTCACTCTGAAATTATTTGAGCTTTTCAAATGTTTCGGACTGTGTTTCATCAATTAGATATACCCATAACTGCTCAAATCATCAGTGAAGGTGAGAAAATAACAATACCCATCGCGAGCATCAACACTCATTGGTCCGCATACATCAGTATGTATTGTTTCCAATAAGTCACGTGCTCGCTCCATTGTTCCGGAGAAGGGAGTTTTAGTCATCTTGCCCATGAGGCATGGTTCACAAGCATCAAATGATTCATAATCAAGTGATTCCGAAAATCCATCAGCTTGGAGTTTCTTCATGCGCTTTACACCAATATAAACTAAAGGGCACTGCCACAAGTATGATGCTCTATCATTATCAACTCTGCATATTTTGGCTTCAATATTATGAATATGTGTATTTACTACAATCGAGATTCAATAAACCATTCACCTTGGGTGTATGACCATAGAAGGTTTTATTCATGTAAACAGAATAACAATTATTCTCTCACTTAAATGAATAACCGTATTGCAATAAACACGATCCAATCTTGTTCATGCTCAACGCAAACACCAAATAACATTTGTTTAGGTATAACACTAATCCCGAAAGTACAGGGAGTGTGCGATGATGATCATATCAATATTGGAACTACTTCCAACACACATCGTCACCTCACCCTCAACTAGTCTCCGTTTATTCTGCAACTCCTGTTTCGAGTTACTAATCTTAGCAACCAAATAAGTATCAAATACCTAGGGGCTACTATGAACACTAGTGAGGTACACATTATCAATATGTATATCAAGTATACCTTTGTTCACTTCGCCATCCTTCTTATCCGCCAAATATTCGGGGAACTTCCGCTTCAAGTGACCATTTCATTTGCAGTTAGAAGCACTCGGTTTCAGGCTTAGGTCCAGCTTTGGGCTTCTTCACGGGAGTGACAACTTGCTTGCCATTCTTCTTGAAGTTTCATTTCTTCCCCTTGCCCTTTTCTTGAAACTAGTGGTCTTGTTAACCATCAACAATTGATGCTCTTTCTTGATTTCTATCTTCGTTGATTTCAGCATCACGAAGAGCTCGGGATTTGTTTTCTTCATCCCTTGCATATTATAGTTCATCACGAAGTTCTACTAACTTGGTGATAGTGACTAGAGAACTCTGTCAATCACTATCTTATCTGGAAGATGAACTCCCACTTGATTCAAGCGATTGTAGTACTTAGACATTCTGAGCATATGCTTATTGGTTGAGTTATTCTCCTCCATCTTGTAGGCAAAGTACTTGTCAGCGGTCTCATACCTCTCGACACAGGCATGAGTCTAAAATACCATTTTCAACTCTTGGAACATCTCATATGCTCTGTGGCATTCAAAATGTTTTTGGAGTCCCGGTTATAAGCCGTAAAGCATGGCCCACTAAACTATCAAGTAGTCATCATACCGATCTTGTCAAACGTTCATAACGTCTGCATCAGCTCCTGCAATAGATTTGTCACCTAGCAATGCATTAAGGACATAATACTTCTATCCAGCAATGAGGGTAATCCTCAGATCACGGACCTAGTCCGCATCATTGCTACTAACATGTTTCAACTTAGTTTTCTCTAGGAACATATCAAAAACATAGGGGAGCTATAACGCGAGCTATTGATCTACAACATAATTTGCAAATACTATCAGGACTAATTTCATGATAAATTAAAGTTCAATTAATCATATTACTTAAGAACTCCCACTTAGATAGACACCCCTCAAGTCATCTAAATGATCACGTGATCCATATGAACTAAACCATGTCCGATCATCACGTGAGATGGAGTAGTTTTCAACGGTGAACATCTTATCTTGGTCATATCTACTATATGATTCATGCTCGACCTTTCGGTCTCTGGTGTTCCGAGGCCATGTGTGTACATGCTAGGATCATCAAGTTTAACTCGAGTATTCTACATGTGAAAAACTGTCTTACACCCGTTGTAATTGAACGTAGAGCTTATCACACCCGAACATCACGTGGTGTCTCGGCACGATGAACTGTCGCAACGATGCATACTCAGGGAGAACATTTGTACCTTGAAATTTTAGCGAGGGACCATCTTAAAATGCTACCGTCATTCTTAGCAAAATAAGATGCATAAAAATATAAAGATCACATGCAATCAAAATATGTGACATGATATGGTCATCATCATCTTGTGCTTTTGATCTCCATCTCCAAAGCATCGTCATGATCTCCATCGTCACTGGCTTGACACCTTGATTTCAATCATAGCGTCGTGGTCGTCTCGCCAACTATTGCTACTACTACTGTCGCTAACTCATAGTGATAAAGTAAACCAATTACATGGCTTTCGCAATTCATACAATAAAGAGACAACCATAAGGCTCCTGTCGGTTGCTGATAATTTAGAAAACATGAACATCTCATACAACAATGTATAACTCATCACGTCTTGATCATATCACATCACAACATTCCCTGCAAAAACAAGTTAGACGTCCTCTATTTTGTTGTTGCAAGTTTTACGTGGCTGCTACGGGCTTCTAGTAAGAACCGTTCTTACCTACGCATCAAAACCACAACGATTTTTCGTCAAGTGTGTTGTTTTAACCTTCAACAAGGACCGGGCGTAGTCACACTCAATTCAACTAAAGTTTGAGAAATTGACACACGCCAGCCACCTATGTGCAAAGCACGTCGGTAGAATCAGTGTCATGAACGCGGTCATGTAATGTCGGTCCGGGCGGCTTCATCCAACAATACCGCCGAATCAAAGTATGACATGCTGGTAAGCAGTATGACTATTATCGCCCACAACTCATTGTGTTCTACTCGTGCAAATCATCTACGCATAGACCTGGCTCATGATGCCATTGTTTGGGAACGTAGTATTTCAAAAAAATCCTACGATCATGAAAGTTATATCTAGGAGAAGCATAGCAACGAGCGGTGAGAGTGTGTCCACGTACCCTCGTAGACCGAAAGGGGAAGCATTTAGTAATGCAGTTGATGTAGTCAAACATCTTCACGATCCAAGTACCAAACGTACGGCACCTCCGTGTTCAGCACACATTCAGCACAATGACGTCCCTCGAGCTCTTAATCCAGTTGAGGATGAGGGAGAGTTTCGTCAGCACAGCGGCATGGCAAAGGTGATGATGATGTTACCGGCGCAGGGCTTCGCCTAAGCACTGCAACGATATGACCGAGGTGTGTAACTGTGGAGGGGGGCACCGCACACGGCTAAGAGATTGTTTGTTGTGCCTTTGGGGTGTCCCCTGCCCACGTATATAAAGGAGGGAGGAGGAGGAGGCCGTCCTAGGAGGGGCGCGCCTATAGGGGTAGTCCAACTAGGATTCCCAATCCTAGTTGGAGTCCCCTTCCTTTTCCAAGAGGTGGAGAGAGGAAAGGAGGAGGAGAGGGAGAAGGAAAGAGGGGGCGCCACCCCCTCCTAGTCCAATTCGGACCAGCCCATGGGGGGTGCGTTGCCTCCCCTTGTGGCTCTTCTCTCCTTTCCACTAAAGCCCAATAAGGCCCAATACTTTCCCTGGTGAATTCCCGTAACTCCCCGGTAGTCCGAAAAAATACCCGAATCACTCGGAACCTTTCGGATGTCCCAATATAGCCTTCCAATATATGAATATTTACCTCTCGACCATTTCGAGACTCCTCGTCATGTCCGTACTCTCACCCGGGACTCCAAACAAACTTCGGTCATCGAAATCACATAACTCATAATACTAATCGTCATCGAACAGTAAGCGTGCGGACCCTACAGGTTCGAGAACTATGTAGACATGACCAAGACACATCTCCGGTCAATAACCAATAGCGGAACCTGGATACTCATATTGGCTCCTACATATTCTACGAAGATCTTTATTGGTCAAACCTAACAACAACGTACGTTGTTCCCTTTGTCGTTGGTATGTTACTTGCCTGAGATTCGATTGTCGGTATCATCATACCTAGTTCAATCTCGTTACCGGTAAGTCTCTTTATTCGTTCCGTAATACATCGTCTCGTGACTAACTCATTAGTCATTTGCTTGCAAGGCTTATTATGATTTGTATTACCGAGGGGGCCCAGAGATACCTCTCCGACACTCGGAGTGACAAATCCTATTCTTGATCTATGCCAACACCACAAACACCTTAGGAGACACCTGTAGAGCATCTTTATAATCACCCAGTTATGCTGTGACGTTTGATAGCACACAAGGTGTTCCTTCGGTATTCGAGAGTTGCATAATCTCATAGTTAGAGGAACATGTATAAGTCATGAAGAAAGCAATAGCAATAAAACTAAACGATCATTATGCTAAGCTAACGGATGGTTCATGTCCATCACATCGTTCTCCTAATGATGTGATCCCGTTCGTCAAATGACAACACATGTCTATGGTTAGGAAACTTAACCATTTTTGATTAACGAGCTAGTCTAGTAGAGGCATACTAGGGACACTCTGTTTTGTCTATGTATTCACACATGTATCAAGTTTTTGGTTAATACAATTTAGCATGAATAAAAGGCATTTATCATGATATATAAGGAAATATAAATAACAACTTTATTATTGCCTTTAGGGCATATTTCCTTCGCTCGTGGGGGTCGCTTCTCCTTGTTCACCTTGTGCTAGACCTTTGTTATGCACTAGGGGAACGTGGAGCAGCGACCATCACCGACGGTCGAAAAATCAAACTAGCCGGAAGACATGGGAACAAAGGGATCATTTCCAAAAAAATCCTAGGCAGACGGAGAGTGTCCACCATATATATATGAGAGAAGAAGAATCCCGACTGTTGATGTGAGGGGAGTTGCTCTTTCATTTGAAGGTGGTAGACATATTCGTGTAATGCACTTTCAAACGAAAGTAGGAGCTTCCATCACCGACGGTCGCAAATGTCAGAGAGGAACAATCACGACAGACCGATAGTCAATCCGTGATGAATAATAATTATCTAATTTAGTTTTTGTAGTACATATATTGAATTTTAGAAGTTTAATGTTCGAATTATGAACATAGGAAATGTCTGACGACGACGATATGATCCCTGGGTGCGACTATTGCGGCGACGACTGGGGTATGTGCAATAGGCCTCACCTGGAAGGTGGTCGACACTTCAGTACTAAGCTCGACAAGACCTTCGATGTTGAAACGGTACTCAACGACGACAAGTCTTTTTTCGTAACTAATCATGACTTCTGCTTCTTCAACATGTAATTTCCGTCTTTTACATTTCGACTAGTGCATCCCCTGCCATGCAAGACGCTATGTCTTAGAGAAGCTCAATTTCGAAGATCATGAGAATATGGAGACAAAGATAGTTCATCTCAGGACCCATCATGGTAATGTTTTTGTTGTAAAGCTATACAATGCGGAGAACTACTCCCATTTTGGTTGCTCTAATTGGGAAGCACTTTGCAAGGCATATGGTTTTCAGAAGGGTATGTATGTCACCTTTGATCTTGGTGATCATGAAGATGACATCGGCGGAGATAATGTCGATGAAGATAATATCGACGAAGCTAATATCGACGTTTGGGTCCTTGTTGATACGCTTCCACTTCTACCTCTATGTGAGTTTCTCAAACATATTTATTAAGTAATTTAAATTGTTTTTATACAAATAGCTGACAGCTTATATATTTCCATTTACAACTTATTTCCATTCTTCAAAAAATGTTCGAAAAGTAGTAGACAAAACCTACTACACTGATGGCTCCGAACTAACTTACGGGGAGAAGAATCGTCTTGTGTCCATTATTATTGATGTTGAGACTTGCAATAAGAATTATGAAACTCCTCAATATTATGGTCAATACGTGCCACTAGTCCACGTGTTGAACTACGGCAACATCCATGGAAATGGCATGGTAAGAATTTTTTATTATTATTATGACACCAAGGCATCTTTTGCATACATTCTTCTAAAGCTAAACTACATTGCTAACTACATTACTATTATGCTCTTCAACAGAAAATCCGAAAGGATTGTGTGCCTGATCTGATGTATACGAAAGGTCACATTGATGTTTTTATCTTACATCCAAGTCTGCCTATGGGTCACCATTGTTCGTACAAGATTTCTCGAACAACTAAAGAATTCACAATCAAAGAATGGAAAAAAGTTATGAATGATCATAGGGAGCTACTTGGAAGCAATATTGTGCGAAGACCGCAAATCAGAGACAGGATAATCTCCATTCTCCATAATGGAGAGCCAGGGGCTATGTTGTTTTACGCTATTTTACCTTATAGATGGGTAGCAGGTCATAGCTAATACTTATGATCATGTGGTAAGAACAATTAACTAGGGTTGGTTATTACTATGATGATGATGAGTATGAATTGTTATTATGATAACGAGTAGAAGTTATCAGATGACTATGTGGATGATGAGTATGACTTGTTATTATAATGATGATGATATTGAGTTGTTATATGAGCATGATGAATTATTATATATATCAGCGGGTTAAATAAGCATGGATATATTCAAGTGGAGGCAATATGGTGTAGATCAAAAGTACTACTAATCCAAACTTGATCATTTAGTTTGGATTAGTAGTACATTCGATCTGCACCATGTTGCCTCCACTTGAATCTAATCCATATCTCTTTCACCCATTGATATAATAACTCATCATGATCCTAAAATAATATGACGAGACAACTGTATAAAACATGTACAATACAGCGCCAATACGTAGAAAAATAATAGAGGAAATATTAGTAGTAGTGCGAGGTGTGTAGACAGCAGCAGCGTTGGTTCAGCAGTAGCGACTGTCGATAACAACGCTCCTGCTATGCAAGCTTAGCAGTAGCACTGGTAAACCTATGCTACGGCTATGCAAGTTTAGCAGTAGCGCTGGTAAACCCATGCTACTACTAAGGTTTAGCTATAGCGCCTTAGTAGTAGCGTTGTCACCCGCGCTTTTGGGGAACGTAGTATTTTAAAATTTTCCTACGATCATGCAAGATCTATCTACCAGATACATAGCAATGAGAGGGGAGAGTGTGTCTATGTACCCTCGTAGACCGAAAACGGAAGCGTCAAGTGACGCGGTTGATGTAGTCGAACTTCTTCATGATTCAACCGATCAAGCACCGAACGTACGGCACCTCCGCGTTCAGCACACGTTAAGCTTGATGATATCCCACGAGCTCTTGATCCAGTTGAGCTTCACGAGAGAATTTCTTCAGCACGACGGCGTGGTGACGGATATGATGAAGTTACCGGCGCAGGGCTTCGCCTAAGCACTGCAACGGTATGACCGAGGTGTGTTTCTGTGGAGGGGGGCACCGCACACAGCTGGAGAGATCAACTTGTGTGTTCTAGGGTGCTCCCCTGCCCCTGTATATAAAGGAGCAAGGGGTGAGGCCGGCCGGGCCCCTATGGCGCGCCTAGAGGAGCAATCCTACAAGGAATAGGATTGCAATCCTATTCCTAGTAGGAATCACCAAGAGGGAGAGAGGGGGAAGGAAGGAGAGGGAGAGGGAGAAGGAAAGGGGCGCCCCCCCCCTCCTTTCCTTGTCCAATTCGGACCAAGGGGGAGGGGCGCGCGGCCCAGCCCTGGCCGGCCCTCTCTCTTTCCACTAAAGCCCATTAGGGCCCATAGCTTCCCCGGGGGGTTCCGGTAATCCCCCCGGCACTCCGGTTTATTCTGAAACTTTCCGAAACACTTTCGGTGTCCGAATATAGTCGTCCAATATATCAATCTTTACGTCTCGTACATTCCAAGACTCCTCGTCATGTCCGTGATCTTATCCGGGACTCCGAACTACCTTCGGTACATCAAAACTCATAAACTCATAATATCGATCGTCATCAAACGTTAAGCGTGCGGACCCTACGGGTTCGAGAACTATGTAGACATGACCGAGACTCATCTCCGATCAATAACCAATAGCGGAACCTGGATGCTCATATTGGCTCCTACACATTCTACGAAGATCTTTATCGGTCAAACCGCATAACAACATACAGTGTTCCCTTTGTCATCGGTATGTTACTTGCCCGAGATTCGATCGTCGGTATGTCAATACCTAGTTCAATCTCGTTACCTGCAAGTCTCTTTACTCGTTTCGTAATACATCATCCCGTGACTAACTCATTAGTCATTTGCTTGCAAGGCTTATTTTGATGTGTATTACCGAGAGGGCCCAGAGATACCTCTCCGACACTCGGAGTGACAAATCCTATTCTTGATCTATGCCAACACCACGAACACCTTCGGAGACACCTATAGAGCATCTTTATAATCACCCAGTTATGTTGTGACGTTTGATAGCACACAAGGTGTTCCTCCGGTATACGGGAGTTGCATAATCTCATAGTCATAGGGACATGTATAAGTCATGAAGAAAGCAATAGCAGTAAAACTAAACGATCATTGTGATAAGCTAACGGATGGGTCTTGTCCATCACATCATTATCCTAATGATGTGATCCCATTGATCAAATGACAACTCATGTCTATGGCTAGGAAACATTACCATCTTTTATCAATGAGCCAATCTAGTAGAGGCATACTAGGGACATACTGTTATTTCTATGTATTCACACATGTACTAAGTTTCCGGTTAATACAATTCTAGCATGAATAAAAGACATTTATCATGATATAAGGAAATACAGATAACATCTTTATTATTGCCTCTAGGGCATATTTCCTTCGGTCTCCCACTTGAACTAGAGTCAATAATCTAGATTACAAAGTAATGATCCTAACACCCATGGAGTCTTGGTGCTGATCATGTTTTGCCCATGGAAGAGGCTTAGTCAACGGGTCTGCAACATTCATATCCGTATGTATCTTGCAAATATCTATGTCTCCCTCCTTGACTATATCACGGATGGAATTGAAGCGTCTTTTGATGTGCTTTGTTCTCTTGTGAAACCTGGATTCCTTCGCCAAGGCTATTGCTCCAGTGTTGTTACAAAAGATTTTCATTGGACCCGATGCACTAGGTATTACACCTTGATCGGATATGAACTCCTTCATCCAGACTCCTTCATTTGCTGCTTCCGAAGCAGCTATGTATTCCGCTTCACACGTAGATCCCACCACGACGCTCTGCTTGGAACTACACCAACTGATAGCTCCACCGTTTAATAAAAATACATATCCGGTTTGTGACTTAGAGTCATCCGGATTAGTGTCAAAGCTTGAATCGACGTAACCGTTTATGATGAGCTCTTTGTCACCTCCATACACGAGAAACATATCCTTTGTCCTTTTCAGCTACTTCAGGATGTTCTTGACCGTTGTCCAGTGATCCACTCCTGGATTACTTTGGTACCTCCCTGCTAGTCTTATAGCAAGGCACACATCAGGTCTGGTACACAACATTGCATACATGATAGATCCTATGGATGAGGAATATGGAATGACTTTCATTTTCTCTCTATCTTCTGCAGTGGTCGGGCATTGAGTCTTACTCAACTTCACACCTTGTAACACAGGCAAGAACCCTTTCTTTGACTGATCCATTTTGAACTTCTTCAAACTTTATCAAGGTATGTGCTTTGTGAAAATCCAATTAAGCATCTTGATCTATCTCTATAGATCTTGATGCCTAATATGTAAGCAGCTTCTCCGAGGTCTTTCATTGAAAAATTCTTATTCAAGTATCATTTTATGCTATCCAGAAATTCTATATCATTTCCAATCAACAATATGTCATCCACATATAATATCAGAAATGCTACAGAGCTCCCACTCACTTTCTTGTAAATACAGGCTTCTCCAAAAGTCTGTATAAAACCATATGCTTTGATCACCTCATCAAAGCGTGTATTCCAACTCCGAGATGCTTGCACGAGTCCATAGATGGATCGCTGGAGCTTGCACACTTTGTTAGCACCTTTAGGATCGACAAACCTTCTGGTTGCATCATATACAACTCTTCTTTGAGATATCCATTCAGGAAGGCAGTTTTGACATCCATCTGCCAGATTTCATAATCATAAAATGCGGCAATTGCTAACATGATTCGGACAGACTTAAGCATCGCTACGGGTGAGAAAGTCTCATCGTAGTCAACTCCTTGAACTTGTTGAAACCCTTTCGCAACAAGTCGAGCTTTGTAAACAATAACATTACTGTCTGCGTCGGTCTTCCTCTTGAAGATCCATTTATTTTCGATGGCTCGCCGATCATCGGGCAAGTCAACCAAAGTCCACACTTTGTTCTCATACATGGATCCCATCTTAGATTTCATGGCCTCAAGCCATTTCGTGGAATCTGGGCTCATCATCGCTTCCTCATAGTTCATAGGTTCATCATGGTCTAGTAACATGACTTTCATAACTGGGTTGCTGTATCACTCTGGTGCAGAACGAACTCTGGTTGATCTACGAAGTTCAGCAGAAACTTGATCTGAAGTTTCATGATCATCATCATTAGCTTCCTCACTAATTTGTGTAGGAATCACTGGAACTAGTTTTTGTGAGGTACTACTTTCCAATTTGGGAGAAGGTACAATTACCTCATCAAGTTCTACTTTCCTCCCACTCACTTCTTTCGAGAGAAACTCCTTCTCTAGAAAGGATCCATTCTTAGCAACGAATATCTTGCCTTCGGATCTGTGATAGAAGGTGTACCCAACAGTCTCTTTTGGGTATCCTATGAAGACACATTTCTCCGACTTGGGTTCGAGCTTATCAGGTTGAAGCTTTTTCACATAAGCATCGCAGCCCCAAACTTTAAGAAACGACAACTTTGGTTTCTTGCCAAACCACAGTTCATAAGGCGTCGTCTCAACGGATTTAGATGGTGCCCTATTTAACGTGAATGCAGCTGTCTCTAAAGCATAACCCCAAAACGATAGTGGTAAATCGGTAAGAGATATCATAGACCGCACCATATCCAATAAAGTACGGTTACGATGTTCGGACACACCATTATGCTGTGGTGTTTCGGGTGGCGTGAGTTGTGAAACTATTTCACATTGTTTCAAATGAAGAACAAACTCGTAACTCAAATATTCACAGATCGTAGAAACTTTATTTTCTTGTTACGATGATTCTCTACTTCACTCTGAAATTCTTTGAACTTTTCAAATGTTTCAGACTTGTGCTTCATCAAGTAGATATACCCCTATCTGCTCAAATCATCAGTGAAGGTCAGAAAATAACGATACCCGCCGCGAGCTTCAACACTCATTGGTCCACATACATCAGTATGTATGGTTTCCAACAAATCTGTTGCTCGCTCCATAGTTCCGGAGAACGGAGTTTTAGTCATCTTTCCCATGAGGCATGGTTCGCAAGCATGATACGTCTCCGTCGTATCTATAATTTTTTATTGTTCCACGCCAATATTCTACAACTTTCATATACTTTTGGCAACTTTTTATACTATTTTTTGGGACTAACATATTGATCCAGTGCCTAGTGCCAGTTCCTGTTTGTTGCATGTTTTTTGTTTCACAGAATATCCATATCAAACGGAGTCCAAACGGAATAAAAACAGATGGAGATTTTTTTTGGAATATATGTGAATTTTGGGAAGCGAAACTAACACCAGACGATGCCCGAGTGGGCCACGAGGGTGGGGGGCGCGCCCCCTGCCCAGGGCGCGCCCTGGGCCCTCGTGGCCACCCTGTAAGGCGGTTGATGCCCTTCTTTCGCCGCAAGAAAGCTAATTTCTGGATAAAAATCGTGTCAAAAGATGAGCCCAATCGGAGTTACGGATCTCCGGGAATTTAAGAAACGGTGAAGGGCCAGAATCTGGAAACGCAGAAACAGAGAGAGACAGAGAGACAGATCCAATCTCAGAGGGACTCTCGCCCCTCCACCACCATGGAGGCCATGGACTAGAGGGGAAACCCTTCTCCCACCTAGGGAGAAGGTCAAGGAAGAAGAAGAAGGAGGGGGGCTCTCTCCCCCTCGCTTCCGGTGGCACCGGAGTGCCATCGGGTCCATCATCGTGTGACGGCAATCTACACCAACACCTCCGTCATCTTCACCAAAATCTCCATCACCTTCCCCCATCTATCTACAGCGGTCCACTCTCCCGCAACCCGCTGTACCATCTACTTGAACATGGTGCTTTATGCTTCATGTTATTATCCAACTATGTGTTGCCATCCTATGATGTCTGAGTAGATTATCGTTGTCCTATCGGTGATTGGTGAATTGCTACGATTGATTTAAATTGCTTGTGGTTATGTTGTTGTCCTTTGGTGCCCATCATATGAGCGCGCGCGTGGATCACACCATAGGGTTAGTTGTATGTTGATAGGACTACGTATTGGAGGGCAAGAGTGACATAAACTTCAACCTAGCGTAGAAATTGATGCATACGGGATTGAAGGGGGACCAATATATCTTAATGCTATGGTTGGGTTTTACCTTAATGACCGTTAGTAGTTGTGGATGCTTGCTAATAGTTCCAATCATAAGTGCATAGAATTCCAAGTAAGGGATGAAATGCTAGCAGTGGCCTCTCCCACATAAAACTTGCTATCGGTCTATGATACGTCTCCAACGTATCTATACTTTTTGATTGTTCCATGCTATTATTTATGAAGTCTTAGATGTTTAATGGGCTTTATCATTCACTTTTATATCATTTTTGGGACTAACCTACTAACCCAAAGGCCCAGTCCAGATTGGTGTTTTTTGCCTATTTCAGGGTTTTGCAGAAAAGGAATATCAAACGGAGTCCAAATGGAATGAAACCTTCGCGAGAGATATTTTTGCAGAAAATCACGCAAGAGGAACTTGAGAACCACATCAGGGGAGCCTTGAGTGGCCCTCGAGGGTGGGGGCGCGCCCCCCTTCCCAGGGCGCGCCCCCCCTGCCTCGAGGCCCACTCGAGCGTCCCTCGGTGCCCCCTTCTTCCTATATAAGTCCACGTACCCCGGAAACTCCGTACGCAGAGAGAAAACCCTAATTCCATCGCCGTAGCTTCTGTTCCCGTGGGGATCCCATCTTGGAGCCTGTTCGGGAGCTCCACCGGAGGGGGTTCCATCACGGAGGCCTTCATCATCATCATCGCCCTCACCATGAGTTGTGAGTAGTTTACGACAGACCTTTGGGTCCATAGCTAGTATCTAGATGGCTTCTTCTCTCTCTCTGGATCTCAATACAAAGTTCTTCTCGGTCTTCGAGGATATCAATTCGATGTAATCTCTTTTTGCGGTGTGTTTGTCGAGATCCGATGAATTGTGAGTTTATTATCAAGGTTATCTATGAAAGATATTTGGTTCTTCTCTGAAATTTTTATGTGTGCTCATAATGTCCTTGCAAGTCTCTTCCAATTATTGGTTTGGTTTGGCCTACTAGATCTATAGTTCTTGTAATGGGAGAAGTGCTTGGCTTTGGGTTCAATCTTGCAGTGTCCTTTCCCAGTGACAGTAGGGGCAGCAAGGCACGTATTGTATTGTTGCCATCAAGGATAAACAGATGGGGTTTACATCATATTGCTTGAGTTTATCCCTCTACATCATGTCATCTTGCTTAAGGCGTTACTCTGTTCTTATGAACTCAATACACTAGATGCATGCTGGATAGCGGTCGATGTGTGGAGTAATAGTAGTAGATGCAGGCAGGAGTCGGTCTACTTGTCTCGGACGTGATGCCTATATACAATGATCATGCCTAGATAGTCTCAGAATTATTCACTTTTCTATCAATTGCTCGACAGTAATTTGTTTACCCGTTGTAGAATATCGCTATCATGAGAGAAGCCACTAGAGAAAACTATGGCCCCCGGGTCTATTCTCAACATATCAATCTACATCTACTTTACTTTTACCGCTTTTATTTGTTGTTTTATTAAACCAAAAATACCAAAAATATAAACTATCATCTCTAGCAGATCTCACTCTCGTAAATGACCGTAAAGGGCTTGACAACCCCTTATCGCGTTGGCTGCGAAGTTCTTCTTTGTTTGTGCAGGTGCGAGGGACTCGCGCGTGGTCTCCTACTGGATTGATACCTTAGTTCTCAAAAACTGAGGGAAATACTTACGCTACTGTGCTGCATCTCCCTTTCCTCTTCGAGGGAATACAACGCAAGCTCAAGAGGTAGCAAGAAGAATTTCTGGCGCCGTTGCCGGGGATGCTTACGCAAAAGTCATATACCAAGTACCTATCACAAACCCTTATCCTTCGCATTATATTTTTTGCCTCTCGTTGTAACGCCCGGATAATTTGGCTACAGTAGAACTTCGCTAATGATGGCACGTCACTTCGATTACTGTTGCTAATATCGCGTTAGTTCGAAACCGATTAAAATGCAAATTCAAATTGTGGCAAGTAATAAAAGTTTTCAAAATATTAAATAAAAATGTTTGGTCAGTGACAAATAATGCTATGTTAATTATAGTAAAGAAAACATAATTTTACAAAGTGCCTAAGTGCTTTAAACTAAATAAAACAGAAAAGAGAACTAAATAAAAGAAAAAAAAAAGAAAAAAAAACAAAAGAAACAAAAGAAAAAATTGAAAACCCCAGGCCTACTGGGCCTCGGCCCAGTCAGTGGCCTGTCAGGCAGGCCCACACTCCCTGGCCTACATAGCCCCCCCCCGGACCTAAAACTAATCCAACCCACCGACACTTCCCCCCACGAAAATAGCTCCTTCCCCCCTCTCCCCCCGATTGGATCGGGATCGAGAGGAGGAGGACGCCGTCGCCACCCGGACTGCCTTCTTCCCCTGCGCCGCACGTCGTCCCCGTCCTTCCCCACGTCGGACTACATCGAGCCACGCCAACCCCCTTCCCTCCAACGCTCGTGAGCACCTTCCCTCTTCCCTCCCCGTTCCCGTCGTGCGTTGTCACCGCACTCACCACGGCCCCGCTCCCCACAGCTCGCCGCGCTGCCCTCCTCTGGCCCCAGCAGTGGCCGCCGGCACCGGGCCGCAGCACCTGCGGCCGCGCAACCAGCGCCCCACCTCGCCTCCACCGCGGCTGCCCATCGCTGGCCCTGCAGCCGTAACGGCCGCCGCACGCCGCCTCGTCAGACCCGCAGCGGCCACCGCGCGTTCTGCCAGCGCCGCCAGCTGCTACCTCCGGCCACCTCTCCCGCCCCGCTCTCCCTTGCCTTGCTCCGCCGTCCGCCACCGACGGAGCCGCCGCCCAGCCGCGTGCTCCGCCCTGCTTCGCCCGCCGTCGCCGCGCAGACCACCTCCATCGCGCCAGCTCGCCGCGGCGCCCGTGACCCCCTCTGCTGCTTTCGCTCCACCCCCCCTGCATGCCCGTCGGCTTTGTCGGCCCATGCGCCGGCACCTCCCCTCGCTCGCGGCGCACCCCCCCACAGCGCTCCCGCGCGCGCAGGCTTCCGCCAGCCACCGCGGCCTCGCGCGACCTCGCGCGGCCCCGCTGCTCGCCGCCGTCCCGCCTTGCTCCGGCGCCGCCCCTCGCCCCGGTCCCCCGCGTCGCTCCGCCTCGGTCGGCGCCAGCCGCCGCGGCTCGCGTGGCCCCTCTCCCGCCGGCCCCTGTTGCCGTGGCCGCCGGCGCCCTGCGCTGGCCTTTGGCCGCGAGGCCCGCCCCGCATCGTTCGGGCGACGCCCGTCGCCCCAGTGCCCAAACCCGCTAGGCCCTCTGGGCCAATGACAGGGGGGCCCCACGGCCCCCAGAACGAAAAAAAGGAAAGAAAAAGAAATAAAATAAAATGAATTAATAAAATAAATAAATAAATAAATAATTAGTGAATTAATTAAGTTAAATAATCATGTTTAATTAATCTAATTAACAAGTTAGTTTAATTAAACAGTAATTAGATTGACCAGTCAATGTCCTAATTAAACTAAACAGAGTATGACAGGTGGGTCCCACGCGTCAGTTTGACCAGTCAACGTCCTGTTGACTACTGACGTCATGCTGACGTCATGATGACATTAGCATACACTATTCTGGATAATGTTGATTTATTTAATAATTAATAAATTAGAAAATGATTTAAAACTTTAAAAATTAATATAAAATAATCCGTAACTCGGATGAAAATACTTTATATATGAAAGTTGCTCAGAATTTCGAGACGCATCCAAAAATGCAGACCGTTCGTCAACCACACATCCCTAGCATATCGAACCTGCAACTTTCCCCCTCCGTTTCATCCGCCCGAAAACGCGAAACACCGGGAATACTTTCCCGGATGTTTCCCCCCTTTGCCAGTATCACCCGATACTGTGTTAGGGCACACTTAGCACCGTTACATGTCATGTCATGCATCGTCATGCATCTGTTTGCATTGTATTCACTGTTTCTTCCCCCTCTTCTCTCCGGTAGACTACGAGACCGACGCTGCTGCTGCCCCGATCTACTACGGTGTTGACGACCCCACCTTGGCTGCCGAGCTTCCAGGCAAGCCCCCCTTGATCAACCTGATATCGCCTATTCTTCTCTCTACTATTTGCATTAGAGTAGTGTAGCATGTTACTGCTTTCGATAATCCTATTCTGCTGCATAGCCTGTCATTGTTGCTTCCACTGTTGATACTTTACCTGCAATCCTAAATGCTTAGTATAGGATGCTAGTATTCCATCAGTGGCCCTACACCCTTGTCCGTCTGCCCTGCTATTCTATCGGGCCGTGATCACTTGGGGTGATCACGGGTATATACTACATACACTTATACATGATACATGTTGTGACTAAAGTCGGGTCGGCTCGTTGAGTACCCGCGGTTGATTCACGGATTGGGGGCTGAAAGGACATACTTTCCCGACTGCCCTCTGTGTGGATCTTTGTGGCGGAGCGACAGGGCAGGTTGAGACACCTAGGAGACAGGTGGGCCTGGCCCTGGTCGTTGTCCGCGGTTATTTCATAATAACACGCTTAACGAGTTTGTATATTTGATCTGAGTCTGGTCGTTGGCCTATACGCACTAACCAGCAACGTGGGAATAGTTATGGGTACTCGACGTCGTGGTATCAGCCGAAGCCTTCTTGACGTCAGCGACTTAGCGGCGCGCACCGGATTGGACTGGAAAGCCTACTCTTTTATTAGGAGAGGCTAGGTCTACTTACCGGCCGCGTACACAACGTGCAGGTGTGCGTTGGGCGATGGGCCCGGACCCCTGCGCGCCTAGGACTTAGACCGGTGTGCTGACCTCTCTGTTGTGCTTAGGTAGGGTTGCGACGTGTTGATCTTCCGAGGCCGGGCATGACCCTCGAAAGTGTGTCCGACCAAATGGGATCAAGCGTACTGGGTTATGTAGTGCACCCCTGCAGGGAAGTTAATCTATTCGAATAGCCGTGTCCCTCGGTAAAAGGACGACCCGGAGTTGTATTCCGACCTCATGACAACTAGAACCGGACACTTGATAAAACACACCCAGATGAGTTCCAGATATAACTCGGTGGTTTCTCTCTCACAGGGTGATGTGCGGGAGGATCGCCGAGTAGGATTATGCTATTCGATGTTACTTGGTGAACTTACCATCTATTCTCTTCTACTGCTGCAAGATGGAGGCTGCCAGAAGCGTAGTCTTCGTTTGGATTAGCTATCCCCCCCTCTTATTCTGGCTTGCTGCAGTTCAGTCCACCGATACTACCCATATCATTGTTACCATTGCATATGTAGTATAGATCCTTGCTTGCGAGTACTTTGGATGAGTACTCACGGTTGCTTTGCTCCCCCTTTTCCCCCTTCTATTCCTACTTCTCGGATGATGCAACCAGACGGTGGAGCCCAGGAGCCAGATGCCACCTACGACGACTCCTACTACACCAGAGGCGCCTACTACTACGTGCAGTCTGCCGACGACGACCAGGAGTAGTTTAGGAGGATCCAGGCAGGAGGCCTGCTCCTCTTTCGATCTGTATCCCAGTTTGTGCTAGCCATCTTATGGCACCTTGTTTACCTTTATGTCTGTACTAAGATATTTGTTGCTTCCGCTGACTTGTCTATGATCGAGCACTTGTATTCAAGCCCTCGAGGCCCCTGGCTTGTAATATGAAGCTTGTATGACTTATTTTTACTTTTAGAGTTGTGTTGTGATATCTACCAGTGAGTCCCTGATCTTGGCCGTACACATTTGCGTGCATGATTAGTGTGCGGACAAATCGGGGGCGTCACACTCGTTTTCCTCTCCCCCACTTCACCCTTGCCGTTTTATTCGCCCTTCTTCCGCCGTGTGTTTACCATTCGCTTGATTCTTGTTTGCTTGTGTGTTACTTGCTTGCTTCCCCTCATGTCTGAGATGGGGGACGATTTTATCGAGAAGGGTATCAATGCCGAGGGCAACGTTAATGTTGGCCCCCCGGATGAAGCTACCACTTTACATATTAAGAAGTTCCGGGTTGGTAGTGGTAATATTATTGGAAAAGGGGTTCTTCAAGACTTCTTTACTTGTGCCGGTGCTTTGCCCACTATGGGTGGCTCTATTCTTCACATAACTAGTAGCCTTGCGGATGCTGTAACTATGCTCATAGTAGAAATTGAAAGGCAATTTATCCATATGCATCCTTGTATTCACAGAGTATTTTTGGAGTTCTCCAATATTGAGCATTCTTCCATTAAGAGTGCAGCTACTATCTTTTTGGCTCATGAATTTAGATATATCATGAAAGAGGCCAGAGAAATCTTTTCTCATTACAGAGTAGATGCTGGTCGACCTCCTATAGAGGCTATCTTGTTCAATCAAGAAGACCTTATGCGGTTGCAATCTCCTGATCATGTTGCTTTTAATGAAAACCTTAGAAAAAAGGTTCCTATTGAGATCTTGATTGATAGAATTTCTGAGATAAATGATGAATTTTCTGTTCAAAATAATGGGTTAGGCTTCTCCCTTGAACGAAGTCTTATGTCCTTCTGCCAAAAGAATTCCTATAATGATGAATTGGTCATCCACTACAAAGGGCCAAAGGAGGAACCTGTTCCTCCCAGGATTGATGTATGGGACTTTTGTCCCATTAAATTTAGCCCTTTTGATTACTTTTGCTTGACACAAAGGAAGCTTGCTGCTGAACGTAGGGAATATGAGATGAGCTTTCACGACATATCGTACCACTATGGCTATCCCTAGATCTATCTTGTATCGTGCCTAGCTAGGGGCGTAAAACGATAGCGCTTGTTGGGAGGCAACCCAATTTTATGTTTTTTATTTTTGTTGCTGTTAGGGAATAAATATTGCATCTAGCCTCTGATTAGATGTTGTTTCATGTTTTGTTTAGTGTTTGTGCCAAGTAGAACCTTTGGGAAGACTTGTGTGAAGTTTATATGATCTTGCTGTGAAAAACAGAATCGTTAGTGCTGGCTAAAGTAGTCGTGGGATTTTACTGGAGCATGCTTTTTAGTTGATTATTTTTGCAGATGATTGGTAGATAAATTTCGCAAATTTACCAATTTAGTTTGAATTTTTTGGAGTTCCAGAAGTAGGCGAACCCTGCAGATTACTACAGACTGTTTGGTCTTTGACAGATTCTGTTTTTCGTGTGTTGTTTGCTAATTCCGATGCATCTATGAATAGTATTGGAGGATATGAACCATAGAGAAGTTGGAGTACATTAGGTTTAGCACCAATATAAACAAAGAATGAATTCATTGCTGTACCTTTGAGTAGTGGTTTGCTTTCTTACACTAACGGAGCTCACGAGAATTTTTGTCTAAGTTTTGTGTTGTGAAGTTTTCAGTTTTGAGTATTGCTTTAATGGACTATGGAACAAGGAGTAGCAAAGGCCTAAGCTTGGGGATGCCCATGGCACCCCAAGTAAATTCAAGATAATCAAAAGCCTAAGCTTGGGGATGCCCCGGGAAGGCATCCCCTCTTTCGTCTTCACCCATCGGTAACTATACTTGGAGCTATATTTTTATTCACAACATGATATGTGTTTTGCTTGGTGCGTCTTGTATAATTTGAATCTTTGCTTGTTAGTTTGCCACAATCATCCTTGCTGGAAACACCTATTTGAGAGAGTTAAATATGGCCTAGAAAGTATTAGAACACTCTATGTGCTTTACTTATATCTTTTGAGTTGAATAGTTTTTGCTCTAGTGCTTCACTTATATCTTTTAGAGCACGGTGGTGGTATTATTTTGTAGAAATTGTTGAACTCTCATGCTTCACTTATATCTATTTGAGAGTCTATTAAAACAGCATGGTAATGTGTTTAGGCTAAAGAAACTAGTCTTCACATGATAGACATCCAATGTCAATGTAGTAAAAAAAATCACACCAAGTGGATTGAATAGAATGAGATGTTGGACGCTTGATAATTGTTTTGAGACATGAGGATAGTGATATTAGAGTCATGCTAGTGGAGTTATTATGAAATTGAGAAATACTTGTGTTAAGGTTAGTGATTCCCGTATCATGCACATATGGTGAACTGCTATGTGACGAAGTTAGAGCATGAGGTATTTGTAGAGTGCCATCCTTTGTGTGGAGGTCGGGGGCGCGCGATGGTTAAATCCTACCAACCTCCCCCCTAGGAGCATGCGTTGATTGCTTTGTTTTGATGACTCATAAATTTTTGCAATAAGTATATGAGTTCTTATGGCTAATGTTGAGTCCATGGATTATACGCACTCTCACCCTTCCACCATTGCTAGCCTCTCTTGTACCGCGCAACTTTCGTCGGTGCCATAAACCCACTATATATCCTTCCTCAAAACAATCACCATATATATTCCTCAAAACAGCCACCATACCTACCTATCATGGCATTTCCATAGCCATTCCGAGATATATTTCCATGCAACTTTCCACCGTTCCGTTTATATGACACGCTTCATATTGTCATATTGCCATGCATGCTCATGTAGTTGACATCGTAGTTGTGGCAAAGTCACCATGCATAATTTTTCATATATGTCACTCTTGATTCGTTGCACATACCGGTACACCGTCGGAGGCATTCATGTAGAGTCATACTTGTTATAGTATCGAGTTGTAATTTCGAGTTGTAATAAAAAGTGTGATGATCATCATTATTAGAGCATTGTCCCGTGTGAGGAAACAAAAAAAAAGAGAGACAAAGGCCAATAAAAAAGAGATGGCCCAAAAAAAATAGAGAGGGGCTAATAAAAAAAAGAGGAGAAAGCCCCTCCAAAAAAATGAGAGAAAAGAGAGAAGGGACAATTGCTACTATCTTTTTCCACACTTGTGCTTCAAAGTAGCACCATGTTCTTCATTGTACAGAGTCTCATGCTTAGTCATTTTCATATACTAGTGGGAATTTTCATTGTATAACTTGGCTTGTATATTCCAACGATGGGCTTCCTCAAATGCCCTAGGTCTTCGTGAGCAAGCAAGTTGGATGCACACCCACTAGTTTCTTTTATTGAGCTTTCATTCATTTTTAGCTCTAGTGCATCCGTTGCATGGCAATCCCTACTCACTCACATTGATATCTATTGATGGGCATCTCCATAGCCCGTCGATACGCCTAGTCAATGTGAGACTATCTCCCTCCTTTTTGTCTTCTCCACAACCACCTCTATTCCACCCATAGTGCTATATCCATGGCTCACGCTCATGTATTGCGTGAAAGTTGAAAGGTTTGAAAAGATAAAGTATGAAAACAAATGCTTGGCTGAAATCGGGGTTGTGCATGATATGAATATTTTGTGTGATGAAGAGGGAGCATAGCCAGCCATATGATTTTGTAGGGATAACTTTCTTTAGCCATAGTATTTTGAGAAGACATGATTGCTTTGTTAGTATTGCTTGAAGTATTTTTATTTCTTATGTCAATATAGACTTTTATCTTGAATCTTTCAAATCTGAACATTCATGCCACAATTAAGATAATTACATTGAGAAACTATATTGGTTAGCATTCCACATCAAAAATTCTTTCTTTATCATTTACCTACTCGAGGACGGGCAGGAATTAAGCTTGGGGGTGCTTGATACGTCTCCAACGTACCTATATTTTTTTATTGTTCCATGCTATTATTTATGAAGTCTTGGATGTTTAATGGGCTTTATCATTCACTTTTATATCATTTTTGGGACTAACCTACTAACCCAAAGGCCCAGTCCAGATTATTGTTTTTTTGCCTATTTCAGGGTTTTGCAGAAAAGGAATATCAAATGGAGTCCAAATGGAATGAAACCTTCGTGAGAGATATTTTTGGAGAAAATCACGCCAGAGGAACTTGAGAACCACGTCAGGGGAGCCTCGAGTGGCCCTCGAGGGTGGGGGCGCGCCCCCTTCCCAGGGCGCGCCCCCCTGCCTCGAGGCCCATTCGAGCATCCCCTGGTGCCCTCCTTCTTCCTATATAAGTCCACGTACCCCTGAAACTCCGTACGCAGAGAGAAAACCCTAATTCCAGCGTCGTAGCTTCTGTTCCCATGGAGATCCCATCTTGGAGCCTGTTCCGGAGCTCCACCGGAGAGGGATCCATCACGGAGGCCTTCATCATCTTCATCATCGCCCTCACCATGAGTTGTGAGTAGTTTACCATAGACCTTCGGGTCCATAACTAGTATCCAGATGGCTTCTTCTCTCTTTCTGGATCTCAATACAAAGTTCTCCTCGGTCTTCGAGGAGATCTATTCGATGTAATCTCTTTTTGCGGTGTGTTTGTAGAGATCCGATGAATTGTGATTTTATGATCAAGGTTATCTATGAAAGATATTTGGTTTTTCTCTGAACTTTTTATGTGTGCTCATAATATCCTTGCAAGTCTCTTCGAATTATTGGTTTGGTTTGGCCTACTAGATCTATAGTTCTTGTAATAGGAAAAGTGCTTGGCTTTGGGTTCAATCTTGTGGTGTCCTTTCCCAGTGACAGTAGGGGCAGCAAGGCACGTATTGTATTGTTTCCATCGAGGATAAAAAGATGGGGTTTACATCATATTGCTTGAGTTTATCCCTCTACATCATGTCATCTTGCTTAAGGCGTTACTCTGTTCTTATGAACTCAATACACTAGATGCATGCTGGATAGCGGTCGATGTGTGGAGTAATAGTAGTAGATGCAGGCAGGAGTCGGTCTACTTGTCTCGGACGTGCTGCCTATATACAATGATCATGCCTAGATAGTCTCATAATTATTCGCTTTTCTATCAATTGCTCGATAGTAATTTGTTTACCCGCCGTAGAATATCGCTATCATGAGAGAAGCCACTAGAGAAAACTATGCCCCCCGGGTCTATTCTCAACATATCAATCTACATCTACTTTACTTTTACCGCTTTTATTTGCTGTTTTATTAAACCAAAAATACCAAAAATATAAACTATCATCTCTATGAGGTCTCACTCTTGTAAGTGACCGTAAAGGGATTGACAACCCCTTATCTCGTTGGCTGCGAAGTTCTTATTTGTTTGTGCAGGTGCGAGGGACTCGCGCGTGGTCTCCTACTGGATTGATACCTTGGTTCTCAAAAATTGAGGGAAATACTTACGCTACTGTGCTGCATCTCCCTTTCCTCTTCGAGGGAATATAATGCAAGCTCAAGAGGTGGCAGTCTAGTAACTTAGTCAATTGCTTAGGGGCAATTTCGCAACTCCTACCACAACTTTTCCACACTTGGTATCACTAACTTTATTGTTTCTTTATCTTAACAGCTCCTAATTTTATTTGTGTGTTCTTTATATTCTTGCAAACCTATCCCACAAAAACTACAAACTACTTCTAGTTTCATACTTGTTCTAGGTAAAGTAAACGTCAAGCGTGCGTAGAGTTGTATCGGTGGTCGATAGAACTTGAGGGAATATTTGTTCTGCCTTTAGCTCCTCGTTGGGTTCAACACTCTTACTTATCAAAAGAGGCTATAACCGATCCCCTACACTTGTGGGTTATCAAGACCTTTTTCTGGCGCCGTTGCCGGTGAGCAATAGCGTGGGGTGGATATTCTCGTGTGTGCTTGTTTGCTTTATCACTAAGTAGATTTTTATTTGTTGTTCTAAGTTGTTTTTTATCTTTAGTTATGGGTAGGAAACGCAAAATACCAAAAACATTAGTGGTACCTGCTGAACCAATGGTTGAAGAACCACTCAAAATCTATCACACTCCTGAAGCTTTTTACTTGGATCATCTTCGATCCCTATGTGCTCATGCTGAAACCCCAACTAGCTTAGTTGAGGGAAAATCTTTAGATGAGCATGCTTGTTATGTGCGACACCGCATATCTGAAAAAGGGAAACTTTTACTGGATCAAATTCATCGTTTGCAATGATATGCTTGGAATTTATGTGAAATATATGATTTTACTTGTTGTTCTGAAGACCTTAAGAAACACCTTCCCTACCAATGTGAGTTTAGCGATAATGGAATTGTATCTTCCTATGCTAAGGGTGTTTATAGTTACTATGATGTTCAACAAATTGAAGAATTTGTTGCTTTTAAGGGTGCTTATGAAATTGCTTCTTTGATTGAAAAGTATGATGCTACTCTTAACAAATATGAAAATTTTGCCATATTTAAATATGGTTATGATAATTATGCTTCTAATGCCTATCTTAAACCATATAATGAGGACTCCTCCGCTGTCCAAGAAGAGACTAATATTTTGCAGGAGTCTATGGAAGAAGAAATTAATGACATTGTGAGCTCATTGGATGAAAAAGATGAGGAGGAGTGCGAAGAACAAAAGGAGGAAGAGCGGATTGATCACCCGTGCCCACCATCTAATGAGAGTAACTCTTTATCTCATACATTGTTTAATTTCCCTTCGTGCTTACCGAAGGATGAATGCTATGATGATTTCTATGATCCTGTTGATTCTTTTGAAATATCCCTTTTTGATGATGCTTGCTATGCTTGTGGCCAAGAGGCCAATATGAATTATGCTTATGGAGATGAACTTGCTATAGTTCCTTATGTTAAACATGAGATAGTTGCTATTGCACCCACACATGATAGTCCTATTATATTTTTGAATTCTCCAAACTACACTATATCGGAGAAGTTTGCACTTATTAAGGATTATATTGATGGGTTGCCTTTTTCCGTTACACATGATGATTTTGATGAATATAATATGCATGTTCTTGCTGCTCCTACTTGCAATTATTATGAGAGAGGAACTACATCTCCGCCTCTCTATGTTTCCAACACGATAAAATTGCAAGAAACTGCTTATACTATGCATTGGCCTTTAATTGATGTGCATGAATTGTTCTGTATGACATGCATATGCATAGGAAGAGAGTTAGACTTCGTTGTTTCATGACACATATCACTTTGTGCTCAGTACTAAATGTCAAATCATTGATAATTAAAATTGGCTTTGATATACCTTGGGATCCGGGTGGATCCATTACTTGAGCACTATATGCCTAGCTTAATGGCTTTAAAGAAAGCGTTGCCAGGGAGACAACCCGGAAGTTTTAGAGAGTCATTTATTTCTGTTGTGTGCTTTTATAAAGTTTAAAAACAAAAAAAAAATAAAGAGGGGAACCTAAAACTTTTTCAAAAAGAAAAGTGAAAGTAAGAAGGACGAGCACCGTTGAAATGGGGGAGCTCCTTGAACTTTGTTCATGCCCATGAAAACTTTGCAAATCTTGAATTACAGAAACTTTTCATCAAAAATAATTATGCCCTTGTACAATTCCATTCTATTATAAAAATAACGTGCCAAGGTTTGCCTTTAGGATGTTTACAATGCTTGTTGGTTTGTGCGGTGCAGGACAAAAACTTTGGCTGTAGTGCGCGATTTTAATTTTTTTTCTGGAACATCAAATGGTTCTGAAACTTTTTTCAATGTCTTTCTATACAAATTGTTGATTTTTCCTAATTTTGTCAGAATTTTTCAAGTATCAGAAGTATGGTGAATGTTCAGATTATTACAGACTGTTCTATTTTAGACAGATTCTGTTTTTGATGCATAGTTTGCTTGTTTTGATGAAACTATCAATTTCTATCAGTGGATTAAGCCATGGAAAAGTTATATTACAGTAGCTACAATGCAAAAACAAAATATGAATTGGTTTGCAACAGTACTTAAGTAGTGATTTGCTTTATTATACTAACGGATCTTACCGAGTTTTCTGTTGAAGTTTTGTGTGAAAGAGCTCAAGCTTGGGGATGCCCAAGGAACCCCAAGTAAATATTCAAGGAGACTCAAGCGTCTAAGCTTGGGGTGTCAGGACCCCGATCCTAAGTCACACAGGTCTAGCCTGTAACACACCATATCACTTTGCGGCCTCACGCACGGTATTCCCACGGGTGCCACCTTACCTGGCCCGGGACCGTTTGCGCATTTTGGCACACGTATATGATAGTGTCGCTAGCATCCATATGACAGAGAACCCGAGCCGACATGACCAGTTATAAACCAAAAGTGGCACTAAATTACAGAGACAGGCATACATGACCCAGCAACGAACGTGTCGGTCATCAACGTATGAACCCAAGTCGTAGCAAGCTACAAGGACTTAAAGGAACAACGCGTGACATTTCCCCTAAGGGACAGACACAGGAACGAAGAAGGACACATGCCGGCCAGCCTAAGTGTTCCGGAGCAGTAGCAAGCTACCAAGGCTCAGTGGAAGCACTAGGAGACATTTCCCTGTAAGATAGGCTACCAAAGGTAAACAACTAGGTGTCGGATCCCACACATAGCAATACACATTACACGTACGCATAACATGCAAGTATGTGCTGTACAACATGGCATCACAACATAACTCAACAACTCATATAGATAAAGGCCCAGAAGAGCCAACATAGCATTTATTACAAACAGAGGTCATATGACCCAACACACAGAGCATACAGGCAACGGAAGTATAACATGTCTGAGTACAGACAACTACAAATGAAGAAGGCTGAGAAGCTTGACTATCTACAAGATCCTACAAGGGTACAAGATCGTAGCTGAGGTAACAAGCTAAACGTCGAAGTCCACGCGGAACCACTAGCGAGACTGAAGTCTCTCTGCAAAACATAAATTAAGCAAACGTGAGTACAAAGGTACTCAGCAAGACTTACATCAGAACTAACTACATATGCATCGGTATCAACAAAGGGGTGGTGGAGTTTGACTGCAGCAAGCCAGCTTTGACTCGGTGGCTATCCTAAACTATGACTACAAGTAACTCTTTGAGGTGGCGCACACGAGTCCACATATTCACCAATCAATACGCCACTATGGATCTGCTCCCGTCTCCCTACGAGAAGGCCATCCATAGCACTCACGCTTATCTTGCGCGTTTTAGAGTATCCACTTTCACTTCTCTATGAACTGTAATAGGTAACCCAGAAGTCCATTTCCGCGGACACGGCTATTCGAATAGATCATATATAACCCAGCAGGGGTGTACTTCTTCACACACGCTCTCACCACTTACCGCCGTTTACACGACATTTACTCGGCAACCTTCAAGCGGAGGCCTAGCGAGGGTGTCGGCCACGACCTGACTAACCACACAAGTCTCTCGTCCAGGTTTATCGCCTATTTGGGTTCCATCCGTGGGGAGATTCGGCCGGGGTGTCGCTCACGGCCCCAAACGATGTGTACAGGTTTCCCGCATCACCAAACGGGCAATCGGTACACCGTGCCACGTACTTGTCGCGTCACAGCCCACCCCGAGGGTCAGCGCTGCGCACGACCTCCAGTAAACTACAAACACCAGAAACTAGTTGCAACTCCTGGACAGAGATCATGTTGATTAATAAGTCAAGAGGGTCCATTGGTTTCGGGCCCAATGCATGGTAGTAACTGGTCATGGATCAACCAACACAGAACTCAGTTCCTGAGGACGGCTGCAATGAGACAACCCACCATGTACTCCTACATGGCCTCTCATCGCTACCTTTACCAAATCGTGTTCACACACTTAGCTCACACACAGTAGGACATGTTCATCACATTCCAATTCATCCCCGATGAATCAGACCTGACACAACTCTAAGCAATAGCAGGCATAACCAGAAAGCATCAATGAGTAGGCACAACATGGCTCAAACAACTCCTACTCATACTAGTGGGTTTCAACTATTTACTGTGGCAATGACGGGTCATGCAGTGGAAAGGGGTTCAACTACCGCAGCAGGTAACAATTGAAGCGTTGTTGTCCTAATGCAGTAAAAGAGAGCAAGAGCGAGAGAGTGGGATTGTATCGGAATGCTCAATGGGGTTTGCTTGCCTGGCACTCCTGAAGATAACATTGAGTCTTCATCGGTGTCATCGATCACATCGTCGGAACACGTCTACTGAAGGGGGGACAAGCACCGGCGAACAAGAGAGAACACAATCAATGCAATGCGACAATATGATGCATGATCATGATATGGCAATATGCTGTTGATTGAGCTAGTGCAACTAGCAACACAATTAAATGAAGTTGGTTTGAACCAGAGGTTCAAATTCAAACTCCATATGTGATTATTTAAATGCCATTTAATTGACTTGACCTGATCAGCAGGTTTAACTTCTTCAAACATGCATAAAAATGCCATAAACAGATTCCTTGGATTTTTCTGATCATTTTTCATATATAAATTATTTTCATCTGAGCTACGGTTGATTTTATATGATTTTTACAAGTTTTGGCTATTTTCTGAAATAAATAAATCATTTATTATTTATTTAAAATTCCAGAAAATAGATACTGCATCAGCATTGAGTAAGCATGACGTCAGTAGGGTCAAAGGACTGCCCTGGGTCAAACCTGACCAGTGGGGCCCACTGGTCAGTGACCCACTAGCTAACAGGGTTAGTTAGTTTTTAAACTAACACTAATTAAACTGTTGGTGGGGCCTGGGCCCACATGTCAGTCTCTCAGGGCCTAATTAAGTTTAGTTTTAACTAAACTAATCTAACAGGGGTTGGCCCCACGTGTCAGTGACTCATAGAGCTAAGCATAGAGGTTAGGACTTAATTAAACCTAAACTAAAACTAAACAACGGCCGGCCCCACATGTCATGGACACAGGGGGGGTCCAATCGTGGTCAAAGGGGTCAAACCTACCGGCGGCTCGACGCCGGCGAGGCCAAACGCGGCGGCAGTGCTCGGAAATCGCCCTCCGGCGACCATTTGGACGGCGGCTTGGCGCTACGCGTAGCTGGGGAGCTCGCGCATCCATTTATGCCATCGGGAGGAGCTAGGGTGGCCGGAGCTCGTCGGAAACGAGGTCGCGGCGGCGCTGGAGTTCGGGCTCCGTCAGGTTAGGCGCTGCGGGGCACCGGGAGATGAGCTGATGGGTGCGGCATGCTCCTGGGGGTGCGCTGAGCTCGCTCGTGGCCTCAAAGAAGCGTGGCAGCAGCTCTGGCCACGCGGCGCCATGGCCGGCGGGTGGAAGCTCACGGCTTCGGTAGTTAGCACGGCAGAGGAAGAAATCGGCGGCGGGGCTAGGGGGGAATAACCAGGGGCTCACCGCGGTGTCGTAGGGGTGCTCTGCGGCTCGGGGAAGGCATCGAAGAAGGTGGGCAAACGCCGGCGATCTCGGGCGGCCGAGGTTGAAGACGATGCCCAAGAAGACGAAGCGGGGCTCCCAGCCTTGATTGGCTTGGTGCAGAAGGCGTAGGCGACGGAGGCGAAGCTCGTGGACGTGCTGGCGAGGCGAGACAGTGGCACTGGCCGCGGTGGCAGCGAGCGCGGCGGCGATGGTGTTCGGCCAAGGTGAAGAACGGGCGAGGGAGAGAGCCAGAGGAGAGGGAAGAAACACGGGGAGGGTCGTGGGGGTTCCAGGGTGTCGTGGCGTTCATCCAGGGCGTCGGGGAGGAGGCAGGCAGGCTGGAGGTGGCCGACGCGTGGCTGCGGGCGCCGGGCACACGCCCTCGTCCTTCTGTCACGAGGAAGACGACAGGGGGAGGGCCAGGTGGGCTGGGCCGAAACTGCTGGGCCACCAGGCTACAGGGAGACAAGGCAAGTGGCTCAGGTGGGCTTCCTCTCTCTCTGTCTTTTCTTTCTGTTTCTGTTATTTATTTCTTTGTAACTTTGTGGCTTTTCTAAAAATGCCTAGGCATTTTCAAAAATCACCAAACTGCTCATGCCCTCTGTTTAGCATATAACCAACATGGAACATTTCAGTTTAGGATTATTTGAGCATTTAAAATAATATATAAAATTTAAATGCCCAAATGAAAGTAAGATATGATTTAATTCAAAAATCCAGAATGGTCCTAGAAATATGTGCAACATTTTTGGCAGAGGTTTTTAATCAATCCAAAAATGATGAACTATTCCAAAAGGCATTTTGGGTTCATTGAAAAAGATTTTAATTTGACCCTAGTTAAATTCATTTAGTGCTAGGGTTTGAGCATCCCCATTTCAGGTTTCCTTTGAAAATAAACATGATGCAACAGACACGTGCTGTCCTAATGCAAGGTGAAGCTGGGGATGTGACAACTCACCCCCACTAAACAAGAATCTCGTCCCGAGATTCAGGACGTGAGATAAGAAATCAGAGGGGACACTATCTAACATAATCTTCTCGATCCAGTTTTCCTCCTCGAAATTGTTGATTCATTGCATCATGTAGATCTTGGCATCTTGATTTCAAAGCTTCATCCAACATGACAACAAAGGAACGTGAATTCTACAAGATTTGATCTTCTCGAAGATCGAGTAATTCAAGATCATCTCATGGATTGAGATGTCGAAACATCTCTTGAGCTGAGACACGGGACACACATCCAAAGAGATGGAGTGAACAAACGATGAAAGTTCACTTGGCAGGCAAATTTCCACACCTAAGAAGATGGTGATCGATGTCACTAGACGGGGCACCTTTAAGAAGATGGCTCGTAGATTTATTCCCTTAAGTGGCAAAAAGAATTACTTTTGATATAGAGATCATTGAAATTCTCTAAACCAGCCGGAGGCAAATCACAATCGTTCGTTTGACGGTGTCCGAAAGAATGACATACTCAGCCAGAATGGATGATGTGGACTACCTTGTTAAAGACAACACAAGGGATGATTTTGGTTATCATCGGAAATGGATGGGACCCATGGCAAGTAGCACATTGGCGGTGCAAGCTGGGAACAAAGTGCAAATGCTGGGAATGATTCTGGTAACTGGGGTGAATCCCAACAGTAGAGAGTAATTCTACTCTTTGAGAGATTATAGCATAACCAAGAACACTGGGAGCAATCCCGGTTAGTGCCGGCGATAACACCTAGTGCTTGTGCGTGCTCTCAAGAACTTGAGCATTCCCATATTCATCAAGGTTTTACCAATATCCGTGTCAAGGATTCTGGCAACATCACATATTACCATGATGAATAATGATGGATGATGCAGATGCAAAGGAAGATAACACTTTCCTAGATTTCACCTTAGCGGAGCCAAGGGGCAAAATCTGGATGATCGACCGAGAGACATTTAGCACTCCGCTTCTAATGTTCTCCTTGATGTGCTAGCACAACCCATTTATCATAATGGTTTGGTACCTAGAACGTCAAATAAAAGGTCGGACTTCAGGAGCACAAAAATCCATAAGGAACAACTAGGGAGTAAATCCTACGAAATCCTTATGGGGAGGTGGCCAGCTTCTTCAATCAAGATTCTACAACAATAGGTCTTCCGGCTGGGTGTGTTGGCCACGACATCCACTTTACCGGTTATCGAGAGACCAATATTATAGTTCTTGGAAAATGCTCCAACCATCATATCTGCCTGAGATTCAGTTCTGGTTGGTGTCAGGATATTCCAGACTCATCGAGTCCAGGAAGAAAAAAAATAAAAGTTTGCAACACAAATTGACAAGACGGCGTGGCGAGATTCTCGGGAATGAACTACGATAGCAAGCTCCAAAACATGAGCTGGTTCTGCTACGTACATGTGAACACGTTGTCCAGGACAAGCATGGCCACGTAGTAGTCCTACAATGAAACACTACCAAGTTCAGGTTGGGGAACCATCAACGAGGATATTGAAGTCCTTGCATAAGCCTAGCTCTTAAGAAGAAACTTCTTCTCCTTGAACAAATCAATCAGTGGCTTGGTGTGCTAGGGATACATATGGAATGAAGATGATCAGTCTATCAGACCATGGAATACTTCGCACGTATGCATGACTGACTTGGGATGATTCCAAAGAAAGCAAAACTAACTTTCTCGAACCCATGGCGGCAACGTGCACCTAATGCACATGAATTAGGGAAAGTTTCTTCTCTCATCCAACATATACCTCATGAACGGAACACGAAGGCAACGCTTACAAAGTTTCCAACACTAGCTTAATGTCCTACAAAATCATGGAGAAGGTAGCAGTATTGCTGATGGGCTCAACAACAATTCATCCAGGTTTCCATGGAGATGGAATTCCATAATTTTGTGAACAAGTGATAGTATTGGTTAGACCAATAGATGTAATGGTGTATGCTCGAGGGATCAACCACGAGTAAGACAATATTATGAACATCGTTGGTTCTGGTTTGATTTGATGATAGCCCATACTCAAATCAAAGTTTTGATATGACAATAGGTCCAACAACTGATCACATGGACCAATTGATGAAGATGTCATCTATCTTCAACACACGCAAACATACCTCTTGAGATGAACTAAGCTGGCAAGCTTTTATCTTCCAACTCTCCAAGTTATTGTTTTTTTTTGCTTAACCAACCAGTTCAGGGTATCCAACACAGATTCTTGGAGAAGGGGTGGTTTATAAGAAACCAACTTGATCACGAACTCAACATAGCGGTCAGGGAACAACCTGGTAATACTTCCGAGAAGATGTTCGAAATCACGGACCACCGATACGTTACTAAGCTCAAGATCAATCTTGCTTTTCAGGGCAAGACGATATGATCAAATGAGCGAGGGATTGACACAATCCTAACTCATTGATCGAAGAGTGCACCAGAAGAATGGACTAGGTAGCACGGTCAATCTTAGAATGGTAATTAGTAACCAACACACTAAGAATGAAATTGTTGTCCTTTAACCGCCAAGCAACGAGATTGCTAGGGGTATTGATTTCACACATCACAATTCACTTGTCGGTATTCTGGCTACGATAATACGGAGACCGAGGAATGATCGATAATGGCGAGAAGTATCACTGTATCAAGAGTTCATAGAAGGTTGTGCAATTCTCATGACATTCTTGACATAAAGATGGTAATACTCCAGGATAGAACAGTTTAGAAGCTACATTAGCATTCTTCATCCGCGAAGTACAACTTCTTTGACCCAATCCTAGATATGGATAAGGTACTGGAGTTTGTTTCTCCTAGTCATTCCAGAATAGAATGGCTTGACAGACCTCAAGAGTAAAAGGCATCGATGAACACAAGTGCACGACTACTCCTGACTATCAACTGATGGACGAGGGTCATAATACAACTAAAAGGAGACAACTCAACGAACATATAACTTCTGAGTTGTGGATGCATAGATTAACATGTCGAACGAGTTCAACATATTTCTTCCGGATAACCCATGCAGAAAGTAGAATTGGCAGAGTCACAATATGAATGGAGTACTACTCAAGAGCACTCGGGTCGTGATCTTTTGGTTCAGAAGAACTTCTGCCAAGGATGGTTCATGGTATTTGGAAGAAGGATATACCACAGACCTCGAGGACTATCACAAGGTTACTAATAACCTAAAGGAACGAGCAAATACTATCAACATGAAGTAAGTAGAATGAATCTAGGGTTCAAGAACCCAGAATATAATGCCTACTAACTAAATGGCATCACGGGATGCTTTTGAGAATGACGGCCAGAACCGTCACGCTGAGGATACAAAGTATTGCTGCATTACTGGGTGATCTTCTAAGATACTTAGGGCCATAATAATAACTCCAACATATGTGTCGAGGTAATAGAGTACCACAACTCACCGTCTAGTGTGGTTAATCTGGACTAAAAGGACATTAAGAACAGGTAGGAATGATTTGCAAATGCATCAGATTGTTTAGAGACCTAGGATGACTCGGACAGCATAACGGTTGTAATTGCTCGAAAATACTTTTGAGATCCAAGCAAAAGGGTAGCATAACCACTTAACATTATCTTGTCAAGGTTCTGAGACCAACAATTGAACACACAGTAGTAGAGTAAACTGAACTGAGAGTTGAATCCACAATAACGTGATCCTGATAAATAGAGTGAGAATCCTAGTTCTTAATCCCCGTAGAAAGAAGAGGTGACTCAGATCAGAAGGTCATGGGGTAAAGGAGTAAAAAGAGCCTTACGTTCCCTTCCACAAACAATTCCCTTACATAACTAAAGAGTTTCTAGACACAACTTCAACCAGTTTGGCTTACTAATCCTGCAGGCAGTCAGGCTCTGATACCAAAACTGTCAGGACCCCGATCCTAAGTCACACAGGTCTAGCCTGTAACACACCATATCACTTTGCGGCCTCACGCACAGTATTCCCACGGGTGCCACCTTACCTGGCCCGGGACCGTTTGCGCATTTTGGCACACGTATATGATAGTGTCGCTAGCATCCATATGACAGAGAACCCGGGCCGACATGACCAGTTATAAACCAAAAGTGGCACTAAATTACAGAGACAGGCATACATGACCCAGCAACGAACGTGTCGGTCATCAACGTATGAACCCAAGTCGTAGCAAGCTACAAGGACTTAAAGGAACAACGCGTGACATTTCCCCTAAGGGACAGACACAGGAACGAAGAAGGACACATGCCGGCCAGCCTAAGTGTTCCGGAGCAGTAGCAAGCTACCAAGGCTCAGTGGAAGCACTAGGAGACATTTCCCTGTAAGATAGGCTACCAAAGTTAAACAACTAGGTGCCGGATCCCACACATAGCAATACACATTACACGTACGCATAACATGCAAGTATGTGCTGTACAACATGGCATCGCAACATAACTCAACAACTCATATAGATAAAGGCCCGGAAGAGCCAACATAGCATTTATTACAAACAGAGGTCATATGACCCAACACACAGAGCATACAGGCAACGGAAGTATAACATGTCTGAGTACAGACAACTACAAATGAAGAAGGCTGAGAAGCCTAACTATCTACAAGATCCTACAAGGGTACAAGATCGTAGCTGAGGTAACAAGCTAAACGTCGAAGTCCACGCGGAACCACTAGCACTGAAGTCTCTCTGCAAAACATAAATTAAGCAAACGTGAGTACAAAGGTACTCAGCAAGACTTACATCAGAACTAACTACATATGCATCGGTATCAACAAAGGGGTGGTGGAGTTTGACTACAGCAAGCCAGCTTTGACTCGGTGGCTATCCTAAACTATGACTACAAGTAACTCTTTGAGGTGGCGCACACGAGTCCACATATTCACCAATCAATACACCACTATGGATCCGCTCCCGTCTCCCTACGAGAAGGCCATCCATAGCACTCACGCTTATCTTGCGCGTTTTAGAGTATCCACTTTCACTTGTCTATGAACTGTAATAGGTAACCCAGAAGTCCATTTCCGCGGACACGGCTATTCGAATAGATCATATATAACCCTGCAGGGGTGTACTTCTTCACACACGCTCTCACCACTTACCGCCGTTTACACGACATGTACTCGGCAACCTTCAAGCGGAGGCCCAGCGAGGGTGTCGGCCATGACCTGACTAACCACACAAGTCTCTCGTCCAGGTTTATCGCCTATTTGGGTTCCATCCGTGGGGAGATCCGGCCGGGGTGTCTCTCACGGCCCCAAACGATGTGTACAGGGTTCCCGCATCACCAAACGGGCAATCGGTACACCGTGCCACGTACCTGCCGCGTCACAGCCCACCCCAAGGGTCAGCGCTGCGCACGACCTCCAGTAAACTACAAACACGAGAAACTAGTTGCAACTCCTGGACAAAGATCATGTTGATTAATAAGTTGAGAGGGTCCATTGGTTTCGGGCCCAATGCATGGTAGTAACTGGTCATGGATCAACCAACACAGAACTCAGTTCCTGAGGACGGCTGCAATGAGACAACCCACCATGTACTCCTACATGGCCTCTCATCGCTACCTTTACCAAATCGTGTTCACACACTTAGCTCACACACAGTAGGACATGTTCATCACATTCCAATTCATCCCCGATGAATCAGACCTTGCACAACTCTAAGCAATAGCAGGCATAACCAGAAAGCATCAATGAGTAGGCACAACATGGCTCAAACAACTCCTACTCATACTAGTGGGTTTCAACTATTTACTGTGGCAATGACGGGTCATGCAGTGGAAAGGGGTTCAACTACCGCAGCAGGTAACAATTGAAGCGTTGTTGTCCTAATGCAGTAAAAGAGAGCAAGAGCGAGAGAGTGGGATTGTATCGGAATGCTCAATGGGGTTTGCTTGCCTGGCACTCCTGAAGATAACATTGAGTCTTCATCGGTGTCATCGATCACATCGTCGGAACACATCTACTGAAGGGGGGACAAGCACCGGCAAACAAGAGAGAACACAATCAATGCAATGCGACAATATGATGCATGATCATGATATGGCAATATGCTGTTGATTGAGCTAGTGCAACTAGCAACACAATTAAATGAAGTTGGTTTGAACCAGAGGTTCAAATTCAAACTCCATATGTGATTATTTAAATGCCATTTAATTGATTTGACCTGATCAGCAGGTTTAACTTCTTCAAACATGCATGAAAATGCCATAAACTGATTCCTTGGATTTTTCTGATCATTTTTCATATATAAATTATTTTCATCTGAGCTACGGTTGATTTTATATGATTTTTACAAGTTTTGGCTATTTTCTGAAATAAATAAATCATTTATTATTTATTTAAAATTCCAGAAAATAGATACTGCGTCAGCATTGAGTAAGCCTGACATTAGTAGGGTCAAAGGACTGCCCTGGGTCAAACCTGACCAGTGGGGCCCACTGGTCAGTGACCCACTAGCTAACAGGGTTAGTTAGTTTTTAAACTAACACTAATTAAACTGTTGGTGGGGCCTGGGCCCACATGTCAGTCTCTCAGGGCCTAATTAAGTTTAGTTTTAACTAAACTAATCTAACAGGGGTTGGCCCCACGTGTCAGTGACTCATAGAGCTAAGCACAGAGGTTAGGACTTAATTAAACCTAAACTAAAACTAAACAACGGCCGGCCCCACATGTCATGGACACAGGGGGGTCCAACCGTGGTCAAAGGGGTCAAACCTACCGGCGGCTCGACGCCGGCGAGGCCAAACGCGGCGGCAGTGCTCGGAAATCGCCCTCCGGCGACCATTTGGACGGCGGCTTGGCGCTACGCGTAGCTGGGGAGCTCGCGCATCCATTTATGCCATCGGGAGGAGCTGGGGTGGCCGGAGCTCGTCGGAAACGAGGTCGCGGCGGCGCCGGAGTTCGGGCTCGGTCGGGTTAGGCGCTGCGGGGCACGGGGAGATGAGCTGATGGGTGCGGCGTGCTCCTGGGGGTGCGCTGAGCTCGCTCGTGGCCTCGAAGAAGCGTGGCAGCAGCTCTGGCCACGGCGGCGCCATGGCCGGCGGGTGGAAGCTCACGGCTTCGGTAGTTAGCACAGCAGAGGAAGAAATCGGCGGCGGGGCTAGGGGGGAAATAACCAGGGGCTCACCGCGGTGTCGTAGGGGTGCTCTGCGGCTCGGGGAAGGCATCGAAGAAGGCCTGCAAACGCCGGCGATCTCGGGCGGCCGAGGTTGAAGACGATGCCCAAGAAGACGAAGCGGGGCTCCCAGCCTTGATTGGCTTGGTGCAGAAGGCGTAGGCGACGGAGGCGAAGCTCGTGGACATGCTGGCGAGGCGAGACAGTGGCACTAGCCGCGGTGGCAGCGAGCGCGGCGGCGATGGTGTTCGGCCAAGGTGAAGAACGGGCGAGGGAGAGAGCCAGAGGAGAGGGAAGAAGCACGGGGAGGGTCGTGGGGGTTCCAGGGTGTCGTGGCATTCATCCAGGGCGTCGGGGAGGAGGCAGGCAGGCTGGAGGTGGCCGGCGCGTGGCTGCGGGCGCCGGGCACACGCCCTCGTCCTTTTGTCACGAGGAAGACGACAGGGGGAGGGCCAGGTGGGCTGGGCCGAAACTGCTGGGCCCCCAGGCTATAGGGAGACCAGGTAAGTGGCTCAGGTGGGCTTCCTCTCTCTCTGTCTTTTCTTTCTGTTTCTGTTATTTATTTCTTTGTAACTTTGTGGCTTTTCTAAAAATGCCTAGGCACTTTCAAAAATCACGAAACTGCTCATGCCCTCTGTTTAGCATATAACCAACATGGAACATTTCAATTTAGGATTATTTGAGCATTTAAAATAATATATAAAATTTAAATGCCCAAATGCAAGTAAGATATGATTTAATTCAAAAATCCAGAATGGTCCTAGAAATATGTGCAACATTTTTGGCAGAGGTTTTTAATCAATCCAAAAATGATGAACTATTCCAAAAGGTATTTTGGGTTCATTGAAAAAGATTTTAATTTGGCCCTAGTTAAATTCATTTAGTGCTAGGGTTTGAGCATCCCCATTTCAGGTTTCCTTTGAAAATAAACATGATGCAACAGACAGGTGCTGTCCTAATGCAAGGTGAAGCTGGGGATGTGACATGGGGATGCCCCGGAAGGCATCCCCTCTTTCTTCAACAAGTATCGGTATGTTTTCGGATTCGTTTTATTCATGTGATATGTGCAACTCTTGGAGCGTCGTGTGCTTTCTATTTTTCCTTTTAATAAATGCACCATGCTAGTATGAGATAGTCCTTGGTTGCTTTATAGAATGGTCTTTGCACTTCACTTATATCTTTTGAGTATGGCTTTATAGAATACTTCATGTGCTTCACTTACATCATTTGAAGTTTGGATTGCCTGTTTCTCTTCACATAGAAAACCGCCATTTGTAGAATGCTCTTTTGCTTCACTTATAATTGTTAGAGCGTGGGCATTACTTTTGTAGCAAGAATTAAAACTCTCTTGCTTCACTTATATCTATTTAGAGAGTTGACAGGAATTGGTCATTCACATGGTTAGTCATAAAATCCTACATAAACTTGTAGATCGCTGAATATGATATGTTTGATTCCTTGCAATAGTTTTGCGATATAAAGATGGTGATATTAGAGTCATGATAGTGGGTAGTTGTAGATTTTAGAAATACTTGTGTTGAGGTTTGTGATTCCCGTAGCATGCACGTATGGTGAACCGTTATATGACGAAGTTGGAGCATGATTTATTTATTGAGTGTCATCCTTTGTGTGGAGGTCGGGGGCGCGCGATGGTTAAATCCTACCAACCTCCCCCCTAGGAGCATGCGTGTAGTACTTGGTTTCGATGGCTAATAAATTTTTGCAATAAGTCTGTGAGTTCTTTATGACTAATGTTGAGTCCATGGATTATACGCACTCTCACCCTTCCACCATTGCTAGCCTCTCTTGTACCGTGCAACTTTCGCCGGTACCATACACCCACCATATACCTTCCTCAAAACAACCACCATACCTACCTATTATGGCATTTCCATAGCCATTCCGAGATATATTGCCATGTAACTCAACCGTTCCGTTTATTATGACACGCACCATCATTGTCATATTGCCTTGCATGATCATAAGATATCTAGCATGATGTTTCCATGGCTTGTCCATTTTTTGATGCCATTGCTACGCTAGATCATTGCACATCCCGGTACACCGCCGGAGGCCTTCACATAGAGTCATATTTTGTTCTAGCTTCGAGTTGTAATCTTTGAGTTGTAAGTAAATAAAAGTGTGATGATCTTTATTATTAGAGCATTGTCCCATGTGAGGAAAGGCCAAATAAAAAAAGATGGCATAAAAAATAGAGAGGGGCTAAAAAAATAGAGAAAGCCCCTCCAAAAAAACAAAAAAAAATGAGAGAAAAGAGAGAAGGGACAATGCTACTATACTTTTCCACACTTGTGCTTCAAAGTAGCACCATGATCTTCATAATAGAGAGTCTCTTGTTTTATCACTTCCATATACTAGTGGGAATTTTTCGTTATAAAACTTGGCTTGTATATTCTAACGACGGGCTTCCTCAAATGCCCTAGGTCTTCATAAGCAAGCAAGTTGATGCACACCCATTAGTTTTATTTTGAGCTTCATACACTTGTAGCTCTAGTGCATCTGTTACATGGCAATCCCTACTCACTCACATTGATATCGATTGATGGACATCTCCATAGTCCATTGATTTGCCTAGTTGATGTGAGACTTTCTCCCACCTTTTGTCTATCACCACCTTTTATTCCACCCATAGTGCTATGTCCATGGCTCACGCTCATGTATTGCGTGAAAGTTGAAAAGGTTTGAGAATACTAAAGTATGAAACAATTGCTTGGCTAAAACCAGGGTTGTGCATGATTTAAATACTTTGTGTGGTGAAGATGGAGCATAGCCAGACCATATGATTTTGTAGGGATAACTTTCTTTGGCCATGTTATTTTGAAGAGACATGATTGCTTTATTAGTATGCTTGAAGCATTATCGTCCAAATGTCAAATGATAGACTATTGCTTTGAATCACTCGTGTCTTAATATTCATGCAATGATTAGATTGCATGATCAAGATTATGGTAGGTAGCATTACACATCAAAAATTATATTTTTTTATCATTTACCTACTCGAGGACGAGAAGGAATTAAGCTTGGGGATGCTGATACGTCTCGGTCTTATCTATATTTTTTGATTGTTCCATGCCAATATTCTACAACTTTCATATACTTTTGGCAACTTTTTATACTATTTTTTGGGACTAACATATTGATCCAGTGCCCAGTGCCAGTTCCTGTTTGTTGCATGTTTTTTGTTTCACAGAATATCCATATCAAACGGAGTCCAAACGGAATAAAAATGGACGGAGATTTTTTTGGAATATATGTGAATTTTGGGAAGCGAAACTAACACGAGACGATGCCCGAGTGGGCCACGAGCCCACGAGGGTGGGGGTTGCACGCAGAAACAGAGAGAGACAGAGAGACAGATCCAATCTCGGAGGGGCTCTCGCCCCTCCGCCGCCATGGAGGCCATGGATCAGAGGGGAAACCCTTATCCCACCTAGGGATAAGGTCAAGGAAGAAGAAGAAGGAGGGGGGCTCTCTCCCCCTCGCTTCCGGTGGCACCGGAGTGCCACCGGGGCCATCATCGTGTGATGGCGATCTACACCAACACCTCCGTCATCTTCACCAACATCTCCATCACCTTCCCCCATCTATCTACAGCGGTCCACTCTCCCGCAACCCGTTGTACCCTATACTTGAATATGGTGCTTTATGCTTCATATTATTATCCAATGATGTGTTGCCATCCTATGATGTCTGAGTAGATTATCGTTGTCCTATCGATGATTGGTGAATTGCTATGATTGATTTAAATTGCTTATGGTTATGTTGCTGTCCTTTGGTGCCCATCATATGAGCGCGCGCGTGGATCACACCATAGGGTTAGTTGTATGTTGATAGGACTACGTATTGGAGGGCAAGAGTGACAAATACTTCAACCTAGCGTAGAAATTGATGCATACGGGATTGAAGGGGGGCCAATATATCTTAATGCTATGGTTGGGTTTTACCTTAATGAACGTTAGTAGTTGCGGATGCTTGCTAATAGTTCCAATCATATGTGCATAGAATTCCAAGTAAGGGATGAAATGCTAGCAGTGGCCTCTCCCACATAAAACTTGCTATCAGTCTAGTAACGTAGTCAATTGCTTAGGGGCAATTTCGCAACTCCTACCACCACTTTTCCACACTCGCTATCACTAACTTTATTGTTTCTTTATCTTAACAGCCCCTAGTTTTATTTGCGTGTTCTTTATATTCTTGCAGACCTATCCCACAAAAACTACAAACTACTTCTAGTTTCATACTTGTTCTAGGTAAAGTAAACGTCAAGCATGCGTAGAGTTGTATCGGTGGTCGATAGAACTTGAGGGAATATTTGTTCTGCCTTTAGCTCCTCGTGGGGTTCGACACTCTTACTTATCGAAAGAGGCTACAACTGATCCCCTACACTTGTGGGTTATCAAAGCACCAAGTGATTCATAATCAAGTGATTCCAAAAGTCCATCACCATGGAGTTTCTTCATGCGCTTTACACCAATATGAGCTAAACGGCAATGCCACAAATAAGTTGCACTATCATTATTAAGTTTACATCTTTTGGCTTCAATATTATGAATATGTGTATCACTACAATCGAGATCCAACAAGAATAGACCACTCTTCAAGGGTGCATGACCATAGAATATATTATTCATAAAAATAGAACAACCATTATTCTCTGATTTAAATGAATAATCGTCTCGCAACAAACAAGATCCATATATAATGTTCATGCTTAACGCTGGCACCAAATAACAATTATTTAGGTGTAAAACTAATCCCGAAGGTAGATGTAGAGGTAGCGTGCCGACGGCGATCACATCGACTTTGGAACCATTTCGCACGCGCATCGTCATCTCGTCCTTAGCCAATCTTTGTTTAATCCATAGTCCCTGTTTCAAGTTACAAATATTAGCAACCGTACCGGTATCAAATACCCAGGTACTACTACGAGCATTAGTAAGGTACACATCAATAACATGTATATCACATATACCTTTGTTCACCTTGCCATCCTTCTTATCCGCCAAATACTTGGGGCAATTCCGCTTCCAGTGTCCACTCCCTTTGCAGTAGAAGCACTCAGTTTCAGGCTTGGCTCCAGACTTGGGTTTCTTCGCGGGAGTAGCAACTGTCTTGCTATTCTTCTTAAAGTTCCCCTTCTTTCCCTTGCCCTTTTTCTTGAAATTAGTGGTCTTGTTAACCATCAACACTTGATGCTCCTTTTTTATTTCTACCTCCGCAGCCTTGAGCATAGCAAAGAGCTCGGGAATTGTCCTTTGCATCCCTTGCATATTCTAGTTCATCACAAAGCCTTTATAGCTTGGTGGCAGTGATTGAAGAACTCTATCAATAACACTATCCTCGTAAACTTTGCAACCAAGTTGAGTCATATGATTGTAGTACCCAGACATTCTGAGCAAGTGTTCACTGATAGAACTATTCTCCTCCATCTTGCAGCTATAGAACTTATTGGAAATCTCATATTTCTCAATCCGGGCATTTGCTTGAAATATTAACTTCAACTCCTGGAACATCTCATATGGTCCATGACGTTCAAAACGTCGTCGAAGTCCCAGTTCTAAGCCGTAAAGCATGGCACACTGAACTATCGTGTAGTCATCAGACCGCGTCTGCCATACGTTCAAAGCGTCTACATTAGAGGGAGGGGGTTGTCACCTAGCGGTGCTTCAAGGAAATAATTCTTCTCTGCAGCAATGAGGATAATCCTCAAGTTACGGACCTAGTCCGTGTAATTGCTACCATCATCTTTCAACTTAGCTTTCTCTAGGAATGCATTAAAATTCAAAGGAACGGTAGCACGGACCATTGATATACAACAACATAGATATGCAAAAACTATCAGGACTAAGTTCATGATAAATTAAAGTTCAATTAATCATATTACTTAAAGAACTCCCACTTAGATAGACATCCCTCTATTCATCTAAATGATCACATGATCCAAATCAACTAAACCAAGTCCGATCATCACGTGAGATGGAGTAGTTTTCAATGGTGAACATCTTATGTTGATCATATCTACTATATGATTCACGCTCGACCTTTCGGTCTCCAGTGTTCCGAGGCCATATGTGCATATGCTAGGCTCGTCAAGTTTAACCCGAGTATTCTGCGTGTGCAAAACTGGCTTACACCCGTTGTATTTGAACGTAGAGCTTATCACACCCGATCATCACATGGTGTCTCGGCACGACGAACTTTCGCAACGGTGCATACTCAGGGAGAACACTTATACTTTGAAATTTTGTAAGGGATCATCTTATAATGCTGATACGTCCAAAACGTATCTATAATTTCTGCTTGCTCCATGCCTCTTTTGTGTGATATTGCTATGATATTTATACACTTCCATACACTTTTGATCATATTTGGACTAACCTATTAACTCAGTGCACCCCAGTGCCAGTTTCTGTTTTCTGCTGTTTTTGTATTTCAGGTTTTCCCATTACGAAAACTGCCAGAAAAATCCCGGAAAAATTATATAAAAAATCAGCGTTCCAGAAGCTTCCCGGCAGCCGAAGTAGGGCCGGAGGGGGGCCACCAGGGCTCCAGGCGCCCTGGCGGCGCGGCCCCCTCCTGGCCGCGCCGGGGGGGGGGCGCTTGGGCCCCCCAGGCCTCCGCTGATGCCCCCCTTTGGCATATATTTAACACGCGTCCCGAAACCCTCGAGACGGGAACCCTTTTTCGCGATCTCATCTCTGTTCCGCCGCTGCCGCGCTTCCAAGATCGGGAGCACCAGGAGAACTCTTCCCGGCACCCTGCCGGAGGGGAGGATCACCACCGGGAGCCTCTCCACCACCATGGACGCCTCCCGGATGAGTTGTGAGTAGTCTCCCTTGGACCATGGGTCCATGACCAGTAGCTATATGATGTTCTCCTCCCGTTCTTGTGCTTCACTAATTAGACCTCGTGAGCTGCCCTACATGATCGAGGCACATATGTAATCCTTATGCTGTTGCTATGTTGAGTTTGCTGGGATCCGATGGATTGTGAGATTATGTTCAGATTGTGTTTGAGTAATATATTTGATTCACCTCTTTTATATTTTAGTTCATAAGTAATTCTTGCATGTTCTCCGTTGCTATTTATTGCTTTGGCCAAGTAGTAGGTAGTGACTCCAAGAGGGAACGTTATGCTTGATTGTGGGTTCATGCCCCTCGATTACTAGCTTGAGTGACAGAAACATGAGTCTAGGGGATGTGTTGTTGCCACAAGGGGGAAAACAACGGTGCTTGTGCCCGCGGGTGCAAGGATTGTTTACTTTACGCAAAGTTCTTTTAATGCAGTTGTCTGTTGCTTTGAGTTTACACTATGGGTGGGACTCGCAACTTAATACCAGCGAGATGTTCTGGATAGATATCTCAAGGTGGATGATTAGTAGTAGATGCAGATGGATTTCGGTCTACTTGCCTTGGGGTACCGCCCATGCTTTGAACCTCTACCTTTCTTGCAACATAGTTAGCATTGGTTTGCGCACATAATTCTGTCAATTGCCCAGCTGTAATTCGTTCACCTCACATAGCTGTTTTATCATCTTTTGGGAGAGAGACATCACTAGTGAACATCATGGGACCCCGGTCCATATTACCATCACTGATCACATCCGCTATTTACTTTTCGCTTTTACTTACTATTTGCAGCAATACCTATCACTATTATCACTTGCGTTTGATCCTTTGTAAATGACAAGGCCGGAGGGATTGACAACCTCTCTGTACTCGTTGGGAGCAAAGTTATTTGTATCTGTGTGTAGGTCCATGTTGATTGCTAATATCTGGCGCCGTTAGCAGTTGACACCTTCTTGTTGAAACTGGGAGTCTCAGGGGAAATCGATCCTTGGTATCTTTGCCAAGGGAAAACTTCCGCTACACTGCATCTCAAACCTTCCACTTGGGGTAACCAATGAGGGGCGAGAAGCCATCAAGCAAAGTTTTCTGGCGCCGTTGCCGGGGACTCCACTCTTCAAGATAGGGGAGTTGCACGCTATCTTTTATCTTTGCTTTCTAGTCTTGTTAGTTTACCTTTCAGTTTTCTTTATGTCTTTTCACTAGTTTTGCTTAATGGAAAACAATAAAAATATGAGAGGGCTTTATAAGCTCTACCTTGCTTTGGGACATGATGTGTTTGAAGAGAAAATTAAAAAACCTATGGAACTTTATTATTTGCATAACAATCATGATGGTGGTGATGTTATTAGTATGCTTTCTTTGAATATCAATATTTCTAATGACAAGGAAAGCTCTAAGCTTGGGGATGACACGTTTGATGAACATGATATTTTTAGTCCCCCAACTTTTGAAGAGAAAATTTACTTTGATACTTTGCTTCCTATATATGATGATTACAATGATGAATATGATGTTTTCAGTCCACCTACTATTGAGGATAAAATTTATTATGATTATGATATGCCTCCTAAATACAATGATTACCATGATGGTTATGATTGCTTTACTCTCACTATTCCTAATAAGAAAGATTTTGCTTATATGAAGAGTAATGATACCTTGTTGCATGTGGATCATGGTAACAATGCTTTATGTGATGCTTATATTGTTGAGTTTATTCGTGATCCCACTGAAAATTATTTTGAGAAGGGAACATATGCTTATAGATATTTCAATAATATCAAGTTCCCTCTCTTTATGTTGAAGGTTTTGAAGCTGCACTTGTTTTGTCTTCGTATGCTTATTGCTTTGTGCTTCAATGAATTATTGTATTGCAATATTCCTATGCATAGGAAGCATGTTAGGCTTAAATGTGTTTGGTATTTGCTTCTTGATGCTCTCTTTTGTTCTTCAACTCTTATTCCTACGAGAGCATCATTAAAGTCTTAAGCCTATCTTTATGGCTATAAAGAAAGAGCTCTAGGGAGACAACCCTTGTTATCTTTGCTTTTAGTTTGTTCTTTCAGTTTTTAGTGGTCTTGATGTTTGTTACTACAGTAGCACCATCATTGTATCTTTGCTTTTCAACTTTGTGCCAAGTGTAGCCTCTGATTGCAAGAAAGTTCAAAAGTTGTGACGTGCTGTCCAGGAAACAGATTCTGTCCTTGGATAGAAAAATTCGTATAAAATCACCAAATCATCTTTTTGGTCTGAATTTTTTCGACAGCGTGCTCTATACAATTGTCTTTCGTGCGTCTGTTCTGAGTTTTTTGATTAGAGTTGCAGAAGTACCCCGAAAAAATCATTTACTACCTGCTATTCTGTTTTTCACAGATTCTGTCCTGTTTTGCCTTTCCCTCATTTTGGAAACCTTGAGCTTGCTTTTTCTTTGCAAAAACCTTTTGGCAATCTTGAGAAACAGTAGACCTTCAAGAATATCCTTATTTCCAGCAAGGAACAATTATATTATTATGGGTACTAACCTCGCTAATCAGATTATGATGAGTTATGTATGAAGGGAGTTTTCAAGTGTGCGAAGGAAGATGATAAAAAGATTCAGGAGTGTCAAACGCTCAAGCTTGGGGATGCCCCCGTGCACCCCCAAGAAATATTCAAGGAGACTCAAGCATCTAAGCTTGGGGATGCCCCCGTGCATCCCCTTCTCCATCAACATTATCAGTTCGTCTTTCGTTCCGCTATATTTTTATCACTTCATGTGTTATGTGCTATGCTTGGAGCGTCTTGCTTTTAGTTTTCCTTTTTAGTTTTCTTTAGCTTTTCATAACGAGTTGGAACTCAGCTTTCTTTATGTGGGAGAGAAACACGCTCCATTTCTACCTAGAACATAACATAGAATTTTCATGTCTATCTTTGCTGTGTGTGTTCTTTGTCTTTCAATAGCTACTATCATGTTCAGCTCTTAGTTTTCATGCTTATCTTTTTAAAGAGCTTTTGTTTAGTTGGTTGCTTGAACTCTCTTTAGTTATCATGCTTATCTTATTAAGATAGTTTGCTTCTGTTGCATTGGTTGATATGTCTATGATAAAAATGCTACGTGCATAATGGTGCTTAGTAGTTCATGTTTTCTTATGGTTAGTCTCAAATAGCTGGGGGGTTCCCAATGTGTTATTGGAGTACCAACATGATTTGTTTGCCTATGATTTGGTATGGTTTAGTAATATCTTCCTTCGAGAATTTATTTTGATTGACTTGGCGTATGCTCACGCATATTTAAGACTGTAAAGAAAGTCTGTCAAGCCTTGATGATCTTTTGTTCCTGAGTAGCGATATAACTTCCATGCCTGATTCAATGTTGCTTTGTCGCTCTGCATGATTATGACCGCCATTGCTCTTTTAGTTGGTCGCTCCCAGTCTTTTGCTAACCTCCACCTGTACTAAGCGGACTGACTGCTTGTGCATCCAAAATCCTTTAAACCAGTTATGCCATATGAGTCCACCATACCTTCCTATACATGGTATTTACCTGCCATTCCTAACGAAGACTTTCATGTACCATCTCGAAATTATTCAAATAAATGCATTTCTGTTTTGTGCCTCTGTTTTATTTCATGTGGAAGTAGTAGTTAATTCATGATCTTTTTAAGTTGGACAAGCTTCACCCCGGGATTGCATGTCTAATGTGCAAACCCATAATACGAGAAGGAACTGGCAAAGAGTGCGCCCGGCTCAAAAATAATATAACAAACAAACCCTCCTTCACGCTTTGTTCATGAGAAATCAGAAAACTTTGGCAGTGATAAACAAAGGAGATTAAGAGGATGTGATCGTCCTCATTCGGGAGCCGTTCCTCGAAACTTGTCCATCTCAAGAAGTGATTGAGTTGTCTGCTAGCATTCGTTGACGAAACATGCATAATCTAAAAAAAATTATTACCTCTGTTTTTAAAACCAAGAGCTCTAGTACATGCTTTGTCTTTGTTTCCGACCACGGGTTTTCAACCTTGCCAAGAAAAGCCACGGTTCGAGAGTCTCCACCTTCTTTTAAAGCACCAACTACTGAGAGCATGATTGTCATTCTGAGTGTAATGTGCATTGTCCCAAAGTAGCATTGTCTTTTGCATGATTGTGATATCGTTTATTCTGAAATCATTGTATCTAGTCATCACTTAAACCTTGGAGGTGCCCCTGCATTTATGTTTTGCTTCACTAAAGGGGGCAAGCGAGATATCACTTTATCATATTTGCACACCATGCTCATTACAAATCTATTTGATGTTTCAGTATCATATTGTAAAACTTTCAGTTCTTTGTGATTCTCTCATGAGGCAACTTAATTACTACAGATTCATTGTCTCAGTAAGCTTTTGTCATATGACTATGAAAAGTCCTATATGGTTAATAGCATGTCACCACATAAATTATTCTTGTTATCATTTACCTACTCGAGGACGAGCAGGAGTTAAGCTTGGGGATGTTGATACGTCCAAAACGTATCTATAATTTCTGCTTGCTCCATGCCTCTTTTGTGTGATATTGCTATGATATTTATACACTTCCATACACTTTTGATCATATTTGGACTAACCTATTAACTCAGTGCACCCCAGTGCCAATTTCTGTTTTCTGCTGTTTTTGTATTTCAGGTTTTCCCATTACGAAAACTGCCAGAAAAATCCCGGAAAAATTATATAAAAAATCAGCGTTCCAGAAGCTTCCCGGCAGCCGAAGTAGGGCCGGAGGGGGGCCACCAGGGCTCCAGGCGCCCTGGCGGCGCGGCCCCCCTCCTGGCCGCGCCGGGGGGGGCGCCTGGGCCCCCCAGGCCTCCGCTGATGCCCCCCTTTGGCATATATTTAACACGCGTCCCGAAACCCTCGAGACGGGAACCCTTTTTCGCGATCTCATCTCTGTTCCGCCGCCGCCGCGCTTCCAACATCGGGAGCACCAGGAGAACTCTTCCCGGCACCCTGCCGGAGGGGAGGATCACCACCGGGAGCCTCTCCACCACCATGGACGCCTCCCGGATGAGTTGTGAGTAGTCTCCCTTGGACCATGGGTCCATGACCAGTAGCTATGTGATGTTCTCCTCCCGTTCTTGTGCTTCACTAATTAGACCTCGTGAGCTTCCCTACATGATCGAGTCACATATGTAATCCTTATGTTGTTGCTATGTTGAGTTTGCTGGGATCCGATGGATTGTGAGATTATGTTCAGATTGTGTTTGAGTAATATATTTGATTCACCTCTTTTATATTTATGTTCGTAAGTAATTCTTGCATGTTCTCCGTTGCTATTTATTGCTTTGGCCAAGTAGTAGGTAGTGACTCCAAGAGGGAACGTTATGCTTGATTGTGGGTTCATGCCCCTCGATGACTAGCTTGAGTGACAAAAACATGAGTCTAGGGGATGTGTTGTTGCCACAAGGGGGAAAACAACGGTGCTTGTGCCCGCGGGTGCAAGGATTGTTTACTTTACGCAAAGTTCTTTTAATGCAGTTGTCTGTTGCTTTGAGTTTACACTATGGGTGGGACTCGCAACTTAATACAGCGAGATGTTCTGGACAGATATCTCAAGGTGGATGATTAGTAGTAGATGCAGATGGATTTCGGTCTACTTGCCTTGGCGTACCGCCCATGCTTTGAACCTCTACCTTTCTTGCAACATAGTTAGCATTGGTTTGCGCACATAATTCTGTCAATTGCCCAGCTGTAATTCGTTCACCTCACATAGCTGTTTTATCGTCTTTTGGGAGAGAGACATCACTAGTGAACATCATGGGACCTCGGTCCATATTACCATCACTGATCACATCCGCTATTTACTTTCCGCTTTTACTTACTATTTGCAGCAATACCTATCACTATTATCACTTGCGTTTGATCCTTTGTAAACGACAAGGCCGGAGGGATTGACAACCTCTCTGTACTCGTTGGGAGCAAAGTTATTTGTATCTGTGTGCAGGTCCACGTTGATTGCTAATATCTGGCGCCGTTAGCAGTTGACACCTTCTTGTTGAAACTGGGAGTCTCAGGGGAAATCGATCCTTGGTATCTTTGCCAAGGGAAAACTTCCGCTACATTGCATCTCAAACCTTCCACTTGGGGTAACCAACGAGGGGCGAGAAGCCATCAAATGCTACCGTCGTACTAAGCAAAATAAGAAGCATAATAAGATAAACATCACATGCAATCAAAATATGTGACATGATATGGCCATCATCATCTTGTGCTTTTGATCTCCATCTTCAAAGCATCGTCACGATCACCTTCGTCACCGGCGCGACACCTTGATCTCCATCGTAGCATCGTTGACATCTCGCCAACTATTTCTTCCACGACTATCTTTACCGCTTAGTAATAAAGTAAAGCAATTACACGGCGACTGTATTTCATACAATAAAGCGATAACCATATGGCTCCTGCCAGTTGCCGATAACTTTACAAAACATGATCATCTCATACAATAACGTATAACTCATCATGTCTTGACCATATCACATCACAACATGCCCTGCAAAAACAAGTTAGACGTCCTCTACTTTGTTGTTGCAAGTTTTACGTGGCTGCTACGGGCTTAGCAAGAACCATTCTTACCTACGCATACAAAAAACCACCACGATTTTTCGTCAAGTATGTGCTGTTTTAACCTGGGCATAGCCACACTTGATTCTGCTAAAATGAGAGACACAGACACCCACCAGTCACCTTTAAGCAACGACTGCTCATAACGGTGAAACCAGTCTCGCGTAAGCGTACGTGTAATGTAGGTCCGGGCCGCTTCATCTCATAATACCGCCGAACCAAAGTATGACATGCTGGTAAGCAGTATGACTAGTATCGTCCACAACTCATTGTGTTCTACTCGTGCATATCATCTACGCATAGACCTGGCTCATGATGCCACTGTTGGGGAATGCAGTATTTTAAAATTTTCCTATGATCACGCAAGATCTATCTACCAGATGCATAGCAATGAGAGGGGAGAGTGTGTCTACGTACCCTCGTAGACCGAAAACGGAAGCGTCAAGTGACGCGGTTGATGTAGTCGAACTTTTCACGATTCAACCGATCAAGCACCGAACGTACGGCACCTCCGCGTTTAGCACACGTTCAGCTTGATGATGTCCCACGAGCTCTTGATCCAGTTGAGCTTCACGGGAGAGTTTCGTCAGCACGACGGCGTGGTGACTGATATGATGAAGTTACCGGCGCAGGGCTTCGCCTAAGCACTACAACGGTATGACCGAGGTGTATTTCTGTGGAGGGGGGCACCACACACGGCTGGAGAGATCAACTTGTGTGTTCTAGGGTGCCCCCTGCCCCTGTATATAAAGGAGCAAGGGGGGAGGCCGGCCGGCCCCCTATGGCGCGCCTAGAGGAGCAATCCTACTAGGAATAGGATTGCAATCCTATTCCTAGTAGGAATCACCAAGAGGGAGAGAGGGGGAAGGAAGGAGAGGGAGAGGGAGAAGGAAAGGGGCGCGCGGCCCAGCCCTGGCCGTCCCTCTCTCTTTCCACTAAAGCCCATTAGGGCCCATAGCTTCCCCGGGGGGTTCCGATAACCCCCCCCCCCCCGGCACTTCGGTTTATTCCAAAACTTTCCAGAACACTTCCAGTGTCCGAATATAGTCGTCCAATATATCAATATTTACGTCTCGGACATTCCGAGACTCCTCGGCATGTCTGTAATCTTATCCGGGACTCCGAACTACCTTCGGTACATCAAAACTCATAAACTCATAATACCGATCGTCATCAAACGTTAAGCGTGCGGACCCTACGGGTTCGAGAACTATGTAGACATGACCGGGACACATCTCCAGTCAATAACCAATAGCGGAACCTGGATGCTCATATTGGCTCCTACACATTCTACGAAGATCTTTATCGGTCAGACCGCATAACAACATACGTTGTTCCCTTTGTCATTGGTATGTTACTTGCCCGAGATTCGATCGTCGGTATCTCAATACCTAGTTCAATCTCGTTACCGGCAAGTCTCTTTACTCATTCCGTAATACATCATCCCGTGACTAACTCATTAGTCATTTGCTTGCAAGGCTTATTATGATGTGTATTACCGAGAGGGCCCAGAGATACCTCTCCGACACTCGGAGTGACAAATCATATTCTTGATTGATGCCAACACCACGAACACCTTCGGAGACACCTGTAGAGAATCTTTATAATCACACTGTTATGTTGTGACGTTTGATAGCACACAAGGTGTTCCTCCGGTATACGGGAGTTGCATAATCTCATAGTCATACGAACATGTATAAGTCATGAAGAAAGCAATAGCAGTAAAACTAAACGATCATAGTGCTAAGCTAACGGATGTGTCTTGTCCATCACATCATTCTCCTAATGATGTTATCCCATTGATCAAATGACAACTCATGTCTATGGCTAGGAAACATAACCATCTTTGATCAATGAGCTAATCTAGTAGAGGCATACTAGGGACATACTGTTTTGTCTATGTATTCACACATGTACTAAGTTTCCGGTTAATACAATTCTAGCATGAATAAAAGACATTTATCATGATATAAGGAAATACAAATAACATCTTTATTATTGCCTCTAGGGCATATTTCCTTCACGCGCTATCTAGCGCTACTACTAGGGTTTTCCCTAGTAGTGGCCATCTTAGGGTATCACACGCGTAAGAGATTTTGATGGTGCACACGAGAAGATTTTACCTAGGTTAATGCCCTCGGATCAAGATAATACCCTACTTATTACTTGTTTGTATTGATGATCTAGCCTCGCACGAGTACTAGGCTTTGTGTCTAACAAGGATTCGATTGTGGGGTTACCGGGTTTACCCCTCAGGTGATTCTGTCTAAGAATGTCGTGGCCGTACCTATCATGAGACCCCTACCTCTCCTTATATAGGGGGTGGAAGATAGAGTAACAAGAGTCTTGATGGTTTACAAGGTAGAGTCCTAGTCGGTTTATAACTAACCAAATGTGGTGATGTGCCCTGCATAGCCAAAGGACTTCGGGCTTGGTCCACCCCTTGCCTACAGGGCCTTATTTGTCCTTCATAGCTACCTCCTGGAGGTATTGGCATCGCCAACACTAGAAACTTTAAAATGTCTCTGCACATTGTAATTCTCTTCAAAGTGTCAAATTTATATATAAATGTTAAGGAGAGATTAAACTGAGAAGTTTTCTTTGAAATATGATAGTAAACAAGCATAGATCTTGATGAATGCGCTGGTGTTTAGTTATCACACGTATAGAGCCATAGAGGCACCCACCTACACCTGGGTTTAGAAGTTCACCATCCTATAGATTAATATTTGGAAGAACACATGCTACACTTTAATGATACGAACTACACATTTTCATCACTTATTTTCACTATCAACAGTATGGTAAGATTATCGCAAAACCATTCAGACACCAATACACCTATTTATTTATTTATTTATTTTTGACTATGAAGAATACACATATTGATTGTTCAAGATACCAAATGTCCAGTGAATTACCAGGGGTTTGGTGCAGAGGAGCAAGCATAAGATGCAATATGTGTTACAAGATACTAGTAGGATTCTGCGTGCCCGTAGGATTTGTTGTGAGAATCATTTTAACACCAACCGAGAGGAAGCTTGGATTTAGAAAGTCAACGAAAACAAAACTAATGTGCATTGTTAGAGGGTAGGAAATGAGATCATGTTTTACACCTTGTCCCTACCCTCCAAAAATGGCAATACAACATATTAGAAGTGAGACCAGAGGCTACCAGGAGACCGGGGCTCTGTTTATTTTTTTCAAGGACATGGTAGACATATCAGTATCATAGAAGAGCAACGTTGCGATGACATCGTAGACATATCAGTATCATAGAAGAGAAATGCTACCAAAACAAAGCAACGACATGAATCCATAGGCCAAAACTCCTCATGTTGACTACTAGCTATCCGCAACCTATCCACCCTACTAGGTACAACCCATAACTTCGCAACAAATTTGCCATCCTCTAGCTTTGGCCTTCCTCAGCCACCTGCTTGAACACGTTGTCAGCCGAGGGTGTCATCAATTGAAGATAAAATCATTGCGCTGTTTGCATATCGCACACACCACAAGCGCCACTGCGGTCCATGTATCTCTGAGGTGCCCCAATCCAGGGTCAACCAAATTCCACCAGTCCATTATCTCATAGTTTGTACTGGGCATTCATTATGTTTTTCCCACCTCCGAGTATGTCAACCCACACCTGTCTTGCAACCAAACATCCCAAGAGAACGTGTTAAATCATTTCCAGCTCCTAGTCACAGAGTGGACAAACCACCGGGTGTGGAAGACAACGCTTTCTAACGTGTATCTATGGTACAATACCACTTTCTCAACACCATCCATGCGAAGATCTTGCACGATGCTAGGGCACACTACCAGTAAATATGGATCGCCCAGTGTTGTTGAATCGACCAAGAAAGAATGCCTAGTAGGCTATCCTAGAGGGAGCCCTCCTAGGCCCACACAATTGCATCCTCAACTCCCTCTATGAGTTGAACCTCAGTTAAGCGATCAACTAGGTGAAGGAACTCTGCCAAAGCTTGCTCATGCATGTTGGGGTTCACACCCGACCACCAATCACCATCCATCAATTTTCTCATAGTGTGTGTCTTGATTGGCCTTCTTGTCGACACAAGCAAAGAGGTTGGGCGCCACATCTTCTAGCCTCGCTTCATTTAACCACCAATCTGCCGATAAGAGCGCAATAGTGTTCCCAACTTGCGTCTAGGTGTCGCCTTGTATACTGCCAACAATTCATGTGGCCCCTGAATGTTGAATTTCCTCCATGGTTCCTCCGGCACCATGCGTCTCAACCACGGCCATCTAAACCTGGGCGCCAAGTTGAGGAGGTGAAGGTTTGGGACCCCAAGCCCTCCCAACTCCTTAGAGGACAAGACATGATTCCAAGCAATCACAGGCACGCGTCCTCCTACACGTCGCATCACCCCTTCCAAAGAAAATTGCGGCCAATCTTCACTAGAGACCCAACAGTTTTTACATGGATGCCAAGTGTCAGTATTAAACCTCCAGACTACCACGTCCAAGCATCATCATCACATGCCCACCCGACAGGCGGTCCATTGTCTTGTTCACCATGGATTGCAATTGGGTAACCGAGGGTTTTCTAGGCCAACAGGCAACCAGAGATACTTGCACGACTATGGGAGGACCGAGAAGCTAAGCTCCTCGACGACGAGATCAACTTGCTCCACATAGCACCTAATGGGGTATATATATCGAGCACTTATTCACGTTCATGCACAACCCCGAAGCCATGTGAAAGTTTGTGACGATGGCCGAATAAGCCCTATGGCTGAGAACGGCCCGCCTCAAGAAAGTCACCACGTCGTCCACAAAGATGGATGTACGGGGCCTCAACCACGAAGGCGCTAATGGTGTGAGGACCCCGGACCTCACCAATTTTAAAATGTTACAAACTTTTTTTAAATGGTACAACACATTTTTTAAAATTACTTGAACCAAAATTTACATTCTGTATTGTTTTCAAAAAATTCACAAACACATTTTTTGAAACATGTGAACATTTTTTTAATGTGATGAACATTTCTTTGAATAATATGAACACTTTTTACAAACTATGTGAACATTTCTTTCCATTACATGAACGGTTTTAATCGTAGTAAACTTTATAAAATTAATTAAAGTAATTTTAAAAAACATATATTTAGAATATTAAATCATGAAAATGAATGGAAAGAAAAGAATGAGGGAAATGAGCGAAGCAAACCAACTGCTCTGTCTGTGTTCAAGAAAAAAACTGCTCTCTACTGGCCGACCCACTACGAGCTCCTTGAGGTAAGCCGCTCTTCCATCTTGCAAAATTGGTCATAGGGAAGCTTCGCACTGATCATGCAGGAGATAGCGTAAGGGCATTTTTTATGTGGTTTTATCATTTATGCCATCGGTTGTGTCCCACTATTCAGTTTTGTCACTATGAATTTCAACTGCTCAAAAATGCCATCGCTTCATTACACACATGCTCAAAAATGCCACTAGACATCATTATTGTGATTTCAAATCTCTTTTGACATGTTATAATGACATAAATACATATGGACCAACATGCCATCTCTCCCTCTATCTCACTACAATGATGTGTGGGCCCACTTGATTCCAACAGCGTTCTTATTTTCCTGTAAAATTATTCACTTGGTTACTCCTGACAAGTGGGGTCACACTTATCATTGTGAGATAGAGAGAACTAACATGTGGGTCTAGGATTATTTTTGTCATATAACATGGTCAGCAGTTTGACGTGAAAATAACAATGTCTAATGACATTTTGAGCAAACATCTAACAGAACGATGTCATTTTTTAGATATCTAATGGCATTTTTGAGCAAGCATCTCACGGGTCGATGGCATTTTTGAGTAGTTGTAATTTCTAATGGCAGAACTGAATAGTGAGACACAACCGGTGGCATAAAAAAATGCCCTTACACTATCTCCTGCATCCCTCTCTGCGACAAGATGTCACCCAAACCCTCAGAGGTTAAATGCTTGGAGACACGGTTATGATGTTTTTACTTTTTGGTTTCGGCAGTCTATTTTAGGCGGTCTTTCTTTAGATAATTTCTTTTTCTTTCGCATTTTTGTTTTACCTATTTTACATATCGTAATATTTTTCAAATTATAAAACTTTTTTTGGAATACACGAATAATTTTAAAATTCATGAACATTTTCTAAAATACATGACAATTCTAAAGTGGTGACTAGTTTTAAAATTGGTCAACATACTTGAATTTAAAAACATTCTAAAATAGCCAAACATATTTTGAAAATTCGTGGCCATTTTTTAAAAACAAATATGAAATAAATCCCGTAGCTAGCTTTTCTTCTTGGAATAACCGACTAGGAAATTAGAAGAATGAAACTTTGCCCTCCAATAATTGGAATTGTACGTGAGGCACAGAAAGGCTTACTCTGTGCTGGTCGGGCCAGCGCCGCACCCATGTGAGGCTGCCACGTGCTTTTCCTAGGAGCTGGTGGAGCCCACACATGCGTTTTTTCATATCATTTCATTTCTGTGCAAAGTTCATTGCAATTTAGAAAGTTTTCTATTTTTATAAGTCCAAAATTTCAGAAGCTTAAATTTTTGAAAGTTCAAATACCAAAATTTAACATTTTAAAGTTCATGTCCCCGCCCCGTTTGTTCTCAAAAGAAAAGAAAAAACTCATTTTTAAACTTCACATAATAGTGTTGTCTTAAGTCGAATTTTTTGAAGTTTGAGCAAGGTAACATAAAAAAATCACCATTCACGAAACCGAATGTGTCATTACAGGTCCATATGTAATATGTTTTCATGTTGTATTTGTTGGGTACTGTTTATATTTAATAGTACTATCTCCATCCCAAAATAAGTGTCTTGATTTTAGTACAACTTTATACTGGAGTTAGTAAAGTTGAGACATTTATTTTAGGACTGAGGGAGTATAAAGTTGGTCAACTATTACAAAGTTTGAATTAACACAACACTAATAATAATGCTTTTTTAAAACACCACTAATTATAGTGCTTATAACACTTAAACAGGAACAGGTACTCCCATGTGTACAGTAAAAAGACCTGCTGCATGGTTTCCATAGTCCCCATCATCACCTGATACAGGAAAGGATAACAGAGCACGTACACATACATTATTCTCTGGCGCCTAAATGCCTAATACATCAGGCCGAATATATACAACAAAACCCTCCCATGCACTACACCCATACAGCACCTGCATTACGAAGCAGCGGGACAAGCTTGCCGCCGAGATGAAGGGACATGACCTTGTCGGTGCATCCGGCGAGCCTGCCGCCGATGAACACCGCCGGCACGGCAGGGTTCCGGCCGATGAGTCTCACCAGCGCCTTCTCCATCTCCTTCCCCCTAGGGTCCTCGTCCAGTTCCACCACCATCGGATTGACCCCGAGATCCCGGAGGAGGCTCGTCACCGTGTGGCACATGCAGCAGGAGCTCATGGCGAAGATCACCACCGCCCGTTGCCCGGCCAGCTTCGTCACCTGCTCCATCAAGCTTAGTTCTAGTGCTAGCTCTTGTGTTTGTGTACGAGGCTTTGAGCTGTGCTGGCTTGGTTTGAGCTGGTCATAGGGGAGCCTTGCATATATAGCCATGGAGATGTGCGCCGGCAGGATGAGCTTCGAGCAATTTGACCCGGGAAAAAGGTGATACGGAAGGGTTCGGATAAATTCCGAGCTCCTTTAATTCGCGCGGCTACACGTATGGGCCTAGTGTGGAGCATCGAATATTTGGATTGCAATATGGCGATGCGACGACCTGATACCAAAGGGGCCATGGCCTACTGGAAGGTATTGTTGATAAGGCCTGGAGCTCTGACCTTTTGTAAGTTCTCCTCTATCCTATTCTTTTTTTTTTGTAGAAGGATCAGGTCTATTATAAAGATTGACAGGAAGAAACACTTCAAATATAATAAAAATTACGTTGACAACTGTTCATGCGCTGTTTTGACCCGATTTATCATTTTTGCTGAGAACTGCTCAGATGTTCAAATGGTTTGAAAATTAGAGCGGACCTCACGCACTAAATTTTATACCATGCAAAAAAAAAATAGATTTTTTTTGAAGTTTTTGTGATTTTTTTACCAGGTGCAGATGAGTCTGGGCACCGAAACGCTACACTCACACAACCCCCTCTATCCTATTCGACAAGTCGGATGAGAGAGACAGGGGAGAGAGATGCTGGTGATTATATCCATATGGTCTTCTGTGTGCGTGTCCTGGCATAACCAGGGAGTGTAGCTACACGTCCATCCAGTTCATGCGTACAACTTTTTCTTATATAAATCTTAAAAAAATTATAAGAATCTCAAATTTTGCAGGTCAAATTAGATTTTTTGTGAAGTGATATAGTTTATTTCGAAAAAAAAATTATGCCACACCAAAATAGAAAATGTTGTCTGCACAATGTACTTCTAATATGTTGTTGACCTGCAAAGCTTCAGCTTTATATATTATTTTATTTTAGATGCTGAGTTTCAAAACTTTACCAAGTTCATTCTATCGGGAACTCAGCAAAGTTTATATCTATCGAGTTTGATTCAAAATTAGACTCGGCATTGATAAGCAACTCGGCAGACATTCCGTTAACGTCCCGTCTCGTTTGAGGGTGTGCTTTGGTGAGTTTTCCTAAAGGTGAAACACGGCAAAAAATGTTGGTTTATTCGATGAGTTCACGATAGAAAGAAGTCGACAAATTTAATGTTTGTCGGGCCCCGTCCAACCGAGTGTTGTTCACATAGTTTATTATGGACTCTGCCGAGTTTCAAAATGGATAATTCTATTAGTGGAGAGACGAAATGGGACGTTTATGTGAAATGAGGATATTAGGCTAGCATAGATCTTAGATCTTGATGCTATGGGGTTTACCTATCGCACTAAATTTTATACCATGCAAAAAAATAGATTTTTTTTGAAGTTTTTGTGATTTAATACTTCGGCCAGATTTACAAAATGTCTACCCTTCTACATTAAAATTTTTTGGAAGAACAGCACATGATACACTATAAGGGTGGAGGGGCAGCGGAAGTGAGAAAAACAACGAGCTAGTTTTCACAGGCATTTCAGCAAATAACTTGTGTGTATGTAGAAAATTTGAACCATATTACGAAATCCACAAGAACCAAGCTATCCAATGTTCACCACAACAATATACTTGCAAGAGCAGCTCATTACAACATTAATACCCCAACATAATTATCAACATATTAAAGAACACATGTATGTCATGTCTCTAATGTCAACACAACCAAAACGTACAAAACTTGAGCAATAGGTACCAATAGCAAGCAAACACATGAGCAGCAACCAATATGGCAAAAGAAACACCAAATGAAGGTGGACACAAAGGATTTACATGGAAACCCCTTACGAGGAAAAACTATAGACGACGGCGAGCAATCTTTCATGATAGAGATGAACCAAGTGCAAGAAATGGCCACATTTCTGCTTACCCTAGAGCTCTCTAGTACAAAATAAGTTTCAATTCTCTATGTCTATTCGTGAGCTTGGTGAGGCTGAAATAAATAGTTCCGTAGAAAGCCCCCTCGGCTTGGTAATTATGTCAGACAATCCTTATTTCAGCATACAACATGCATATGCGTTGTTTTGGCTAAAAAAACTAAAATAATACATTTTTTTATTAATATACAGAAATAATACACGGTTTAGATATATTTCACAAATAATACGGCGTCATCTTCGGGCAAAACGACTGGAACTAATCATCTTACTGGTAGATGATTAGTGTCCAATCGTTCTCCCTGAAGATGACTGGCAGTCGGCTGAACAAGGGCTTCCAGTCGTCCTCCCTGAAGATGATTAGCTCCGGTCGTCTTGCCCGAAGATGATTAGCTCCAGTGTTCCTCCCTGAAGATGATTGGAACATAACCGTGTTCCCGGGAGACATATTTCTACTCATTCTCATTGTTAATCAAATTACTTTTGAGGAGAGATTGCTAGAGATAATTAAGATGCAAGTACATCGAAATTAAGATACAACATACAAACTACATGAAGACATCATTGTCATCCTTCGTCTATGTAGCACTCTTGCCCTTCGATGATGCAGCACTCTTGCCCTTCGATGATGCAGCACTCTTGCCCTTCGACGATGAGGCACTCTTGCCCTTCGACGATGAGTCACTCTTGCCCAACGACGATGCGGGTGTCTTGGCCTTGCTGCTCGGCATGAAGATATCGTCTTTGTCTTCACTTTCGCCAGTGCATAAATAAGTATGATTTGCTGCAGTCCTTAGGAAAGTTGCACTCTAATTATGTTGCTTCTTCCACCTTAGATGCAACCTGAGAAGTTCTTTCCGTATCTCCTCAAAGGTCCTTGCAGGCTACCCGCACCTACTTAGTTGTCGAGAAGAGAAATATGGCGGGAAAGAAGATGGCGGGAACATGAGGGTTGGCGGGAAAGAAGATGGCGGGAATAGAACGGGTGGCGGGAACATAAGGGTTGGCGGGAAAGACGATGGCGGGAACAGAAGGGTTGGCGGGAAAAATTCCCGGGAACACGGTTATGTTCCAATCATCTTCAGGGAGGATGACTGGAGCTAATCATCTTTAGGGAGGACGACCGGAAGCCCTTGTTCAGCTGACTGCCCAGTCATCTTCAGGAAGGACGACGACTGGACACTAATCATCTACCAGTAAGACGATTAGTTCCAGTCGTCTTGCCCGGAGATGACGCCGTATTATTTGTGAAATATATCTAAACTATGTATTATTTCCGTAAATTAATAAAAATATTATTTAAAAAATCATTGTTTTGCATGTTGGAATAGACAAAATGGCTTATAAATGGTGAAATAAGAGCTGGACATAATAAAACGTGATTAATTTCATTGAGATTCGGTAATTCTATTCGCATATGGAACAGAAACTGCACCTACGTAAGTGTAGAATAGCTTATTCTACATCCCAAATAAACTATATACAAAAACTAGTAAAAGAGTATATAAAATATAGTAATTCTAAAATAAATTTGCTACTGCCAAAGTTTGTGATTTACTATAGTTTTTATAAAATTACTATATTTTATATACCGTGTTACTTATTTGTAGATGGCATTACTAGGAGTGTAGGATAAGCTATTCTACACTTAGCGTTAATATAATATAAACAAACATGATTTTATAAACAAACATGATTTCATAGAAAGAACAATATACGACATCGTAATATTGCGATGTTCAATCTATTAATTTTGGCACACATATTTTTTTTCACTGCTCTCTAATCATCTATTTGTATACCTTTTTTTTTTTCTTTGAGAAAATCTGTGCATCTTGTATCTGTATAAACAACTAACTTATCTTGCTAAATAACTAGCGGGGTTTGCTGCGCATTTGCGCGGCTAGTATTCCATGAGATTTCTTTCGCCATTTAGTTCTCTCTTTGGCATTTACCCTATTTTATCTTTCTCTACTCCATCTAAGATATTATTGTGGTACAAATATCTCATCTAACTTTTTAGGCTACCATGCAAAACCTTAGACTTAATTTTGTGATAATCTGGACTCAAACAGGTTTGGTCCTATTTCTCTGATGTGTTCTTAGAACCCACTACCCTGCCACCCAAAAGACCATGTGACCATCGAGACTTTTTGTGTTTTACTAACAATCATAGTGCTTATCATTCAAAAAAATATTGTGAAATTTCCACACCCCTCATCATTGCCAACAAATCATACATCCAAAATTCAAGATGATATTTAAGTACGTATCGACGAATCAACTAAGCATGCTACTAATTAAGTGTTTTCGTGGTATAGATCTAAGTTCTTATATATGTGGGAAACAATGATTGTACTCCACTGCTTATATTTATTACTTTCGTAAAAGAAAGAACTGTACACGAAAGAAAGAACTAATTAGGAGGTTCCTTAATGCCCCCCTAATGAAGCTTCTATGCGTACCTTGACAATCATCCTATCTAGACATGTACCAGCCCCAACCCTGCATTGCTAAATTACTCGCAAAAGATCCTTTAAGACATGATCCACTACTACCTAGGCATTATATGTTGGCTGACCTTATGCCCTCAATAGCACCATTGTCATCCTTCATCAATGTATTGAACGAATCTATTGAAATTATCTAAATATTTCCTATTTCAGATTTATGTTTCTGTCGAGATATACATATACAACAACTAACTTTCTTGCTTTTTTTGGAATGTAGAGATACTTATGAATTTAAGATAAACATCCAAGTCCTAACTTATTTTGGAATTTACTTGGAGTTGTGATATTTAGAGAAATATAGTATTAGATGAACTCAATATGTATAAAAATCCAACTGCTTCTTCATTTAAAAATAATATGAAAGTTCATCTGCTAGTGTGGATTTACTAATGTACAGTGTACACTTTGTGCAACAAATAAGTTCTATTTACTTTGTATATGTAGAAACAATCTCATTAAGATACACATAATAGTATGGACTCACACCACAATCGACGATGAGACATTTTAGCCTCGTATCAACCCACGTACTATTGCAACTTTTTTGACCCGAAATATAATACTGCACACCCTTTTGTAAGAAAAAAACTATTGAAACAAATAGGAATATTGGAGGCTTTGAATCCTAAGTATTTTTTTTCAGAAGCCCCTTTGGGACAAAGCATTTTTTTTTCTCGAATATGCACGAGTGTGCATATCATATATTATATGGGACAAAGCATTTGGATTATCCAATTCCTTTGTAATCTTTTCATTGGCTACAAAAATGCATCCCATCAGAATCTCAACATGAACCAAAATGTCATTCTGTTTTTCTTTCCAGATATGTAATACACTTGCGCACACTCTATTTGTACTCTCGCCACCGACTCTCTAAATATCATGTCTTTATTTCACGTGCACACTCATTTTGTACTCTCCCCACCGGCCATCAAAAAATCCATCCCTCTAAAAATTACTCACATAAGTTATTTCTTACAAAAATTATGTGTTATAAAATCCTAATTTTTAGTACCATCAATTTTTGGCGTTGCGTATTGCTACATTTTCTAATATTTATTATCCTAAGAGTGACATATTTTCTTTGCAGTGACATTTATTTATTTATTTTTGATCTTGCATTCTCATTGGACGGCAAAATACGATTATATTCAAAGGTAGATTACATTTTCCGTGCAGAACTCCATATATATATATTCCTCGCAAGAATGTGTATATGTAGTAGCATTATTATTAGGTTTCTTTGGAGAATTAAACACTTTAACAGTCGCTACAAGGGCGTTCTCTCGTGGGTGCCACGTCGGATTTCTACAGTGGCTCTCGATTGGGCAATGGAGCGATACAACAATTGGACAGAATCACAAGGGCTCCAGTCATTACCATTGGGTCAAACTGGTCCAGATAACACCTCCCCAAGGGCCGTCCTCTGCTTTCTCTTCGCCACGAAGCAAACAGCAAACCCACCTTTTCCTCGCTCCTCGTAGGAAACCTCCGCCTCCGCCTCCTCCATGTACCGGCCGCACGAGCATCGCCAGCACGAGTGGAACTGGCTCGGCTCTCTTACGCAGTCACACCAACGTCGTCATCTCGAGGGAGGAGTGGGTGGGAGGAGAAGGCGGCGGCGGCGGTTTTGATCTTTGTGCTCTGCCTCGGCGTGGGAGGCAGCGGATCGATCCGGCCGAAGTAGCTGCTAGAAGGATGGGTCGCCGTCGTCCCCAACCCCATGGCTCACCACCGGCCTCAGCTCACTCTCTGACGCCGCCGGCCGCGTGATCTGGTGTGCGCGCGGGGAGGAGTTCTGTGCCGAGTTGTGCTCGCCACCGGGACAGGCGGATCTAGGCTTCCGTCGAGCTCACGCGTCACCATCGCCGCCAGGAGGCACAAATGGATGAAGACGTCGAGCACCACCATCCGCGCCGCTTCTTCTCAACCCCTCTCTTGTGTGTGCGCAGCTTTGAAAGGTGAGCTTCCTCCTGTATTTTTCTCTTCCCCGAACCCTCTTCTCTTCCCCACCGCTGCTCCTTATCTGATCTGACCTTCATGCTAACTCAAGGAGGTGACGAGGTACATGAGGGTTTGGAGCGGGCTATGACAAGGCATATGAGGGGTTGGAGCAGGACTGAAAGACCAGGTGAGGACAAGCGTTGTTTCATATCCACCTAAATCATCCCATGGTTTGCAAGATCTGCTTCTATGCAAAAAGTTCTTCCAGTGAGCACCCTGCACCCTAGCCAAGTAATTACAGTTAATCCTTTATGTCTGATTTATTATTTGTTGATTACTTGCTTCTATGTGGTGAACAAATGAGTAAGAAGTTTTAGTTGATAAAGGCATAGCCTTCCTGAATATCTTAATTCTAAAACTGGTTTCATGCAATTTTGGAACTGGATAGTTATTCAGTCTAATTTGTTCGTGCAGTCCATGGTATCACATCTGCAAGCTACACCTTGTGCAGATTTGGCTAGCACATAATGTGGTGGTGTTTCACTTCGCTCAGTCAAGGTTTCAGTCAAGATTTGAATCGAACATTTTCTTCCAATACAGAATGTGTTGATTTGCCTTCTCACAAAAAAATCTTGTGTTAATTGTCCTAACCTTCATGTTATGGAAATATTCTCATCACATGTTTGCTGGTTCTATTGGGCATGCGGTGTAAAAACTGTCCCCATCATTAATCTTTTGAGAAATGTATGTCACATGAGTCATCAGCCACACAACATAATTAAATTCTTTCACCTTGTATAGTCTACGTTCAAGAAGACGCTTCCAGAACAAATGTCGAATGGCAAATTTATACTGCTACTTCTCTGGGTAAATGGTCTTTCCCCCCTGAATTGATAATACAAGCTGATGATCGGATGTTAAACTGATGGTTGTATTATTTGTAGCAATTCTTCAAATTTTGATGTTTATGTGTTTGTTCGGACGCGCAGGTGCAGATGAGTTTAGCTATTAGGTTTAGAATGTAGGTATTGTTGGAAAATAAATAATTCTTGGGTATGTCTATATGCCTGGATGTATGTTCTCATTTGAAACAAATATTCTTCATTACCTATTATTTTTCCTCCTATTTAAAGATCACAATGCATGTCTCCATCCGATTATTCCATCCTTCATTAAGTTGAAGTATTGCTAACTAGATTTTTTGTGTGCAGGAGCTTAGCCGCCTTATGATCAAACCTGGCTCTGTTCAACAGTGTCCGGTATGCACTTCTTGGCTTCTCTCTGTTTCTGTATCTGTTTTTTTTTTCAGTTCAGATCAAACCAATAGCCTTTGCATACAAGTTGGAAGGTTATTTCTCGCGTGGAGGTCTTTCTCCTTAAGGCACTACATTTTTTTCAGTGCCCCAAGCACTTTCCTCATGTTTGCGGGTTGTGACCAGGAAATTTTACACCACCGAGATTATGATTAGGGCAGAGCAGCATCCGGTGGCGAGGTTGGAAAAGAGAAGGAGAGAGATCCGTGATTGGGTAATGACCCGCTGCGGCTGTGGCCAAGGAGCCAGCTCGGATTTGTTCGCCGGTGCGTGTGTCGGTCGATTTGGCCGAGAAAGATGTGTCGGGCAAAGCAGCAGGGAAGGGGATCTGCCGCTTGACCTTCCCGGCTCGATCTGGTCCTTAGGAGAGAAGGCATAGGAGGGAAGGGAGGATGGATGAGGTTGTTTTGGTAGGGATGAAAAAAGGATTTCTTCTCTACTGAGAGGTGCACCGACACAACCAGCACCCACACACGCGCAGCAGCAACTGATGATACTCAGGACACCAATTGTACATGGCCCATGTGCAGCCATCTCACAACTCGTAGGAAGCAGGATATTGGACCTTGGTGATCTAGGGGTGCAAGGTATTGACATTGCTATAGGGAAGCTGGATTTATATGTTGTTGCTGCTGCTGGAATAAATCCTCATAGGGTATGCTTTTGTTGTTCCTGAGGAAACTGTTAGACTTACCTTGTTCTCTATCTTCCATTTTTTACATCTATTTTTCATATTTGACATCTCTAATTTCAAATAACTATAATTTGGTATTTGACCTACATGGATTTTATTGACAAACAAAAATAACGTTTTGCTACTTAATCTGATTGTGCCAATCAACCTTTTCTCATAGTAATTCAGGGAGATAAAAGTTCTTTTAGAATGTTGTTTGCCAAACTGAAGCTTCAAATACGAGACGATGATCACGTTTGTGTTGCATAACCTTAGAACGCTGATTTCTTAGATGTTATGAAGTTTCAAAGTGTTCCACTGCTACCTACTCGCTCTGTTTCTTTTGTAAGACATATTTTGATTTGTTGGAATAATGCTTTAAATAATAAATACTCTATTAATAGGTGGTGCATTTGAATAAGTTAATATTGGATTCATTTCTTTGGGGAGCTAAGCCATGTATTTGGAATTTCAGTAACGGAGTTAGTTTGTGTAAAATAGCTAAATGTCTGCTATCTTCTTAGGCATTTTCAAAAAAACAACGAATCACTTGCTACATATACTAGGGTGTTTATATCCGGGTACAGCCTTCGCTTTGTTTGTAAAGAAGCAAGTAGACATTCTACTTTTGTGTAAGCTGAACATATGCTTATTGGTTTCCATCTAATGGCAGCTCTCTCTCCCTTTTTTATTTATCTGTTTTGTAGATGGTAGAGCAACCTTATTATACATACACACTGAAATTGATTCCGTGAAAGCTTATTCATTTTTTTCCTTTTTATTGATCCATCAAGGAATGGAGATCATATACTCTTATAACATACGTCCATATTGATGTACATGAGGTGAGACCGAGGACCAAATATGATAGCCGAATGTGCGGAGACAAGATAAGTGCGCACATGCTCGCATCAGGAAGCGCCACCAGGTGGCGCTCCAGCCTCTAGTATAGTATTATTAGGCGCTGGTGATAGAGCCATTGAGGGTCGTCTTGAAATCTTTTACGGGCCGGCGCTTTTTTATCCTTCATTGTTTCTTATTTAGGCCGGCTTCCAGTTTCCTTGCTCTTATGTCGGCCTCAACGTGTTTCTTAAAGGTAGAGTTCATCGTTTTGAAAAAACGCAGTCCAAGAGCATCTCAACGTGTTTAGGTTGGATACCGGCTCCAGCTCACGCGCTTGATCGCTTTGCCTCTTGCCGAGTCTGACTAACTAAAGTTGTTTTTCTAAGGAACAACAAAAAACAACTGTAGGTCGTGCAGCTTGGCTTTTATGTTTGGGTGCATGCAAACGTACCCAAAAAAAAAGGTGCATGCAAACGTATTTACTCCCTTGCACGTACAATGGCTCTATGTTTCCTCACGAATTACGGCTCAGTTTTCCTAATCAGTACACACGGTTTGGCTGTTACATAATATATTTTTATTCGAGCTGTCAATCGCAGCATGCGTTTCCGGTTCTTTCTTTATTTTAGGATTCCCTAAAAAAAAGGATTCTCATTACATAGACGTACCTTATGCATGTGCATAGACGTGACGGTTCAATATGAAGACACATACATATTTAACATGTTATGCAAACGCTTTTAAATCTCAGCCATTATTAGTTTGATCCAACGGTGGTAATAATATTAGCATATGTGGATAAACGTGATGACTTGTTTGACTCTTGTTTTAAGTATATAATAGATAGATAGATAGTACAAAGTAGCCAAATACTACACAACGGTTCTTGATATTGATGATTAATACAGAATTCATCCTATGTATATCCCATAGCAAAACCGTACAACGACAATCTAAACATGACAAAAATAATAATTTGTCAAACACCTGATCTGCAACAACTATCAATAATCCATCAAACTAAAAAGTATTTACAAATGTTTATTTGACCCCTTTGAGGATACTATACTACTTGATGCTCCTACGTGCATGTATAGGTTTGAGTGGAGCTTCACGGATGACGAGGTGGAGTACAAGTGCAAGGGAACCGCTACACCCACTAGTAGATAAAGGGAGATCAGACCCGGTTTGTTAGGGCCTTTAGCCCCGGTTCTTGAACCGGGAAAAAAGTGTCGGTACTAATGCTCTGACCCTTTAGTCCCGGTTCGATCCAGAACCGGGGCAGATGGGTGTCCACGTGGCCTGTGCGCCGAGCCCAGGCAGGAGGGGCTTTGGTCCCGGTTGGTGGCACCAACCGGGACCAAAAGGCATCCACGCGTCAGCATTTCTGTGGCTGTGGTTTTTGTTTTTTTTTTTGAAAGGGGAGGGGGGGTTGGAGGTTTTGGGGGGTTAATTTAGTTGTTTCATAT